>VZTD01002924.1:1054875-1101805 GCA_013397725.1 Rhagologus leucostigma
AAAAAAACAACCACAAAGAGAGAGAGGGAGGGAGTTAATGCATTAGCTGTTTAAAACATAACCAGCTTGGCTTTGATTTCAGTTGTTCTGGAGGAAACAACCACGATTTCTGTGCAAATGCAAACGCATTATTCTGTGGGGATGGGGATGGGGATGGAAGGGTGTGTGTTCAATACCCGAGATGGGGAAATTACATGTATTTCTAAATAAAATGAGAAAAACCACAATTTTCTTCCAACATTATACCCTGACCGTTCCACTGTTTGTTTTGTTGTTCGGTTAGGTTTTTGTTTGGGTTTTTTTTTTTTTTCCCCACAAAAAAAGCAGTTTTTCAAATTAAAAGTAGCAGCTGTCCTTCCCGTCATGCAGGTGAGGGGGCTTAAAGCCTACATGGAAACCTGAAATTCACGGTTTACTTAGGAAAGTCATAAAAAATGGTCTTTTGAAGGGGATTTTTTGATACATGTATAGACCTAGACAGTTTGCCAAAAATATTACCGTTAATATCACGGAAACTTAAAAGGTCCTTTCTGCATGGCGAACTAATAAATTCCTCCCACCCCGTCTCGAAGTGCAGGATCAAGTCTGGGTGGCAGATTTATTTATTTCCATATTTCATTTTGGTCTGTGTGGCAAAACTCACAGAGAAAAAATTGCCCAATTTCTACTCTGTTCTCGCCGGTTTATTATAATTATTATTATTATTATTATTATTATTAATATCATTATTAATATTATTATTATTTTATTTTATTTGGCAGGGGTGAAAAGAACCATTTCTCGCCGAATGGAGCCGAGGTTTCGTGTAGGACCCGGTGCCGGACACAAGTTTGAGGAGCCCGGCGTGGACGAGGAGGCTCGTGGGGGGAGCGGGGGACTCCCGAGGGTCCCCTCGCTGCCAACAGCCCCTTCCCGGGGCTCCCTTCCCTCCTCCTGCGCGTTCCGCATCCTTCCTTCGCTTCCTTGCGTTTTGGAGAAGAAACCCCTGTAATCTGGACACGACTGGTGCCTATTCCCTGATGCTTTGCCCCATCGATACCTCGGGGCGGGGGGGAGATGCGATAAATCAGTTCCGCAGACAAACTGGGGTCACTTTTCCGAGCTGCGCTAAATGCGCTGTTTACTCGTTTCTGCGAAGAAGGGCTGAATTAAATGCAATTATTTATTTATAGGGGTTGGTTAAACAGCAGAAATCCCGTCGCTGGAGAGCTCGGGAAGATATTTTGAAGACAGAGGGAAACTCTTATTATTTCTTCGAGGGGAAGGGGGGAATGAAAACAGGCTTTTTCGTCGAAGTCATTACAAAATCTCCCGTGCTCTCAGCGAGCAGAGAGTCGAGACAATGGTGACATCGCGGTCGGAGGGGTTGGGAATTCGTGCCTGGCTGCAAGCGACAATTCAGAAACAACTGAGAAGATGCGCTGCCCCCACCCCGGGCAGGCACAGCCCCCCCGGCACACGGGGAACCCCTTCCCCACCCCACGGAGCGCAGCAGCCTCCAAAGTTTGCCGGGTTTGGAGCAGATTTTTGCCCCCCCGGCGTTGATGGTTGTGCCCCAGGTCCCGCAAGCTACAGGTCCGCGGGGCTGCTCCCAACCAGGTTTTGAGGGGCGAGGAGGGGATTCCGGAGCGGGGGCTGAATTTTGGGAAGCGTCGCCCGCCGGCTTCCCGCCGTCCCCCGTTCCCGGTCGTTGTGATTAGCGCAGAGGGAAGGTGCCGGTGGCACACTCGGGGGCGGTGGCAGTGGCAGTGGTGGTGTCCTCTGCAGAGCCACATCAAAAAAAGCAAGAAGGGCCACTCCGCGTTGGTTTTGCGGGGTGGTGCCCAGGCCAGCTCGGGTTCGGGTCCCCGAAAAACGTCCCCGAAAAGCGATCACGGCGATCAGTGCGCCGAGTTTCGCCCAATCGGTTTCCTGGCCAAAAGCGGGTGGTTGGTTTCGAGGGTACGGGAGGAAACACAGGGCGAGGGGCTCTCCTCGCTCCTGGGGGCGAGCGGGACGTCGGCGGAGCGAGGGCAGGAGTAGCTGGAATAGATTTCAATAGGTTCACCCCCTCCCTCTCTTTCCCGAGACGATCACTTGGTACCCCATAACCTCTGGTTAAAAAAAGAATAAATATATACAATAAAACTAAATATAAGAAAGTGGCACTTGGAGCCTTCTGGTGTCCCGAGCCAGACCGATCCGTTCTTTTTCTCTTTTGGTCAGAATTTGTACAAAATATCAAGCTCAAATTAAAAGGTCCTCTCCCCCCCTCTTATTCTTTCTTGTTCCCTTAATTCCTGTCTAAACGGTTTTGCTCTGGGAGAAGAAATCTTTTCTATAGGAGGGAGAGAGGAAAAAAAAAAAACCTTCAAGAAGAGAAGGGTATTATTGTTTTAATCCTCTTACCCGCAGTCATTTTAAAACAGGGTGTTTTGGAGCCTGAAATGGCGTCTCGTCTCCCAATCCCATCCTAAATCCTTCTGGGCTGGGAGAGAATCTAAAGGCAAGGAACTGGCATCTATTAGCAATCTCTCTAAAGGCTTTAAACTGCTCTTTCTGCTGCGAAGGCATGGCAAAGCTGAAAAGCAAACACAACCACCGCTCCAGTTAGTGAGCTCTGCCAGATAACCAGCCCGGCCGCTGGACGGGAAGGTACCTGCGAAAATCCCGCAGAGAGAGTAAAAAGGGAAAGAAAAGGAAATACAAGAAGAGGAAAAGCTGGTTTTCCACTTTTTACATACCGAAGGAAAAAAAAAAAAAGTATTTCGGGGGAAATTATATTTTTAAAAAAGAAAGAAATTACGAGCGGGGAGATGCGTTAAGTGCTTCTTCCTTTCCCGTCGAAGCTCCGCAGGGTCCCCCCTTGCCCGCTGTCCCTCCCTCTGCCTTCCCCGGCTCCCCTGTCCCCGCAGGGCCGCCCGTGCTCTCCCGGCTGCCGCAGCGGAGCTTCCCCGACGGGGCGGGCGGCGAGCCCGTCACCCAACGCTCCTCTGAGCTCCTTCCACGGCTCCTGTTTCATCTCTCCGTGTTGTGACCGTGCCCATTCCCCCAACCCCCCATTTTAAAGAGTAGTCGAGGGGTGCAGCAGGCTAAGCTGGGACAGCGAGACGGCCAGGAGGAGGGTGGGGGGCCGCGGTCGCTCTGTAATTAAAGTTGGGGGATTATCCCCCACCAGCATCACCACCCAGGGACCGTCGGGGGAGAGGGAAACTTCAGGGTCTGATCCAGCGTGGTGCTAAGCGGGAGGCGCGGAGAGAAGCACGGCTTCCCCTCCCTGTGCCTTACGGACCCCATCACCCCCCCGGTGCTGGCTCTAGCCCTCCTCCCTCCACCGGCATCCCGTCCGCTTCCAGGGATTTAATTAGGCGTTTACACCTCGGCTTGGAGTAAATGACTAGTAAGAAGTGTTGGGGGGGTGAGGGGTGTATCAGCAGCCCCGCTTTGATTGACAGGGTGGAGGACCATTGAAAATCTTGCTGGGTAGCTCCCGGGTCGCTATGAAGCTCCTTTTAAAAATCCTTCTCCAATGCTGACTCCCGGTAGATGGCAGCTCCGCCGGGCGCGCAGGCAGCGCGCAGGCAGCGCGGGCGGATGGAGTAGGGCGGGCCGGGGCGCAGCGCCGCGCTCCCACGCGTGTCCCCGCTCCCACGGCGGGCGGAGAGGCTGCCCCGCCGCCCCAGGTAAGCACCCCCCCGGGCAGCGCGGGTCTGGCTGGGCTGGGGATGCCGACGGGGAAAGAAGAGGACTTCGGGGATGGCTTGCGAGGAGGGAGAATCTGTCCGTGGGGGAATGCGCGGCAGGCGGAGGGACCGCTGGCAAAGATGCGCGCACCGCCGAGGAGGAGAAGTCCAGCCCGGGCGCAAATTCTGCGTTCTCCTGTCCCTCTTTTTTTCTTTTTTTTTTTTTCTCTTTTTTTTCTCTTTTTTTTTCTTGTTTATTTGGAGTATACCACGCTTCAAAAAAAAATCCAAACTACAGCGAAAACAAGAATAACGCAAACCCCCACTACCAGGTCTGGGCCTCGTTCCCTATTGACTCCAACTCCCAGCCCGCTCCGGTGCGGGTTTAGGCAGCTGGCGGGGATGCGAGGGTTGTAACCCGGCTCAGGGAATGGTGAGGGACGCGCAACCGTCAGCCGGGCTCTGCGGGAGGAGAGCGCAACTTTCCCCCCATTTACATAATGATGTTTTAGTAAGCTGCGCAGCCCGGGGAGAGCTGCCGAGGGCAGAAACACCCCCGAGCGGGGCAGGGAGCAGGGGACGATGTCTGTAAGCCCCGCTGGGGGTGGCTCCGGGACTGGATTTTCTTTCTGGTGCGGCTGGAAGCTGAGTGCGGAAGGGACGGCAAGGGAGGGCAAGATGCCGGCAGCGCTAGGAAGCCTTTTTAGGACAAATCACACCCCCACATCACCTCGTTGCGAGGTTAGACGGCAAAGCGGACGGGGTCCCCCCTGTAAGGAGCTGGCAGGCCGGTCTTTGCGGCCCCCCCTCCACGCTCTCCCTCTTTACGGGGTGTATAAATCCCGGACCTGCGCTGTCAGCCCTCCTTGATAAATTAAGGGCTTCGCAGTCGAAACCTATTTACACCTCCATTATAGGGCTAACCAAATGGGGATCCGCATGCATATTTTTACCGCAAGAGATCTCATACATCTCCGCCAGAGTCGCCCCTCGGGCCATAGGATAACAGATAGCGAAGGGGGGTGGGTTGTGCTCCACCGCGGCCAGCACTTGAGCGGAAGAAAGTCCGTGTCCCCACTCGGTGCTGGCTGCCCGGGGCACCCGGGACCCGTCCCCCTTGCAAGGGGCAAAGAGAGGGCGAGGGTGACCTCCCCGGAAGCCTTGCGGGGAACCGGACACACGGGCTCCTCTAGTCCAAAGGAAGGCCCTAGGGGAACCTCCTTTTCCCATGGAGATGGGGTTAGACTGCGACACTGGCCGTGCCTGTCCCTTTATTTGGGGAGAGAAGGGGCAAGAAGCTCCCCATCCGGAGCCATTCTGTCCCCGCGGTCGGCGGCTTTCCCGGCTGTGCTCTCCCTTTATTTCGAGGCGGCGACCTCGGGCGCCTGGCGGGGGGAAGGGGTCAGCGCATCCCGGGACAGATCTCTGGTGTCCCCCAGGGTCGCCTCGGCGAGGCCGTCAGCAGAAAGGAGGGAGGGGGCAACATCCCCCGTTTCCCCGGTGGGATTCCCCCACCGAGCGCTGCCCGCTCCCCTTCGAAACGAAACGCGGGCGGAGCGAGGTGGCAGCGCAGCCCCCGACCCGGGGAGGGCTCGGCCCAAAATCCCGGTCCCTGCCTGGGGGCTTTGCGGGGCTGTCTCCGCGCCCTCTGCTCCAGCCGGCCGCGCTCCGGCTGTGTCCCGCATTCCGGCTCCGCTTTCAGCGCCGGGGAAAAAGAAATTCCCCGCTCCGCCTCATCCCGTCCCCTCCGGCGGCCCCCTCCAGTTCCACTTGGTTAGCTCAAGTTTTCCATGTAAATGACAGTAATAAATATCTAATCATGTCCCGCAGCTATCGGCGGCTCGCCGAGCAGCCGGCATTAATGAGACATCCAGGGGAAGTGGGGGAAAGGAGAGAGGAAAAAAAAAATAAAACAGGAAAGTTTTTCCGCTCTCCCCGAAATGGCTTCTAGAGGCGAGGCCCGGCCGAGGTGAGGGGGGGATGCGAGGAGCCGAGCCCCTCGCTCCTCTGGAGCGATCCCAACTGTGGGGTCGCGCTCAGGTTCAAACCCGTCCCCTCTAATTAACCCCCTCCCCAAAATCCCTGCAATTCCCCTCGAGGGAGTGACGAGTCCGGTCGCATCCCCGGGCTCGGAGCTGCTGTCCCGAAAGCCCCGCGGAGATGCGTGTGCCCATCCCCGCCGTGATTCCCAAACAATTAACGGAGCTGCAATGAGCTTTGAATGCTGATGGTGGGCCGAGGGGGGGAAGGCTGCGGCTGAAATTAAACCATGAGAGCTGGATTTGTTCGCCTAACGCTAAACAAATGGACTGATTACCTTCTTTCCAAACGCATCAGTCATACTACATTAAGTAGCAGAGAGCTAATTATCCCAATTAGGAGGCTGATTTATAATTAATGGCTTGGACCAAGTGATAATTGGATGTTAATGGATAACAGTTTTGTCTGAAGTAGCCTCCCGCTTCCCCAAAGGCAGGGCTGGAGGGCTTGGGGTTTATTTACCCTCTCTCTCCCTCAGCTCTGCACGGAACACAAAGCAAAAGAGAAGCGAAATCTGCTCTTAGCTGGGCCGGGTGGGACCCTCCTCAGGCTGGGGGAGCCGCTGGCCGCTTCCCGGTCTGCCCGGGGCTCAGCGAGGAGGGCTGCGGGAGTAACCTTCAGCACCCACCATCCTCAGCTTTTCAAGCAGTACTTCCTGATTTTTTCCCTCTCCTCCCTGAGTTTCCAAGCCTTGGACAACTGACCCTGCTGGGTTCCTCATCCACCTCCAGGACGTGGGTCGTGTTCTCAATGAAGGGCAAAGGCTGAGCCCCTCGGGGTGCCCCAGTGTGGGTGAGGCTCTTCCTGTGCCCTGCCTGTCCTAGGGAGAGCAGGATGGGACGCGCCTTGAGGATGAGAAGTTTTACACCTTCCCTGGCCCACACTTCCCATGCAGTGGTGGGCAGACAGTAAATCTGCAGTTTCTCACTGCTCTGTGTTTCTCCTGAGCACGTCTCAGAACTGGCTCGCTGACTGTTCACCTTCTCCCTTCCATGTTCACTTTTCACCCATGAGTAAGTTGATGCAAGTCAATCCCTCTTCCTTGTTTGCCTCAGCCGGAGAGACTTGGACCTACAACCCTTTGGCTTTTGGATTGTGTTTCTAAGATCAGTTTTCCCATTCTAACTAAGAACTGCAATGGGCACAAACTTCCTGAAAGGGTAAGAGTGACTTCAACCCTGACTTAGCCCATGACTGATGAGAGGTTGTATTAAATTATGCCAACATAGTCAATGCAAAAATACAACAAAAATCGTACTGTCAGTACACAGAAAGCTGGTTTAGATCAGCTTTCCAGCTGTTCCTGCTAATTTAGAGATGTAGATGTCTAAATGGGAGATTCTCCTCATGCTCACACACATGAGCAGGGATCTTACTGTTGTATCAGAAGGCACAGAAACAGAGCTGGTGCAGATGTTGCTTTTCCTTAGCGTCAGTGTCGCTGCCTGCACCGAAGAAACAGTCAGAGGAGCTTCCCACAAATCAGAGAGAAGGACAGGCTGGCCAGGCAAGTTTTTCACAATATAATTGTAGAGGGGGTGACTGCAGTGGGTTTTGTTCCCAGTGTCTTTATCCTTTAAAAGAATGTTTTGCTGAGAAAGAGGGAAATGGGATGAAAAGAAGCCGGAGCGAACAGTTTCCTTTTCCTGTTATTTTCACAACCAGCCCTGACAAAACAAAGGTGCTGCAGAGAAGGTCCCAGGACCGAGTTCTTCTGATATAGCTACCTACTGGTTTTACTGGTGATGCTGTGGATAAGCTCGTCAGCTAGAAGTAGTCGATGTTTTCTAAAATTCCAGTGGTTTTTCAGGGGCATCACAAAATTTGGCTCTTCAAGTTGAAAATGCTTCTACTGAAGCACTGATGAATGTCAGTTGGCCTTAAACCCTTTCAAAAGGTTGGGTGCTGGTTTCCACAACTCATGGCTGAACAGAACGTTTATAGCTACCTTGCTCCATCTGGAAAAACACAGGAGCAGGGAAAATGCTGAAGAACATGGATTCAATAAATCCCAAATTTTCCAATCCTATACAGCTAGTAATAAACTAATCTACCCCAGGGGAATTTCCATCAAAATATGCTGGTTTTGAAGAGGGTGGGGAATTCAGAAATGTCGCCAAATAGTCGGAAATTAATTCGTAGTGCACCGGGATTAGCCAAACCCCGGGACTTGTCTCACTGGTTTATTTCACTCTAAAAGTTATTGAAATTGATTTTTAAAATTTTTTTTAACCCTTTTAACTTCATTAGGTTTTGAATCAGACTTCTTCTGTTTCCTAAAGCGGGACTGGTGGAATTACAGCTCATGAGAAGGAGAGAGTCTCTGAGGGAGGGCTGGGAGCAGGGCTGGGAGCAGGATGGAACCAGCAGTTCTCCAAAGGGAGGGACATGGGTATTTAGACCAGGAGCTGTGGGTAGCTGGCACGGCTCTCTTAGGACCAGCTGTAGCCTCTGTATGGCCAGAGCAAATAGTGACTTGAGAATCGGTGCTGTAAAACCGCAAAGTGTGAGCGCGGTGCTTGGGAACTCCACCTGGATCTTCCAAAGGAACAGTAACAGTTGCGCTGGGGGAGACGAGCTGATGGATCTCGCCAGGGAGAAAATGCTCTTCCCGAGGGAGCTGTGGAAACCTCATGTGTCCAGCCGTGCCGAGCACCGGGTGGAGCGAGCAGGGAGCAGCTCTGCGAGCTCTTGGCGTGTGTCAGCCCGAGGTGGGTAAGCGTGCCTCTGCTGGGGGACTCCACATCTCCCCACAAAACCCGGCAGTCACTCAGCAGCTCTGCCTGCTTTGCAGCACACAGCTCTTTAGAGCACAGATCACCTGCTGGTGGCCAAAATACATTGCTTACCTTGGCAGCCAAGCTTCAGTCGGTGTAGGGATCCAAACGCTTACGGGAAAGGAAGCCTTACATGTGCCCGTGGTGCTCCCCAGCCCCTGGCACTGCTGCCACCAACTCCAGTTCGTGGCCCTGTTTTAAGGTGGCACAAGTCTTCCCCTCACCTCTCCTTGTAAAAGCCACCGAGCTCCTAGAGCTTTTTTAGTGGTAGGATGAAAATTAGCATTACCACTTGTAAAGAAGAAAAACTTAAAACTTCTGGTTTATTCTTTTAAGGTATTAGAAGTCCCCCACAGCTGCATGGCTCATGGCTTGTGGAGCTGCCTTTCAGGATTTGTTTTTTTTCCTTTTTGACCAGGGTAGGATTGTCTGTCATTTTGCCTTATAGCTGATTAAGTCTGAGCAGGAGCAGGTGCCATCGTGTCTTGTGACTGTTGTTTTGAGTGCTGTAGGAATCATCTGCAGTGGCAGAAGCAGGGTCCAGCTGAACTTGCAGAAACATCCTAAGTTCTGCTGCTTTCAAAATTTGCTTGCTCTTTATATCTCTCCAAATCACCTTCGAGCAGAATTGCACTTGGCATCGTAACCTCACAGCCTTCCATCTAATCAGCTAAAAGAGCCCTTAGGAAAGTCCTTCTGTGCCAGCAGAGTTGAACTCCAGCAATGTGGCAGAAACCACTGCATTTCACAAAGACACACTGCTCCCCTCCTCGTGTGCATACCAAACTCTCTCAGCTTAACACCCAGAAGTTACAGCTTCAACTTTTTACTTTCTACTTGATAAGTAGCAGTGGTGAGTGGAGGAGTCACCCTCCCTGCATGCCTCATCCCAGTGCCTGCCGGTGGAGCCCAGCATGTGGGCTGAGGATTGCACTGGAAGTGCCTGGAGCAAGCCCGCATTCCCCTCTGCCAGCCTGGCTGCTGGGCTTGCAGCACTTGGGAGCAGCAGGAGCGGGACTGGGAATGTCCTGAACTGCCTCAGCAAATCTTTACAAAGCTTATCTGTGCACTTCTTGCAGTGTTTGATGTCCATTGTTAGGGCTCAGTGCTAGATTGTCAGATCAGGGTTGGGGTGCTCAGGACAGACACAGGTCCTTGTCACTAAAGGTCACAGGCTTAAAAACATATTTTGAGACAGAACTGTAGATCCTTGTCTTCTTAATGAGACTGTCACGGGTAAAATCCTCCAGGATATTGCTCCATCTTCCAGGGATGGGAGATTCCTGAACCAGAAGTCCCAAGAGGTTGCCTTCAAGACGGTCAGTTTGGTCATGGGAACAATCTGCAACCAAATATGCTGGAGGCAAAAGCTGTTTTGGGGGCAGAGAGCAAGCAGCGAGCCACCCTCACGCTTCCGGCAGCTCTGGGGAAGGGCAGAGTGCGGGGAGTCTGGTTTGGAAAATTCTCTTTGCTAGCATTAGGGAAAACAAAATGATGCTTCTCAAGAAAGCCTTTTCCACAGAAGTGAGGCGAAGGGCTGAGCAGGTACTTTGGGTTTTTTTCATACAAACACTAAAGATAAACCCTTTAAGCAGTTCGTGAATTCAGTAGTTTGGTTGCAGGGTACTTTAAGGTTACTCCAAGTTCTGAATTCAGGGCAGTCCAGAGGCAGAGATGCTGTAAGGTCTGGAGAGGGGAAGCAGGTGGGCAGCACAGGGACCTGAGGGCCTGGCTAAAGCGGGATGTGACCACATTTCGCACCCACAGATGTGCAGCATGCAGCAGCAGTGTTGACAGAGCTGGGCTGTAGGGTTCAGATTCCATTCTGGTGGTAAGGATAAGAAATCTTAAATGCAAGAATTTTTTGTTGTTGTTGCTGACTGATCTAGAAGCAGAATGAGATGAGAAACTAGAGTCAAAGTGATCTTCATATTAAGAGGTTTTCTTGTTTACCCAGAAGAATGCTCCGCTTCGATATAAATTCCAAGAGCTTCTACTGAGGCTTGAGCGCTGCTCTGAAGGGGAGAAGGGAGGTTTGTCCTGGTTTGATCCTTGAGCACTGATTGTCTTGTGTAAATTACTACAAGCAAAGGGTTTAGCACCCCAGTGATGTTTAGTGATGCTACTCCTGGCTCTACACTGCACGTTGCTGGGCTCCAAGCCCTAAAACTTATCCCTCACTCAAAAGGAGAGACTTTGAGGATGTCTTAATTTTATTTTCTTTATTTTGGACCTAGCAAGCCTGCCCTCTGAAGAATGCCTCTGCAAACAGAGGCATTGGAAAGTCTTTTGCCAGGAAGTGTCTAATCAATCACTCGGTTCTGTTATCTGGGCACTTGGGTGAAAAATTATGATTTCACAAAAGCCTTAAATAAAAATCACAGCAGCTGATGCGAGTTACCCCTGTCAGCCAGGGCCTGTTACTTCAGCCACTCACAGCCTGGCGTCGAGAATTTGTAGGGTCCTGCAACAAAACTTCTTTGTCTCAGCAGGATGTTCTGAGGTTTGTTTCCTAAAAATTATGAGCCCTCTCACATCCTATTATGTTTCCACTACAAATAGATGAGCTTTACAAACACAGTTGCTGTGCTCATCAGCAGCACAGCCTCAAAGAGGCAATTATTTGACAAGGTCTACCCAAAAAATGGTGACGCTGTCCCTGACTGGAAGCGTTTCCCGATTTCAGCTGCTAGCGATCCTCCTGGTTTTAAGAAAAAGATCTCTTTATTTATACCAAGCTCACTAGGAATAGCTGAGTGTGAGCTGCAAGAATCGGTGTAATTGGTCAGGTTTTGCTTTCAGTGGGTTGTGACTTGTTTAACTAGATCCTCTTTAATTAAGATCTCTCTCTGCACTTAGAAATTAACTTTATTTAAATCCAGGGATTTTCACAGGTATAAAAATATTTCAGGAATACCAAAAATGCGGAGTCCTGAGGGGTTTTTTTGGGAGCTGTTCTCAATTCCTTGTTTCAGTTATAAGGAAAGTCCTTTGGAAGCCTGTTTTTATGGTGCATGCTGCTCTCGGACTTTGACGTTTGAATGAGAAACTATGATGTGTTGCAGTATTTCAAATTATTTATATTTCATCCACTACAAAGGTGAAATTGTTTCCTTAGACATTCGGTAATCTCACGTGAGGAACAAAACTGATTTATAATGTGTTGGTTATTATCTTATGTGATTTTGGGGCTTTATATATCTAAAAGATTTAGGGATATATTAAAAAAAAAAAGATGGAAGAAAACCTCTTGCTAGGATCATTTATTCATAACCCTCCAGGTATGTAATTCATTTAGTACCAAATACATATAAACCCAATGTCTGTCTATAGAGTGAGCCTGTTTTCCTAGAATGTGAGTTACACAGAGTCAGAGATTTGTTATTTATCTTTCTGATTTGAAGTGTTTCTGAATAAGGAATTAAAGCATAAAATCGTAACGCAGAACAGCTCCGGGGGAGGTGATGGGGGATATTCTGTTGTGATTTTATTTTCAGTGATGTTTATTGCCAGTGGTAATAAGGAGGAAAGGATGTTGCAGCACAAATCATTCGCTGTTATTCCCTGTTAGTAACGAGCCGTGAGTTCCTGTGCTTTGCATGAACACCAGCAGCGATTTGCAGCACCTTTGCAGTGCTCAGGCTGAGGACCACAACTTTTCTTCTACCTGACAGGGCTACTCCTATTTTTTTCTGTCACCTGCAGAACCCTGAACACCAGTTAAGTGCACCAGACTTCTGTTTCATGCTTGGGTTTTTTTAACTGATCCTCTTCTTGTGCTTAAGCTGTGCCTTGCATCAGAGCACACACCTGAGGCTGTGCTGAGCTCTTCCAAACTTTAAATGCATCTGTGGTGAATCTCTTCATAAGCAACATTGAAATTCCCTTCTGAAAGTGACTTTCCGAAGTCCAGATTTGAGGTTTTTTGTACAGCTTATTTCCCACATAAAGAAGGCCTCATACACCCTCTCTGCCATCACCAATCCTCCCATTTTTGGGGACAGCTTCGATGAAGTGATAAAGAAACACCTCAGAGTGCCCACCAGTCAAAAGCAGACTCTGGTAACCTTTTCTTGAAACCTCTAGGAATAATTCAGTATTTTTAACTCATAGGTTTTATCACCCCATTCTTTATGATGGCACCTGAGTGTCTTGTGTAGATCAGTGAATTTAGTCTCAGTACTTCTCTGAGTTTGGGATGACTCACTCTTTGGAGGGAAAAGAGAAAATGGTCCAAAGCCCCTGTAAAGCTGCATGTCCTACATCCAGCCTCAGCCTCATCTCACCTGACAGTGTTTGCTTGAGAAAGGCAAATGTTTTGTCCTAGGCATATTTTTGCTTCTACCTGGGAAAATTGGCCAGAATAAGCCACTGAAGAAAATTCCTCCATCTCATCTCAGTTTAGATTTGGGGAGCAAAACCGGTGTCTTGGTTTAAAGCTCGGTTCCTCCAGAGCAGTGCTGGCACAGGGAGCTGCTGTGGATGCCCTAATCCAGGACAGCTTGGGACGAGGACAAACTTGCCAGCAATGGCAGGAGCTCTGTGGCCAGCGCAAGGAACCCTTGGGTTTGCAGGATGCAGGGATAGATCCACTTCTCCATTAATGAGTTTTTCAGTTCTGTAATTTTGCTAAAGACTTTGCGTGTGACTGGCAGCTGAAGCCAGGTACAGATTGATGATGTTTTGATGGAGGGAGTAAAGTAATGGAATGAGGACGGAAAATTGCCTTTATTCCAAATTGTTGGGTGCACTTAATTTAGCTCCAGGCTCCAGGGTGAATTTTGTGATTTTGTTTTAGTGGTTTGTTGTTTTGGGGTTTTTTTCCCCGTGATAGAACAGAAAATATGGATATTTTCTTGCCACGCACTTTTCAGAAAACTTCAATACCTCATTTTTTTAGTTGTTCTCAGATCTGTTTCAATTCCACATGTACACCAACCACTAGGAGCAGGAGTTGTCACCTGCTGAGGAAATGCATGGGTCTCTCTTCACGTCTTCTCTCAGGACAGAATTACATGCAGAATTATACAAAATTAGTTGCCAGTTAAATAAGGAAACATAAAGCCTTGTACAAAGCTGATGATAATAAAACTCAGGGTCAGATCTCCCGTTTGCCACGCTGTTAAGTGGTGCACAATAAATTGCACCACTCTTGTGGTGTATGACTTGATAGAAACCTGAGTTTTTCAAGGCCGGTGTTGGGAAGGGATGGATGGGAGCCGCGCTGGTTGGAGCAATGCAGCTCTGGGATAGCAGGGTTCCTGTTTCTGGCTGGTAAATGGGAAATTTGGTTCGCGTCAGATTGAACAGCAGCAGCTGAATACAGAGTGGTCGGGTCCCTGGATTAGTCTGGGATGGGCAGAATGCTACACTGCCTGGCCTCAAAGAAATGCAGGAATGGAGAAACCTGGATTTCTCATAGGCAGCAGCAGTTAAAGCTAAGGGGAATTCCTTGTCCTCTCCGTGAGGCTGGATCCTGGCAGGACACAGCCCCTGCAGTCTGAGAAGTCTGCGGGTTTGGGAAGAAAAATAGGCACAGCATCCATGAATCTTCCACAGCAAAAACGTAAGTGAGACGAAAAAGCCATAGGAGGGCTTTTGACACTGAGGTAGCAGTGCCAGGATTGTAAAGACAGGAGTGGGAACCCCGGCAGGGTCTGGTGCAGGGCATGGCGAGGAGACCTGACAGCCTGGTGCTGTGAAACGTGGGAAGCTGCGAGAGAGCCGGACTTGTGATGCTGGGGGTGGGAGGGTCACTGCCGCTGCCCTGAGGGGCCGTGCAGGAAGGGACCGCCTGCCCCAGGAGGTGCCAGCCCGGGCACTGCACGGCAGCATCCACGCCCTGTGCTGAGCAAACGCTGCAGGATCAGCCCACAGGCTCCCAGCAGGGGCATTCTTCCCTCACCTATTGTTTTCCTGCACCTTTCCTCAGCTTCCATCTCCTTTCTCTGTTGCTCCTAACTCTTTAATGATCTCTGATGCACAAAATCAGGATGAGGCATCTCCTTTCTTTCAGGATGGACCCAACTTTAACCTCCCAGCTTATCCACAGCTGCTCAAGCCCATACCCTTCCATAAAGCAGGAGTTCGAACTTTGCTCTCATCCTCCTCCTGGCTGCGGCTGTTCCTGAGGCCCTCCAGCCACGCAGAGACATAAAAGATGCATTTGCAGATTTTGAAAATTAAAACCATCTATACAGCCAGTGGGAAGGGATCAGCTTATTTGGTTGCTTAATGAAATATAAAGATTATTTTAACCAGTGTAAGCACTATTCGACAGCTTGTGAAACACAGCCGTGGCTTGATGAATGGCTTTCTCCATTAAAAAAAATTGCTGCATGATGTCTTTTAAATATTTAATTTATTGGGGTTGGAGTGGGCTCGGAGCTGACAGTTAAACAGGAGCTATTTGTGATCTCAGTTAACTTTGCTTACCCGGCTGAACCGTCTCGCTCAGTAAATTCCCTCATTTTTTATACTGAATCTGGGATGATACATTTGCTGCACAAGTGAGGAGGAAGTTCTGCCTGTTGTCTGCAGTGCAGCGTAACAGGCAGTTATCACCAAAGCTGTGATGTGCATTGACTCCCATCCTGAGTCCATCCCTATGAAGTCCTTCTCTTTTTTTTTTTTTTTAAGCACTTACTTCTAGGCCACCCAAAAATGTACACATAAAATCATCTTTTAACAATCAGATACGCTGCAGTATTCCTGGAGCAAGTGTTTCGGTGGAAACACTGGGCTCCAGACACAACACCACTGGCAGTGTCCTTGGAAGACTGTACAGTATGGGAGAATTCCCCTCCTCTCCCTCTTCATTTTTCCTCTAACGTGCCAGCTTGCTACACAGCTGACAACATGCAAGAGGGATTAGAAAAGAAAAACAGGCGTTTCTGTGAGTTGGGAGTCAAAGACACTTGGCCTCCCACGTATCTTCTGGCAAGGCTGAGCCCCGGTGTGGATTCTCCAGCGTCTGCTAAGGACAGAGGTCTGGCAGCAGCCCAGGGCAGTTAATAGGTTCTGTGTCCTCAAATGGTTTTCACGAAACACGCAGGAACTTAATAAGCTTTGAGACCTCCACCCCGCTGGCCAAAGCTGGTGCGACCAGCCAGCTGGGCCACAAGTGAGCTGGGAGGGGACAAGGCAGAACGAAGTTGCAAATCTGTTTTGCTGCCTGTGTTGGCCAGAAAAGCCAGTCCTGCCCTTGTCTGTGACAGTGAGGCAGTGAACAACTTTACTGGGGATGATGCTCTTGGGAAATGAACCACACCAAGGATGGGGTGAGGCTGCACCACAGATCAGTCTTTCCCAGGTGATGGGAGATGTCCTCTGTGGCTGTGCCACTGGTACGTGTCACTGGGAAATGTCCCTTAACACGTGCCACCAGCAGCAAAACTTTGCATTCCAGGAAAGCAACCTCACGGCTGTAATTTCGCTGTGAACCCCATCGTGGGGAAAATAAATATGAATGCCAAAAATCTGTTGGCATGTGAAATCCCTCACCTTGAGCAGAGAGCCAGCGAACAATTTTGTCATTGCTTAGATCTTCCCTAAGCTCTGTTAGAGCAGAGCTATGGCATTTTTGTGTTTCGGTTGGCACGTGAACTAAAAACGTCCATTTTCACAGCTCAGCTTAGAATAGTGGGGAGTGAATGCAGAGTGGGTGAACAGGCAGACAAGAAGCAGATGAAGTTGGCATCAGAGTGTGTATCAGAATTTTTTGGTGTAACCACACCTGGACCTGTCACCTTCCATTGGCTCTCAGTGCTGAAATGATGCAGTGGCAGAGCACGAGGGACTTGGGGAAACAGCAATGAGGCTGAGTGCTAAATTCCCAAGTTAGAGATTTGGAGTTATTGCAGCCTCTTTGAGAAGACAATCCCAGAACCAGAACTCACGTTTATGAGGGTCATCCCCGAGCTGGCAGTGTTTGACCAAACTCCAGCTGCATGTTTCCCTCCCCCGTTCCTGGGCACCACAACGGAGAGATGCCTGTGAGGGTGAAGCTACAAGATGCCCCAGACCCTATGCTACAAAATTCAGCTTCTTTTCCAAGGGACTCCAGCTTGGTCTCTGGCTATTACACAAATTCGCTTCATGTTTGTGCTTCTCACATCAAGGTGGAGAGAACAGGAGTTCAGAGCAGGAGGGGCAGTGGGACCAACTCATTTCCCTCTTCACCATGAGTCTGAACCTCCATGGTATAAATCATTTACGGGAAAATATAAAGGTCGTTTCTCAGTACAGAAAATATGGCAGATAATTGTTCTTCCAAGTTTTCACTGCTCAATGCATCAAGTTCCTCCTAAAACCATGGGCATTTCTCCTAAAATCATCACCTCCCTCCAGTGTTCAAATGGTTTTCTAAGAGGCTGCCTGAAAAGATGTCTGCTTTCCCTAAGTTAGTCCAGCTGACCCTCTTTCCCTGAACGTTTGTGCACTGCACTGGCTTTCCAGACGGTGACTTGCTGATGTAAACGGTAGTTTAAAAAATTTATTTTGTGGCTAATGTTTCACAACTTCCTTTCTGATGTCTTACAAACTGCAGAAACGACATCCTGGAGGCCCTCAGTCATTTACAACAGGGATGAATGAAGCATTGCTCGGCTTTTGAGATCAATATTAGCTCAGTTTTACAGATGGTCTGTAAGGAAAAAGAGCTTGAAGTTTCATGCAGAGCCCACACTAGAAAAAAAAGCCATTAGTTTTCTGAAATAATTTCCTTGCTACTGAGCTATGAAATGTCGGTATTTATTGCAAACCTTATTCCCTCTTTAGCCATAACATTTTTGGTGCTATTATGCTGCAGATTTATTTTCTTTTACACCACATGCTCTTTTTTTTTTTTTTCCCTGTATCATCTGTGTTTTCTTAAGAAGACCTGTAAGAAAAATGAATAATGAGTGGAAACAAATTATAAATGAGTGAGTTGAGATGAGGAACATTATTCGACATTCCAGCAATGGGATTACAGAACCATCCACTGTAGGAAATGATAGGGACAAAATCCCAGCTAGCCTGGGATAGAGCTAGGTCAGTGCAGTAAAAGTCACAGCAGTATGATAAACTGTATTGTGGTACGCAAAAAAATTAATTTCCCATATTTTGATCAGCATGAGTGGGATGTATTCAGATTCTGGGCTTTGAGTCTGGAAGCCAGACTGGTGTTGATGGTGTGTCAGGTGTACAGGAGATACTTGCATTCCTGTCCCAGAACCTGTTGGAGCTGAGAGGTCGGACACGAGCCTTGCACGCAGCACTTTAATTTTGAGCTCAGCACTTCCAAAGTTCTCCTGAGACTCCGGGATGCTGGAACCGCACGTCCCTAAGCCCGTTTCTCCTCCGGCTGATGTTTTGCAGGTTTATGTCACCATGCAGCACTATGGAGTGAACGGCTACTCCCTGCACGCCATGAACTCGCTGAGTGCCATGTACAACCTCCACCAGCAGGCAGCTCAGCAGGCCCAGCACGCCCCCGACTACCGGCCCTCGGTGCACGCCCTCACCTTGGCAGAGAGACTGGCTGGTAAGAACAACTCATGGCTTTTGCCCTTCCCTGGCACTAAAAACCCACCCAAACAAACAAAAAAAGCCCCAGCACAAAAAATCCCCTTGTTGCTTGCATTGAGTGAAACCCTTCTGGAGTGTGGCAGAGCCAAGGGGCATGGTGTGCTCCTCAGGACCGGCCCCCTGGCCAAGCTCTGCAGGTGGCACCTGACCTCCAGCGTTTGCTGGCACCTTGCTTCAGGCTGGCGTCCGATGGCTGAGAAGCCGAGGGGAGGGATGAGATGTGGCCCCACTCTTTGGAATTGAAAAGAGAGAATGAAAAGACACTGAAATGTGTTTCAACAAGTGAACAAAAAATAGCAAAGAATTTCACTTTATTGTTAGTAAGTAAGGGCAGAATGAACATGTTGATGAAGTAAATTGGATTCCCCAGCTCAGGCGCCCAGGTCTTGCATTCCCTAACAGCCACCTCCTGCCAGCCCAGGCCATAGCTTGTTTCTCCACCTTGTCCCTTCATGCAACTGTTTTCCACTTCTGTCGTAAAAAACACTCTTTCTCCCTGGGAAACAATCTTCGTTTGGATCTTCTTTGGGTTTCACCTTGACCTATTTCTTCCTGGGGATCCCAGACCTTGCCTTGGGTGACACTTTCCTGCAGATCCTGCTGCCTTCCGTAAAAGAGCTTTTTAGGTCAAATCAAGTCACATGTGACTTTACCCAGGCAGTGTCATTTACACAGCACTGTCGATGGCGGGACAGCAGGACAGGAGCTGCTGCTCCATAGCATCTGAGCCGGTTTTCTGTGTTCAGCATGGTCGTAAAAAGACAGCATCGATGCTCTCATTAATAGGAAGTGCAAAGCCCAGACAGTATTTTATGATTTGGTAGAGGTAATTGTTTAAAAATAATGGATGGAGACCTGAGAATATTTGGTGTCGTGGGGCACATATATCTGCTCTAAATTTCAGCCTGCCACAAAACATCCAGACCTGGCTGAGATCATCAAAGGCTCCTGCAGTGCAAGTGATCAACAGCTGCAACATCACTGTTTTGGTCTGGACTTGGATGCAGTGATGTAAAGCAGACCTGACAACCAAGACACGGAAGCTAAAGTAAAAAGTTGCCATACTTGTGATTCTAGAAACCTTTCCAGACTGGAGTAATCTTCTCTGACTGTCTGAAAATGTGTATCGGTTCTCAGACAGCTTTCTAGTTGTCTGACATTAAAGTAAAAAAAGAAAAAAAAAAAGAAAAAGTTGTAGAGTGATTCCTTCCAGCCTAGGACAGGTGGAAAAAATTACCTGTCCAGAAAACTTCAGTGGGCTAAATTTAATAGATAAGGGCTTAAGCCAAAATAAGGATGCAGAAGTTCCAGGAAGCTCCTCCCTGGTGGGCAGACCACAAAGGCGTGATGATAAAGGTCTTGGACTCTTTGGATCAGTGAGCCACAGCTGGCTGTCAAATCTGCATGTCAGCAATATTCCCTTATCCAGCTGCTAACTGTGACCTTCTTAGCATGGTTCTCAGGGGCCTGTGGGATCTTTGGGGTGGCACAGGGCAGAGCAGGAGTCACTGCAGACCCCGGGTCTCAAGGTGCCCCTTTTCTAGCTGTGAGGATCTCTTGAAAGACGTTTTTCTCTTGTATCTTTTAGAGTAGAGCACGGAGGACTTAATGTCTTTGGCCTTAACTAGAGTAAAGCAGAGGAAGATAAAAAAAGAATAAAAAAGCTATTCTTATATTCTTGACCAGAAGATTCAATTGGTTTCCTGACCTCTTATCTTTAAAATTAATAACCCGCCAGGAAGACTTTCCAAATTAAATCCCACAGTCCCCTTGTCTGCTTATCATTGGCTGGGTAAGCATTATACACCTACAAGCTGTTTTCTTTGCAGTTGCCTCACATTCTGTTACTTCTGAATATCTTTCAGTGCAGGTTATAGATCTCATTTGCCTTCCAGGGACAGCCAGAATAAAGCAGCACAAAAGCAAATGACCTTAAGTCAGAAAACAGAGGTTTCTGATTGTAAGTGCAAAGCCTCACCTGCAATTTATATTCTCCTTCTTGCACAAAGCCTGAAAACGTAGTTAAAACATTAAAATAATTGCTGGTTGCCTCTCGCTGGAGTGGCCAAACTTAATGCATGAGCTGCTGCCTCTGGGGAGCTGGTAGGTCTAACCTCTACTCTAGAAATTTGGGAATATTCCAGCCTGCAGGTAGGGTGTTTAACCAGTGCCCTTTCTCCTGTTTTCGTGTACTTGAAACACAAATGTTAGCTTTTTAAAACGTTTTGGGGCAGCTTCAATTTCATTTCTTGTGCTGGAATATCCCTTCTCCTCGCCTGGCTGCACTGTGAGCTGTGCCTGGATGCATCAAGGATGGTCCCTCTGCCTCCGAAGGGGAAGCTTTATCACCAGCATTTGAACTCCCCAAGGAGCTCCGATACCTCAAACACAAAAGTCTCTTGTATGCAACCAGCACTATATCGTTGAAGACCTTTAGCCTAATCACATCTTTGCCAGGTTGCCAAAACCACGCAGCTCTGGCAATCCCCCGGAAGGGCGCTGCGAGTGCTGACCTAGAATGGAACAGCTGGAAGTTTTGGAAGAGGAATGTTTGAGCGGTGCAAAGCTGATTTGCTACGCTCGTTAGCCAGTGGATCCGAGACCTGGCTGTGTGGTGCTGGGGGTGGCCCCGACAGCAGGTTTTGGTTTACTGTTTAGATTCGTGTCACGATGCTCGTGACAAAAGCGTAAATAAACAGCAGCCAGAGCCTTCATCGGGCTCCGTGCACTGATAGTGCCAGCTTTTCTCCCCACTCCGCTGTTTTCTCGTGTGTTCATTCCTCCCTTCTACTGGAAGTCACATTCTTAACCGAATTAAAAATGATACCAGACACTGCTCTTTCTGCATTTCCTCTTTGAGAGCAAATCTCTTGCCAGACTGCTTCATTCCAGGGCTGTAGCACAGCATGTCCCAACTTGCATAATAAAGGGTGGGTTTTTTTTCATTTGCAAGTAACTTATTTTCATTGATTTAAGATCTTTCTACTCCCACTAACTGTTGTGCAATAATAATGCCTCTGGTAAAATAATAAGCCCTTTACTGTTGGCCTCAGATTTTCCCCAGTCTGAATTTCTTCTCTGCCTTCGATTTTCCAAGCTCGGTTTGCAAAGTCAGACCTTGTGAGTAGGTGCTCTGCTGAGAAGAGCTCAGCACATGAGCTCTGGGCTTGCAGCGAGCAGGGCTGGACGTGGCCCTGGCTGGAGTTTCCACCCCAGATGCTGGAGGGTGTCCGTGCTCAGTAAAGGATGTGCTTTGGAGCTAAATGCACAAAAGCACATGAGCTTAAATGCTCTCTGAACTGGAGCCCAGAACAGCTCTCCAATATCATGCCTTGAAGACTACAGTGAGCTACACATGAGACAGTAAAGAAGTACAACGGTGAATGTCCCCACATAATTTTTATTTGTGTTTCTTAATGAAAGATGCCTATACCGTGGTGGGGTCTGGGCATCTGCATGTCCTGCCCCGCTGATGCTGGAGTAGATTGAGTTATTTCAACTGAATTCAGCACTGGAGTCTCAACAGTTTCCACAGCTGTCACAGAGAGAGGTTCTCTCTCCAGAACAGGCTGTTAGACACATAGAATGGTTTGGGCTGGAAATGATCTCAAAGGTCTTTTAGTTTTAACCCCTCTGCTATGATTTTATCTCTTGGGACACCTCAGTTAACCAGTAAAATCCATATGTATGTGTTTTATTAGCACCAAAGCAATGGAAAAAACATTCTGTAGCTTTTTCTGATGTTAGCAAGTGCTTTATTCGACTGTCAGAGTACAAATTCCAATAATTAAATTGGCCACTTTTCTTGTCTTCCAACGGCTGTACATTTCAAGACATCATTTTGGAGGCACGTTATGGATCCCAGCACCGCAAACAAAGGCGAAGTCGCACGGCCTTCACCGCCCAGCAGCTGGAGGCACTGGAGAAGACCTTCCAGAAGACTCACTACCCAGACGTGGTGATGAGAGAGCGGCTGGCCATGTGCACAAACCTGCCTGAAGCCAGAGTCCAGGTACTGGTATTTTGTGGGTTTGTGAGTGGGGATGTTTAAAAGAACATAGTGGGGTTCTCGGAGGGCTGACAGCTCCCTTGGCCTTCCAGGGTTCTTCCAGTGGAACCAAAGATTTTGGAGCAGTAAAGTTGTCAAAGGTCGGGGAGGGGAGGATAAAATCATCCGAAGCCGCACATCTGCTTAAGAAACTTCTAATCCACGCGCACATTTTTTAAATTTAGGTTTCTCTGAAGTGTACACTGGTTTTCATTTGCTCTCTCACATTTCTTTGGGGGAAATTTTAGAAACGGCAACAGAAGTTTGCTTATTTATTTATTTATTTGCAAGGCTTTTCTGGCTTCCTCAAAAAAATAGAGACCCAAGTAATTCCAGCTGCTCTTTTCTACCAGTGTCAATATTTGTAACATCTCAGGCCAAGGTTTGGGTTTGCTTTTTGGTTTTGTTTGCCTTTTTTTTTTTCTAGTTTCAACCAGTGAAATGTGCTAGTTCATAACCTGCTGGTGGAGAGGTTCTCCTCTTTTAAAAGGCAAATATTCTTCACTGCGAAGAGAAAAAGTAGTAGAAAAAAATTAGTTCTTTTATATAAATATCAAGATATTTTATTCTAAAAAACTGTTTGTTTCATTATCTAACCAACAAAACACCAACAAGATTTGCAAATATGTTTCTTCTAATCCATGTCTACTGATTTAGGTTAAAAAAATAATGGATTCTCTCCTCCTTTCCTACATGCAGTTCCCAGACAACAGCCTATGCCTATAACAACTTACTTTGAGTGCTGCCTTCATAGTTTTGATACACTTACAACCAATTGGTTTTAGAAACTTAACAGACTGTAAGCCAATGTAATGTCATCAGACATTACAGCTGCAAGACATTCTTTTTGGATGCAGCTACCTAACCAATTTAGGGGGAAAAAACCTAACAAACCCCAAAAAACACCAACAGTGGAGGGTCTTAAAGAATCAACATAGAGGCTAGGTATTTTTCAAAGTCTGTTTGATGTGATATTTGTAGATGCACTGAAAACTGTTGAGCTCTAAGGTCCAGCAAAGTGCCTTTGGGCACAGTGGGCTTACCTCACTACCTGGGGTTCCCCTGAAGCTCCCAGGCTGAATTTGGCACTAAGCAGGATTCTCACTACTTTTTCTCCCCTACTGTTTGTGGCACTGAAGGTCTGGTTCAAGAACAGGAGAGCCAAATTCCGGAAGAAGCAGCGTAGCCTGCAGAAAGAGCAGCTGCAGAAGCAGAAGGACTGTGAGGGGAGCCATAGTGAGGGAAAGATGGACCCACCTGTGCTGGAGACCCAGGCTCCCACCCCGGACACCGAGAAGGTCCAGAGCCTCCCCAGCGAGGTTGGCACAGACCTCAACCTGACCCTGTCGGAGCAGTCTGCCAGCGAGTCAGCACCCGAGGACCAGACCGACAGAGAGGAGGAGTTCAAGAGCACCTTGGATGAGGCCAAAGTGGACAAGAGCCCTGGTGTGGACAGCAAGGCTCTGAACTGCAAGAGAGCGAGCCCAAAAGCAGGTGAGAGGCAGTTTTTGATGGGGGTTGGTGTCAGGACCTGGCAGGCTGGTGGTCAGGACCCCTTTCCAAGGGGGGTGCTGGGGGTTGGGAATAGTCCCATATTCCCTATGGAGTGGGTGCTCGCAGATAGGCTGTCCACGCTTGTCCTCTCGTCCTCAGCACTGAGCAGGCCCCACAGAGGGCAGGATGTCCATTGCTGGAGCACTGAAAGAGCAAGGCCTTCTGCTCCTTTTAGATCTTAGGGAGAACGGTGCCCAGCAGCAGCAGAGAGCCCAGCCTCATTTTTACACTCTGAGGTGCCAAGTACGGGAAAGGCACAGGTTTACCTCTCGTGAGCTGTCACACAGCCTCTCATTTGCCCTCCAGTGCAAGAGACAAGCCCATGCTGCTGCCCAAACCTTTCTGGGGTGTGAATAAGCAGCTGCATGCAGCCTGTAGGAATAACACCCATCCCCTCTGTCTCCTGCTACAGAGTCCCCTGTCAGCGCGACTGTGACGCCTTCATCCAGCAGTGGCCTGGCTCAGACTCACTCCTACTCCTCCTCGCCCCTGAGCCTCTTCCGCCTGCAGGAGCAGTTCCGCCAGCACATGGCAGCCACCAACAACTTGGTCCATTACTCCTCCTTTGAAATGGGGACACCGTCTGCCATGCCCTACTTGGGCATGAACGTCAACATGGCCCCGCTAAGCTCCCTGCACTGTCAGTCCTATTACCAGTCGCTGTCCCACGCTCAGCAGGTCTGGTCCTCCCCCATCCTGCAGGCCTCCAGCTCCCTGCCAAGCCTGAACAGTAAAACCACGAGCATTGAGAACCTGAGGCTCCGGGCGAAGCAGCACGCGGCGTCCCTGGGGCTGGACACCCTCCCCAACTGACTGCCCATGAGAAGATGCACCAGAGGTTGGCACTACACACGGCACTCCTTGAATCCCCACGCACCCCCACCTCTTCCTGGAGTAAGATGCTCCCTCGCAGGGAAAACTTTGCATTTATTAACGTCTTACTAGCACCATGGTTGCATCAGACATTGGTACTGGCCGGGTCTTCACTAAATGTTTAATGAGGAAGGGGGAGAGGATCTATGTTTAGACAGATGTACTGTCCTCCGGACTGCCATAAGTTAAGCCTGTAATGTTCAGGAGGAGCTCCCTGTCCTCATCCTCTCGATAAGGTGCCAGCTGTGTTATATTCACCTTTTTTTTTGTTGTTGCTGCGTTCTTCGGGGGAAGAAAGAGTCCTGCTTTGTCTTGTATATAGTTTATAATGTTGACAGCACCCATCACCTGTGTGTTACTGTCAGTGTTACAGAACCATGACCTGTTTTGTTTTTATTCCCCTTTCCTTTCCAATTTTAGTAGCTAGTATCAGAGTTACAAACCAGCCATCCTCCCGACCCCTAGCTGGTAGCTAGTTGCTCTTCTTGGGTCAGCATCCTAAAGGTGTTCATGAGGAAGAGAAATGATTGTGCACTTCACCACTCCACTTCTCCCTTCTCTGCTGAAGCTAATTTTTTAACAACCAGGAAATGATCTGAAGGTGAATTTCCTGTTTAAGCACTTCCTATAAGGCAAGCATTTTTCGTTTTCTTTTTAATAGCACTTGCTCAAAGAGGACAAAATATTGGCCAAATGCTGCTGGCTGGGAGAAAATGAAGGCCAAATTTGCAGGATTACTTTTGATCTATATTATTTCCTCTTTGATTTTTAGTGAAGTGTAAACTTTATTTACAAATTACAGGGTATTCTTTTTGGAGAGCATTTTGGTCTTACTTTGACAATAGATAATAACAAAAATTTTGTATGGACTCCTGGTGTGTTCATACACCATGAATTTTACGGTTCTTTAACAAAAACTTGATTAATGCAAGCTGTATCTAGAAAAACTCTGATCACCAAATTCTATCCCCAAGCCCTCAGTTCAGAAAGTGGTTATCAAGTGAAAATGTAACAAGTGAAAAATGCTGAACTGCTGGAGGTAAAGCAGGTGTAAGCAGGGGCTTTATATTCCCTGTGGAGCTGAGGGGGGATAGATGAACTTGCCAAAAATGCAGTGTTTGCAATTAGCCAAAATTCACCAGCTTCAGAGTTACTGCATTGAACAGTTTCAGTCTCATTTCTTTGGAACGATCCAGAATTCACCCCTGGGTGGTTTTCCTAGCTGGGAAGAAATTATGCTGCCAGTTTAAATCACTTTCTGTTTTTTGGGGTTTTTTTGCCTAACCAAATAAACGTTTTGGACCCACTGCTATTACTCTGAGCATTAGGGAGGGATGATATCCAGATCTAATCTCTAATATCGCCTAGGACCAAAAAATCCAGAGTGGCTCTGGGGTAGGCAGTCTGTTTGTACCCCCAGAGTGTCGACTGGGTGTGTCACTAACAGACTGGGCAGAGCTGTGCTGTCTCTCTGCAAATAATCATAATTGATTTAACGTGGAGACCCATAGCCTGTGGCCCCTCTCACTCCCACCTTGCTTCATGCTGGGTCAGCATCCAGGGGTCAAGTTACCTCTTCAAACATGGAAGAAAAGAGTGTTTTCAGCTACATTAATGCTTCTTGAAAAAGCATCTGACTCCTGCAAATAGAGACGTAAGAATAGCCAAGTTTGATGGGAAATAGTGTTTTATCCCTCATAAAGTTGTAGCAGGAGCAGACCTCTGGATGGGGGCAGCTCGTCAACCGCACCAGCTTCCAAGGAAAATGGAGTGTCTTCCATAAATATTTCTGTTGTGCCAAACACTTCAGTTTGGGGCTTTTCTTTCATGCTTTAGTTTTCCTGCCTGTGTCAAATCAGCCCCCGTGACCGGCAGAATTCTCCACTTTGCCAAAACCAAATGTATTTGTAGGAAGCAGATTTTTGGCTGCTGCTTTCAAAGGAGTCTGAATAAATTAAAACCACCAAAGCACATTTACTCTGTCCAAAAGGAAAGTCCCTGCTTTCATTTTTTGCAGCCTGTCACCCAAACCAGGGACACCCAAACAAAGCTCTAGTTTTCCTCCTCCTTCCTCGAAAGGCACTATTTACCTATATTTTTTCTGTGCCCTGCTAACCTCTGCACCTTTACAGGCTGTGGAGCTGCTTTACCAGAGCAGAGCAAACACAATTTAATTAATGTCCCTTCTGATGTCGTTCCCTGGTGCCAGTGAACAAGTGAGGCAGTTGGGTGTGAGATCAGATCTGCACTTCAGCTCTTTTTTAATTAATAAAAGATGCCCATGAAACTGCAGCTCATGCCAGTGGGCGTTTCAGGCAGAGAGCAGAGGGTTGCAGTCGCTCTTGTACCATCCCAGGTAAGACAGGCATCTCTTCTCTGCCCATGGGGCTGGAAAGGGAGGCATCAGCTCAGATCAGGGCAGGTACAGCCTTACCGTGGTTCACGATGGATACCACAGAACCTGCCACGGGAAGGTCAGAACACATGGATTTATGGCCTGCTCCTGCAACGTGAGGACAGGGAGCACAGGAGATAAGCTCACTTGATCCAGCACTAGATTTGCCATGATCCTCTGGAGGGAGATGAGGCCTTCCTTACTGAGCCAGGGAGGGAAGCTCTTCCCCGTGCCTCGGTGCAAAAATGCATTTTAACATTCACAGCCTTCACAAGACTCGACTGACCCTGGAGCCCGACCCCCTTCATCCCCCCGTTACTGCTGATCTCCTTCCTCACAGAGGCTTGGAGCGGCTACCGGGAACTTCCCCACTGGAGCATCTCTCACACCATTAAAAGCCAACATTGGATGAGGCCGGCACAGCTCAGGAAGCAAACGGGGAGAGGAGACATTCGGATCTCCGTCAGTCCATAGGGGTGTCTGTTCAGTGCCATCCTCATCTGCCTCTGCGAGGAGCAGCAGCTGAGTGAGGTGCAGCTGGTCCTGGACCAGGGCATGTGAATAATTCCCATCTGCAGAATAGTTCTCCCATTCTGAATCAAGATGAAAATATCTAAAATTTAAAAATAAACAGGAAAAAAAAAAGAAGATTGTCTTTAATACAGATGAGCCCCTGAAGTATGTTATGCAAAGTTTGGGGATTACCTTCTTACAGTCAAACTTAAACATCCATGAAGGGAGTGAGCTGACGTGAAAAGCCAAAATTGATCTGGAAATGCAAAAATGCAAGAATTTAGGCTCACAGCTTGCAAAAGTCTAACAATTAATTATCTGTCAAAACTGACTCTTTCCTGCATATTGTTTTAAAGTCTCTGAGCTCTTTGGCTATTTCTGACCGAAAAAAAGTGATGAAAAAACATAGGGAGAAACTCCCCATTCAGTTTAATCATGTGTATGTATTGGGAAGACTGAAGGGATGGATTCTGCATAATTCCTCTTTGGACTTTGCAAAGCTGCATGTTTCTCCAGGTGGGAAGAACCCCTGCGAATGTCCCGATTTGTGATGTGAGGTCTGCTTCTCCCCTTTCCTTCCACCAGCCCCAGCTATTTAGGAAAATGAAGTCACTGATGAGCCTCAGAATCAAAACAAACTGAGGTTCCCCTCCCCTCTCCTCACTGTCCAGGCAGGGGTCTGACACTTCTTAACAAACATTCTCGTTGGCTATAACGCGGCTTCTTCCATCACAGGCATAAAATGCTTGGAGTGTAACACAGAGATCCTACCTCACCAGACAGATGAACAGGGGCAAAAAAGAGCTGTCCATCCCTTCTGGATGCTGTGCCAGCCTGGTGCCAGGGCAGGGCATTCCCAGGACAGCTTCACCCACAAGGAGGTTAAATGTGAAAAGGGAAGCTACGTTTTGTATTCTGTGATGCAGATGACCAAGGTGATTTTTTAATGTATGAAAGGAATGCCGAACAAATGCACAGCATGTCACGGAGGCTGGGAAAAAATACGCCCAATCCTTTAAAAACAGTGGTGGAAACTCTGGACAAAGTCTCCCTAGTTCCTATTTGGAAACAAGTTATAGATCCAGAGATTTCCTCTGCCTGTCTCTTCCCCTTCCTATGGCATTGTTTACTTTGCCTCTCCTTGGTGAACCAGCTGCAGCTCCAAACCCTCCTTAGCGAATTTATAAAGGTTTTATACACGGTCCTTGCAGGATCAAGGACCAGGAGAAAACCAGTCACAATATTCAGGGCAAAAGTTTGCAGTTAAATTTCTTCTACACTGCAAGAGAAGTTTAATAAGTATTAATTAAAAAAAAAAAAAAAAGATATTTAAACAGTGCAGGAGAAGTGCTAAATGAGAAAATATCCAGTAATGATGCTGGGAGGCTGAAAGGAAACATCTTTTTTTTTTTGTCTTTTTTTTATTTTTTTGGCTAAGAGGGGGAAATGTCCTTGATGGTGAATATGTGAATAGAGATTTTTTTTTCTCCTATATTTCCTCCAAGAAAAATCGTCATTCGCTGTGTAGAAAACACAAAAAATGCTGCCAAATATGAAAATAACCATCAGCAAGCAGATCCCTCCACATCTCGTCTAGGTATTTCACCATGTGAAGAATTTTAATGAGCTCTAGGTATGTGTTGCCACTGCAGCCAGCCAAGGAGATGCTCATCTTTGCTGAAGAAACACCAAAGTGGGTGGACACAGGGGAGGGAACTGTAATTATTTCTGTCCCCATGTTCCATGTGTGGTACTTCCATTGACATGACAATTCTGAGCAACATTAGGACATTTCTGAATAGTTAATACATAAAGGATTAAAAAAAACTCTCAAGAAAAGGAATGCAAATTAAAATCCACCATATTCTATTAGTTTAATTACAGTAGCTATGAAACATAATTCAATTAAGCTTGAAAAAAGTCAATTACAGAACTTTCCTGCTGGTTTTTACAAGCTGTGTTGATTTTTCTTTTCCTCCCTTCTTAGTTGTCCATGTGCCCCTTGCTGGTTTTTTATGATCTGTTCTAGAGCAGCATAATACATCTCCTGTTGTTTTTCTTTCTTTTGAGTGAAAAAAAGCTGTTTCTCTGCGTAGGTCTGCTCTCAGCCCAAATCCGTAGTGGAAGGATAAGAAGAGGTTGGTGCAATAAACAACAAAAAGAAAAACCCCCAAAAATCTCAGCAATGCAAGATCAAACAAACAAAAAAATCCCCTGCTCTGCCATGTGGCTGCGACTTCCCCACCGTGTTACACAACAGCCCAGCAGTGATCAAGGTTCCCTGTTTTCCACAGACTTCGCAGATGCTCTTTGCTTCCCAGCTGCCCAGGCAGCAGCATCCACATCATCCCTGGCTTTCCTGGGCTCCTGGGGAGGAGATGCACAAGCTGAGGTGCCTCCTCTGCACGTGGGTGTTTCCCCTGAAGGCAGGCTCTCGTTAGTGCCAATGCTGAGCTCGGCCCCAGCACCTTGTGCAGAGGTCAGGACGTGTCCCAGGCCTTGCTGGCTTCACAGGAACCTGCTGGGGTTTGTAGAGGGAGACCCAGACACAAAGAGAGGCCCTTGTCACTGCTGTGATGCCAGAGTGGAATTACTGCACCAGCTTCGGTGGAGCAATGCCACGGCTGAGGAGAACACTTAACTCCCAAGTTAATTTGCAAAGAATATACAATTTTTCATATCCTGACCAATAAAAAAATCAATTGTATTTTTAATAATCTGGGTTCCAGGCTGGAAGGCCTCTTCAAAACCTCTTTAAGACACACCGTAAACCCACAGCAAGTTAAATGGTGCAGCTGGTGCCCTGTGAATGGCCAAAGCCTTTCCTAACTGCTCTGGCAATTGAGTGGGGCCGCCTCACGAGGCAGAACTTTAGATGTGTCTATGCGATGGAAAATAACTTTTTGGTTTATTTTCTCATGCCAGGGGGCAAGCAATTTATTCTTTTTTTTTCCCAGGTTCTGACCCAAGGTGTACAGTTAGCTGCAAAGTGTATCCATGTTTGTATGTCAAACCCATCTTGCAAAAGGAACAAAGGCTTTTAAATTGCAAAAAGGAAATCAAAGTAACATACTGTACAGATCGCTGTAAAATTGAGCTGTAGTGTAAGACCTTGTGCTTTAGAATTCACTATTGAGGAACTCAAATGTGTATCATATTTATTTATTCTGGTAGGTAAAAGAAGAAGAAGCAGAAGAGGAAAAAAAAAAGAGTTTATATTCATTTCTGAAAAGCTGCAGCATGATGCTATGTACCGATTGTGCCAGTCCTGCTTTCTGTAAAATTATTGCCTGTTTTCATACTCCGCTAATAAAAAGGAAAAAAAATCAAGGAAAATGCATTTTGTGAATCATTCATTAACTGCCACCTGAGGGTGCACAAAAAGGTGCTGAATAACAGCTTCTTGCTATTGGGGTCAACATCTCCAGCTGGGGTGGCAGGTGGAAAGTCCCCGTTGGCCACAAGACACCAAAGCAGTGGCTGCTGCATCTCTTGTCACCTTCCTGCACAAGCCAGGAAATAATCCCTGCCTGATGAGGTGATGGTAGGAAAGACCTGACCAGAGAGCACATCTCTAGGCAGTGGTGCAGAGTAAACTTGACCATTCTCAATCGGCTGGGGCTTCTAGGTGATTTTGAGGATGTTTCTGTTGTTTTGGTGGAAGACCTGTCCCCTTTACTACACCTAGCCATGGTGGGCTGTGCTCCAGCAGATGGCAGAAAAACTTCTGCAAGCCTGTTCCTCTACCTCCTGTTCCTTCAGGGTTAGTTTGAACCTCAAAGGTGAAACTATTCCTTGGGCAAGAAGTTGGTAGCGATTTCATGGGCTTTTCACCTTGGCTACAGGCCCAATTTGACGCCTGATGAAGCTGATGGAAAATAAAATATTTTTCTGAGTTTATCAATATTGTCCTGAAGTCATCTGATAATGAAGGTCTTTAAAAAAAAATCAAATTATTCAATTTCAGAACATCATGCCCCACTAGTATGATTCCCCAATTTCTTTTCCCAACTGTAGAGAAAACGTAAAGGAAAACACATGGAAGTGGAAACATAATTGGGAAAGAAATGCAAGTGCATTTGTAACAATAATGAATAACTTTTCAGACATTCTCAAGAAAAGTGACTTTTTCTTAAACCAGGCAGAGAACCAGAACAGTGGGAATGTGGGCAGAGACTGGGAACACCCCTGCCTGCAAAAATTTTAGTGCTAATAGTTTTGACCCAGTTCCATCAGTGCCTTTGAAGACTGATCACATGCACCCAAAATATCAGCCAGCCACAACTGTCCTACACTGCAGCTATTGCTATTTTCTTTATCCACAATGAGGGAAATATTAATCACTAGATCTCCTTTTTCACTGCAGTTACAGGTCTGCTTTGAATATTAAAAACCCTGTGGGTAAGGAGTGTCTGTGACCATCAAGGACACCAAATAGCTCAGTAAATTCCTGCCTACACAAAGAGGGAAATAAATGGATTAACCATGATCACGTCCTTGCATGTGGTTATCTTCAATTAGTAACTCAATTTTTCCCTCACAAAAGGTTGATGAGGTAAAGTCAGCCACCAACTAAAGCTGGAACCCAAACTTGCAGGAAGTTTAAGGTGGTGTTCTGGCCTTGAAGACCATGTCCTAAAGTTATCAGGAGGTTTGTTCCAGAAAAATACAATGTGAGGGGAAAAATAAGATTTGAAAGAGCTCCAGAGCTCAGTATTAACTGCACATGTGGCATTTTGATCCATTTCCATAAGGCATAACATAATATTTGCTAAAGAAGGAGGAGGAGGAAGGGGAAAAAAAAGACCACAGTTAATATTCTCCTTCGGATTCCCCATTTGCTGATTACTCTGCAAGCTGTGTAATTGGGTGTCTCTGGCAATATGATGAAATGTGCCACAAACATCAAAAAATGGTGCTATATTAAATCTGCTTTTCATAATCTCTTCTCATTTCCCAGACCTGAGACATTTTATTCAATTTTTCCTGACTAAGTTGATATGTAAAGCCATATAAACATATCAATGCAAATAAATACATATATATTTTTCAAATGCTCATCGAAATGCACTCATTACAAAGATTTGCATCAAGGCTCTCTCACATGACTGGTGGCCAAAGAAACCAATTTTTTTTAACATTGCATTATTTTTAAGAATAGTTTACAAAGGTGCAGGCTACTTCTTTGTATTTCATTAACAAACCAAACTCTACCTATCATGTTTCAGCCTTATCTTACCTGATTAGAAAATCATTTCCCTATTTGCATTAAGGGCAAAAATCTATGCAAAGTCACCATAATGTTATTCAAGCCCCAGAACAGCAGTGAAGATCCTTTTCTACACTGCGGCTGCCTCTGTTTTCAGGAGCTGCAAGTCCAGCAGGGACCACGCTGGTGTTTTATTTTAACCTGCTGCAAGGCACAAGTCAGGGAAACCCATCTATTAATAAGGCCTAAGTGACTTCAATACCTGCAGCTTTTGTCTGTATATCACGTGGGGCTTTTCCTTACATTTTACCTGGTGTCTCCACGATTTGTAGCCCCTTTTTGGATGAAAGCTGGCTTTTAGCTCAACCCTGGCAAATTCTTCAGCTCCGACCCTCCAGTCTCTGCCACCATCAGGTACAATCAGACCAGCACCCCCAGGTGAGGATAGGGGATGATGGGGATGATGAATCCCAGCCTCTCCACCATCAGACTGCAGCCTGTTCTTTGCCTTTTGCAGCTGATGGAGGAGAATATTTCCATTCCTGTGGTGGCAGGACAATGTCCTGCTGCAGAAATCGTAGGATTGCATCTCGCCTGTACCAGGCTCACCAGATTAGACACAGAGCCTGGAAGGTGTTTAACTCTCTGACCTCCGTAAAAATCCACAGATGCCAGGGAAACAAGTTTTCTCCAAGCCCTGATTTACCCAGGATTCACCCAGGTGGCTCAGCCACATCCAGTTAATCCCAGCCTCACATCCATGTTGCAGGAATAGGAGCAGGGTGACCCTACTGCCCCCTTGCAGCCCTAATCCTGCTCCTCTTTCACAAACCTGCACTCCAGGCTGTTTTCCTGCTGGGAGCAGGGCAGTGCTGGGACAAGCCAAGTCCATTTCTCAGATGTGCTTTTCCTGGAAGCCACCAGAGCAGAGACCATGCTTGCAGACCTTGGAGCTTCCAGCAGCATCAACTCCACGTGGTTTTCCAAATCACCTTCCCGATAAGTTCTGAGCAGGGAACGCAGTGACCTAAAGCAAAGTTAGTTCACTCACACACAGATGCAAAAAGCAAAATATGGGTTTCCTTCAGCTGAGTTTTCTCTGCAGCACATTCTCTCTGCATTAGTAAGGTGAAATGTCTGTGCTGGACTGCACTGTGTCCACAAGGAAACACATGGGCAAACTGATACATGGGACTGTGAGGTTATTTCAGCAGAACACCCAACCATCAGGAAGCTCAGTTGAAGCACCTGCTATTCCCAGGCTGACTTTTTATCTATCTTTTTTGTACAGTAAACTCTACACCATTCCTTATTTCAAAGGCAGCTGCAAGCAGTTTCATCTGACATGCAATACTTACACTAATTTTCCAATTATTTCTTTCTTACAGAGTCAATTAATAGGTCACGAGCATCACAAAGGCTCTGTGAGTTAGGCCAAGTGTCCATCTCGGTGGTTTGGTGGCCATGGCCAGCGTGGCTGTTGGGGACAGGAGATCATCTCTCCAACGACACCATGAAAAGAAGCAGAGAAACACAAAGCAGTTGCAAAGCCACCTTAAAATCTCCATGCGGGTCTCCACAGCTGCCCTGAGAAATGTGAGGAAAACTGAACTACACTGTGTTACCCTGAGAAAACCTTTGCTGATGGATTTTCATGTGTACAGTCTCATTCTTTAGTTAAAAAATGAACTTTCCTATAACAAGATAAATCACTCGCCTGCTGGAAGCAGCTCAGCTCCCTTCAGCTTGGCCTTGTTGAAGGCAAAAAAAAATACTCAGAAGTTATTTGTCAGCTTCAGTTTTGCTTCATGTCACCAAAAAAAAAAAAATCTTGCCTGATACCTCGTGTAGTCCAGTCCTCTGTTTCCCAAGTAAAACTGGGAGCTGTTTAGTAAAACCTTGGGATTGCCCTGTGGAGACCACCAGAGGTGAAACCCTTTCCCCAAGAGATTATCTGCTGCAGAGGGACCCACATGTGGAACTAAGGACATATTTATTGCTGTGTCAAGAGAAGAGAGAAGCATCACATCTTCCTGAAGACCAGCCCTGCTTCACCCCAGCCCTCCCACCCCAGCAAACCATATTTGCCTCACCTCTCCATAACAGGCACCTTAAAGGAGAAAAAAAAAAGGCCTCTGATCCACTCTGAAACATGAGATCTCTCAAACCCTCAATAACATCTTAATTTCCTCTCCTCGCTCTCTGTGCTGGAGATGATTACACAGGCAGGAATGTTTCTGAAGACAAAAAAAAAAATTACATTAGTGGGGAACAATAGAGGGGAGACCTGGTGGAGCAAAAGTGAATTAGTTTTGCCTTCAGAGACACCCACGGAGAAAAGAAAGGTGTCTGAGTTACCTCAGAGTAATTCCTCAGCACACAGAGCTCCTCCAAACAGCTTAAGCAAAGAGAGACGAGAGATGTGCTTTTGCTTTCAGCCCCATTTCCCAATTTTGTTTGTTTGCTTTGCTTCCACCTGCATTTTTAAGTCCCTGCACCTCACAGGATGTTTGCAGGGCTGTTACCTGCAGGAATGTGTCGTGTCTCCATCAGGTCTCGGCACAGCAGTCAGGGGTGGGAGGGGGCTTCACCTCTGCCCATGTTCCTGCAGCTTTCAGCAAGAACAATTGCATTTTCCACATAAAATTTAAGGACAGATTGACCTGGGGTATCCAAAAACAGCGGAGAGGGCTGCAGGGTGAGCAAGGGAAAACAGGAAAGCAAGGAAAGGAGAAGAACTAGAGCCTTTCACACAGGGAATCTGGAAGGGCTGAAATCCCAAATAGTTAGAATTTTATCTAAATGCCTTTAAGGTCCAAACACACTATTACATATTTTTCCCCATTTCACTTCATTTTTAACTTAAAAAAAATCCCAACTGCTTCTTTTTAGCACTAAGTAGAATGTTGCTAGTGGACCGATGTTTTTCGCTTTAATTTCCCAACAATACCTGCTAAAATCTCTCTCAAAAAAAACCCAAAAAACAACCCAGCCCCAAAACCTAACAACTTTTTTTCATTCATCTTTACTTGAAAAAAACGCTGAGGTTAAGCCCTCAAAGCCTGAATCGGGACCTCAGCCTAGGCCTTCCAGCTGGCCTTTAAAACACTGCTTTTTGGCACATTTCTGGGGGCACGAGGGGCTCCTACCTCTGAACTCTCAGACTGTCAGGCCAAACAAAAGTGAGCGCTGCTCTCTTTTTCTTGAGGGGGAAGTGGAGCACACACCAGTAACCAGTGCTCAGCACTGAACACTGAAACACTGTACATTGAAAAATTCCTGTGCTGTCACGCTTAACAAATAAATTATCGAGCTGTGTAAACAGGGCCAGGGATGCTCTTTATTTATTTGTTTGTTTGTTTAAAAGGGGGGGAAATAAAAAAGTACCTTGTCTGTAGGTTGCTTGCAAAATGCAAGTGTCAAGCGGTGGGGGGAGGAAAAATCAACAACAAAGGAGCTTAAAGACAAAATATTAAGAACTCCAAATTGGGTGAAAATTGCTTCCTGACAGATATCACCTATTGCAAATGAGACAGAAATACAAGTAATCTTGTAAAATGAAAGCCAAGGACAGACTTGTACCTGCCTTAGATGAATAAGTATCCCATTATCTTGAAGAATGAGGGCCCCAGGCTGTGATTATGCCACTATTGTATTCTAAACAGCATGGTTTGTCAAATGGAATAAATCCTAGCAAAATCAAATAAAAAAAAAAAAGGGATCCAATTTGAGGGCCAGCACACGATTTATTATTTTGTTTAATGTCGCCCTCTCGATGTTACTGATTATTGGGCAAAAAGTGCCGTGTTTAAGCATGTGTTTAGAGTCTCCTGTCCCCCTCGCAGGCTCCCAGGTGTCCCCCTGAATGTCACCCAGTACTGGCTAGCTGTTTGCTGCCGCTGCTTGCCACCACCCAGCTCAACAGCCTTAGAATGGCTCTAGATGGCCACAGCCCAGGCCAGCATCGTGGGGAAAGAAACTCAGTATTTGGGTTTCTGCTCAGATGAGTCTCGTGGTGACACTGAGGGATGGGGTGAAGAGCATTTTGCGCCTTGCTGGCAGTGGAAAAACAAGCAGGAGCTAAAGGCAGACAGTCGCATCAAAAATTTACAAGGTGAAAGGAAATTTCTCATTGATCTTCTTGTCCTTTGTCAATTTGGGACAACAGTCCATCTCCCACTGTATCTTGAAAAGGTTTCTCCTCTTCCAAAAGTGCCACTTCTTGTTTTATGATGTCTCAAGCTTGATTAAAAAGAGCAAGAAAGGTGGTTAAGAGGACCAAACAGATTATATATGTTACGAGGTGTTCTATGAAATACTTGATGTTGCTTTGCCTGCTTGAGTCACAGGGTGAGACTGGACATGAACCTGCCTCTGCACAGGGTGGAGGCATTGCTGTAAAACTGGGATTATGAGTATTAAGGAGCCAGATCCAGAATCAGAGAATCACTTATGTTGGAAATGGCCTCTGAGATAATTTGGACCAACCATTAACTGAACACTGTCAAGTCCAGCCCTGCTTTGCACGCAGTTGACTTCCAAAAGTTGGAAAAAGTTTCCGAAGGTTGAAAAATTCCTGGGAAAGCTGACCCTGACATCTCCCAGTTGCACTCAGAAGTGGATGTTCAAGAGAAGCTGGTACAATCACAGGCAAATGCGAACAGGAGGGAAGCTCTTGGAAATTTTTCTGGGCAGCAGTTTGCTGAGGAAGGAGCATTCCTGTACCCAGGCTCACCTCAGAGAGTTACTGCAATTTCCTGACTATTCTTTGATGGGGCTCTCATTTCTTCAGCTGTGAGAAGAAGGTGATAACACTGCCTTTAACTGGCATAATCTATTCCCTGTGTATAAACCCTTGAGCTACGTAAAAAACATTGAGCCAGGAGCAGAATGGGAGATGGAACATGTGAGTGATACCTGTGGACACAGCCCTCAGAACGCCTTTTGCCCAAACAGCCCTTGTTTGGGCAAAACAGATCCCTCCCCCTCCCATAAACCCTGTCTCTTTGAGTTCCCCGTGAATGAGCAGTGGTTGTTCATATTCTGGTACTTTAAAGGACCAAGGGGTTTTGGAAATGTAAGTTTTAAGTGCAAAAACGCAGCAGTTTGTCAGGTGCTCGGGGCAGGAGCTCTTAGGGCTTGAAAGCAGATTGCCCTCACACAACAAGGGCTGATTCTAGCAATGAGTGAGCTGACAAAGTCTAGCAATAATAGCAAGAAATGATGGATTTAAAGAGTCAAAAAAAAAAAAAGCGGGCATATTTTATTTAGGCAAAGTTACAATTGAAATCAATAAGAACTACTGAATGTTGCCTTGTAATTTGACTTGAAAGCATTACTTGTTAAGGACTATGAAAAACAGAGGGATTTCAAAAGTCTAATTAATTCTACATCATTTTGTGTGGGCTGTTTAACTCTCCTGAACCTCATTGCTTCTGGACATGGTAATGTCACTCAGTCTCTATTTCTCTCAAGCTTCATAGTACTGCCAGCCACAAGCATAAAGAAAGTTACTCTCGAGTTTCTAAAATAATTAATGAGATTTTGTCATGTAGATAACGGACAACTTTACTTCTGTAGTTGACTGTCAAATTTCTGTAAACCACAAGGGGAAAACTCATTTAACAGCAGAGGTGTTTTCGTATTTCGTCTCCAGGAGCTGGATTTTAACCCCTTCAGCTTTCACCCCCTCACTCCCCAAACTGTGCAAATTCTGGGCAGAGAGTTCCTCTTGCTGGATTTCTACAGCTTCTGAAAAGTTCTTGTTCATCAGCGGGTCTCTTGACAAAGTTTTCTTGGTGCTTTTAATCAGGCAAGTGCTCTAGAAAAACACAAACCCTCACTATAGAATAGCTACAGGTAGTCATGGTCCAGAAAGTCAGAAAGAAAGAAGTTGTTCCTTTCCCCAGCTATTTTGAGCAGCCCAGAAATGACATTACCTGCAGGACTTCCTTTTCCAACATAAACCAGAAACGATGGCAAGGTTTCTGTTTGCTTTGTGCAGAACAAGTGAAAAACATTCCACACCCACAGAGTCAAACGAAACCCAGATTTTTCTAAATGAATCTGAATATTTTACCAGAAACGCTTCTTTTCTACTGAAACATACGGATCTGAGCGGGCTCACACAGGTCCATCCATCATGTTTCAGGCTGGGAAGTGAGGACACTGTCCCCTTCAAAATCTTCTCTATCACAAGGTCCTAACTTGCAAAAAGACAAAAGCATCTTCCAGGTGGGAACATCAAAAGCCTGCATGTCCTTAGCCTTCTGAAATGAGCACACAGGGGATTTAACACTACTTGATTCCATTGCCTAGGGAAGCTCAGTGTTTTTGTGTTTTTGTTTTACAGGAAAGTAGCTTCAAAACTTTCCAAAATTTTTTCTCTTTCGCAACTATTTTTGCCTCTTGGTTTTCAAAACACGCTGTGAGTTTTCAAAACACACTTTCTGGGTTTTTTTCCCCCCCTCCTTATTCCAAAATTCTTCTGCTTTTCTGGAACTTCTGTTTCCTATCACCTGGAATGTTCAGAAGCAAGCCCCAAATATTTCCAGTTAAGTTTCCACTGGGACTCTAATCCCACCTTAAGAAAAGAAGGAGAAAATGCAAAAAAACCCCAACAACTAAAATGCCCAGTGAAAGCCATGAAATCCCATGCCGGAAAAAAAGAAATCAAGAAACTGGGACTTTCAAAAGGGAATATTCTTCCCGTAATATAGAGATTTGCACCTAAAAATCCTCCAGCCATTTCACCATTAACCACCTCTGGTTTTTTTTTTTTTATTTTTTCTTATTTTTCCCAGGCTACGGTGCTGGCTGCCCATGAGCCCTGCAGCAATGCCCTGACCCCCTCTCCCGGCTCCTGCACCGTGGGGCGATGCTCCCCACAGCCCACCTCCCCATTCAGGGCCATGATTATGCTTTCCCCACCACGCTGAAAGCCCTGTGAGGAGGAGGGGGGAAAGAGGGGAGAAGAATCCAAAGGCATTCTGGCACCCCGGCCCGATAAGAAACTTCAGCCCTATTCAGCGACTGACAACCGCTTGTAGAATATGATCTTAATCCTGTTTCTAACATTCTCTCGCCCTTCGGCCGCCCTATTCCAGGCTGTATTCTTCTAACCGTCGCTCCGGCAAATCCCCCAAAGAGAATTACTGGGGGGAGATAAACATCAAAGGGAAATTCAAGAAATCTACAGTAGGTTCACACAGTGGCGGGAAAGAGGGGCAGGTGGAGGCCGGTGGAGAGGGCTGTGTCTCCCCTCGCCCTGGTTGCATTCCTCAGGGCTGGCTCTCTGCAGAGCAGCCCCCCAAACTTGCTCAGCAGAGTGCCATTTTTAGGATTTTTTTTTTTTTTTTAAATCTTATTTGAGGGGTTTTTTTCCCCTGGGGAGTAAGAGATCCCAGTCATGCAAAGCTCTGTACACAGCCACTCTGTGTAAAAATACATCCCTTCCCCAGAGAGGTGCATCACCTAAACGGAGAAGAAGGAGGTGGGAGAAGGAGGAGACACTTTCCTGGTAGGAAGCAGAAATGGAGAGAACCCATGGATTTGCCCAGCAGCACACGAGAAGTCTGCTGTAGAAATTAAATGAGAGAACATCGTTTGGGAGCTCCCAGTATTTCCCATCAGGTGCGGGAGCCTTCAGCACCCGGAGACACAGTCCCATGGTGCTCCCTAAAGAGCTTCCAGCAGGTTGCCAACGCCAGCTTGGAAGGAGCCTCCATGTGAGCTCACGAGAAGCCATTCATATTTGTCACAAAACTGTGGGTCTCCTCTGATGTGCAGCCTCCAGGACTAAGGAAAAGGTGGGGTTCTGAGGACAGTGCCAGTCTTTCCATCCTGTCTCACTTCAGTCCTCCAGAAATCAGGGCCTTGCTCTCTGATTACTGTGCAGCTGCTGAAGAAGGATGAGCTCCTACCACCCCCAACTTCACACGACCGAGGTGGCACCTGGACAAGATGTCCTCCAAAGACCCCTTCTAACCCAAATTACTGCTGTGAACACCGTGATTCAAGAGGAACTGACTTACAACAGGGCACAAAAAAATAGGGTCGTTAAAAGAGAGTGCAGAAAATTGACACAGCTGAGTTATCCCCAGCACTGCAAAAGCATCCTCTTACTAATTCTCCTGAGATCTTTCCTTCCTGCTGGCCCTAGTTCACAGATATGTTCACACAAACTCCATCAGCACTTTCTTCCCAGCCCTTTCTAGCAGCTGTGAAACTCGGGTAAACACAGCCTTGACCTGGTGCTGGCAACAGCCTGGCTGCAGGCAGGAGGTGGGTTTGAATTGCTCGGAGATGCCCTAGCCCCACCCAAGCGTGCTCCTCAGTTCCCAAATGTTTAAAAAGAGCTTTTATTCTGGAGAAAAAAAAAAGTAAAAAAAGCTGTTGCAAGAAGAGCACTCTGAGACTGTGTAGCAACTTCCAGGAGGTAAAAATCTGAAAAGCTATAAAAGAATAGAGAGACCTAAAAATAGAGCTCCCACCACCCACGCTAAAGGATTAACTTTCAGTTAGGAAACAGGACGGCCTCGACCTTGAGCAAGGCAGAGATGCCCGGCTTGCTACTGTTGTCTCTGCTGCCCCATTACATGTGGTTTGGAGGAAAAAGCTTCACGTTCTTGGTTCTGGTTTTCCTGTTTGTCAAAGGAGGCTGAATATCCTTGTACGTTTATTGATGCTGTGGATTCACAGCTTGTCAGATCTACCTCACATCTCAAGGGCCTACCTGGACTGCGATGAATCATCACCAGTTAAGAGGGTAGTAGCTATGGTGGAGTCCTTTCAGCTCTTTTCTCTTGCAGTTCTATGACAAAACCTGTTTTATTTGATGCAGAAAACCTTTAAATATAGAACAGTGATGAAGACGTCCACCTTACAACAGTTATTTTGGTTTCTTTTAACTCATTTTGTCATTTCGGCATCTCACCTTTTCAGGGAAAGTTGGGGGCGGGGGTTGGTGGGAGGAGACACATTCCTCACTTCCATCACATTCAACAAGAAAGAAAAAGTCACAAAAGAGTGTTCCCTTTCCAGCCTACACGACCCTTGTCACAGATTTTTGGTGTAACTGCTTGATTAAAGCCATACAACACCCACGAGGTACTTTTGCAACCGTGGATAACCCTCAGGGAGGCCATAGGATATGGGAATGCATCTTCTTTCTGCTCATCTCTGGTTAAACCTGAGATGGAAAAACACATCTGGTGTTGAGAACCAGTTCAAGAAAGATATGTATTAGCTGGAGAGAGTCCAGAGAAAAATAATGAGAACTACTGGAAAACAGCACCCATAAAGAAAAATTAAGATTATTGATGTGTAACCTGGAAAGAGAAAGCAAAGGGAGTTTGAGATACATGGACGCTGTAATTACATAAAGGTCTGTTAAGGGTAGGAACTAGACCCTTTAGTATGTTCTCAAAGAACAGGGCAAGATCCAGGCTTAGAAATACGATCTTTGAATTTTGCTGATCAGAATACATCTAGGGCTTTCTGCCCCGCTAGCATTTCCTAGGTCTCCTGTCTCTCTGGGGTGCTCTCTCTCTCCCATGTCATTTGATATGTTGGGAATAGTTATTTACTTCTCACACTTTGTGTGGCCTGAGGACTCAGTTATTGCTAGGCTGGTCCCCAAACCTCTGTTCCAGCTTCACAATCTAGTCTGTCACTCTGCACATCACAAGCCAAAGGACTTCAGTGAACTGACTCCCCCCTGACACAGGGAATCCATCCTGCAGTCTAAAGTCTGCCAACAAGGAGGTACCCCCCACCTCACCTTCAGCAAATAATTACTGTGCTTAATTACCCACTCAGCCCATGTTAATCTCACTATGAGGTCCTGTCTCATCCTAAGGCTCATACCTCCTTCTCGGGTTGCTTGAGATTTCACCCCTGATTGCTGATGGCATCCATGGTCCTGATGGATGTGAAAAGCTCAGGTAGATCAGTTGCACAGGGAGGCTTAAGTGTTTCCAAGACCATAATGAGAATTCCTTTCTCTAGAAACTGTGACCCAGACATGAAACCCAACCCTCAGTGGGAGACTTCTGATTTCACAGAAGACAAAAGCCAAGCATGCTAAATAAATTGTCACTCTCTTGGAGAATGGGAATTTATCATTCAGGTAGGAAGTGCTCCATTAGCCTCCACACACTGGTTTACTTAGGGCTGTTTTTCTTGGGATTTATTTTAAATCAACAGAATAGGTTTGGGAATACTTTGTGTTTGGCTTGTGTGGACAACAGAGCAACCGAAACGTTGAGCAGTTTTCAGCATCCAAGGTTCCTTTCTTGTGTCATCCCAGAAGTGTTTATTTGGACTTGAGGACTAGTTTGCTGAAAATTTGGGAGATGGAGTGGTGATGACGTCACTCACTGAGATGGTGCCACTAGGCAGAGGAAACAACGCAGGGAAGCTCATCCTGTCCATAGGGATGGGATAGTCATCCACCTCGGCCTTGAACTCCATGTGCTGTTTGTCCAGTGGCAACTGCATTCACCAGTCTGCTCTACATGCCCAAGAATCATGTCCATGCCTGGCTTGGTGTCAGGGTGTAGGAGCCCAGACCCGGAACTTCCATTGCATGGAAAAGAGTAAAGATATCTGGGTATACACATTGATATTTGATTTCACCCAAGACAGCGTTAGCTCTGATTTAGATTTAATATATCCACAAAATCTGTGCTTAAGGGAAAAAGAGCCCATAGAAATCCTCATCTCCACCCCCAAGGGTTACCATGGTTTTAACAGAGAGGAGAAGAAACCAGTCAAGGGGCATGGTGGTGCTGTCCCCATACTGGTACAGCAGCTTTGTGTTTTAGAGTCCCAAGTCACTTAATTTCCTTGAATTTGTCTTGTGACCTCTCTGCTTTACCCCTCCTCAAGCGGGGCAAGCAGGAATGTGTCCACATTCAAAATGCTGTAGAAATGGGTTACAAATTTGGGCATTCCCTGTGTCCAGAACAAGAGACGTTTCTGTATGGCCAGGCTCAGGACTGATCCTGCACGTTCAGGCTGAGCACCACTTCCATGGCCAGATGAGTCCCAGGATCCCACCATATTCCTGCTCCCCTTTCCCAGGGAACACAGTCGAAGAGGAGAGTTGGAGGAGCAGGATTTGTGAGCTGCAAAGTGCCCACACGGCACACGATGTGATCACAGCCACACTGTTGTGCTCATGCTGGGGAGGCTCTTGCCCTTTCTCCGTGCCAGACCATTGCAAAACCAGCTTCTGGGAGGATTCTGCTTCTCATTTATTTCTCCTGGGTCTGTCCATGCTTCCTCCCATTAGCTTTGCCAAGTTTTAGCTCATTCTGCATTCTGAAAACAGTTCCAATAAAATGGCTTTTCAATCAGTTTGATCACAAATGCACTTGCCAGAAGTGCGGCACGTCCATGAAATCAGGAATTTCCTGCAGGACAGCTACTCTCTGAAAAAAAAATATTTGGATTTTTTCTTGGAAAATGATCAGCCCAAAAACTATTCGGCCTTGTAGCCAACATTTTTCTTTTTATTTCTTCCAGAATTTGGAGTAGGTTCTCCGGCTCCCCCTGAAATTTTGTTCTCAACAAAATATTTCATGGGTAAAAAAAAAACCAAAAGCACTCTGTCCTGGCTTGGAGTTCAAACAGGCAGGAATTTTCACACAGCCCAGACCTGGAGCTTGGAAATTCTCTGGCTTCTTGACAAAGCCCATTTGGTAAAGTAGCTGAGAGTGCCCATGTTTGTCCAAGGCACACCTCCAACCAGTTTAACACTGGAGAGGCAAACCCAGTTTGAGTAATTCCTAATACAGACCTGCTGAGACTTCCCTTTCCAGTAAATATTTATTTTTGTTAGCAGCAGCTATGTGAAAGACATATTTTTGGGGTTGGCTCTTTCCCCTTTTCTCAGCCTCTTGAGGACCAAGTCATGATTTTATGTGGTTTTTTTCTCTCGTTCCAGAGGATCGCTGTGATTTATCCGAGCAACAGGGGTGCACCTGGTGGTTATTCCCCAGACCAGATTGCTGTGAGACAGAAGAGCTGGGCTGTGCTCCCCCCCTGCTCCTGATGAGGAGAGATTAGATGGGGAAGCCTGATAGCCTGGCTCTGGAAGCGAGCAAATGAGCAACCCTAAATGCCTTCCTAGACCCGGTGACCGTAAGTCCTTGGCGGTGACTGGTCCTTGAGGGATAATGCCAGGAATAGGCATATTAAGCACATGAATGTCAAGTCCTAATTCATCTCTCTAATGTTGTACAGTAGCAGGACTGTACCCCCCTGCTGTGGTGTAATTTCACGCTGAGGAGTCTGATGGGGCTTCCTGCAGACTGATCCTTTATGGATCAGAAAACTCACTTTCTCTTTGTGTTGGAGGGTCCGGAGATTATCTTATTAACCACATCCATGCCAGCTCTGATAAAACACCGGGCTCTGCCTCTTCTGAGGACTCCTTTTCGTGCTGCTTTTCCTCTCCTGTGGATTCACATCGCAGAGGTGAAGAACATTAAAACCAAGCCTCTACCAGCAGGTTTCACACTTGCATGAGCAAATGGAATATTTTGCATTTTCTTGGCTCAGATACAACACTGACCTGGCTTGAACCCTAAATCAGTTTAAGGAGCTTGGTGCATCCACATTAGGGTGCCTGTATCCCCTCTCCAGGTTCTTTTCACCTCTCCTTTCCCCAAAAAAGTCAGTGTTTAAACCACTTCAGGGTGATGCCCTGCAGGTACCACCTGCCCCAGAGCAGCAAGTTTGAATGCAAGAGTGGGTCCACCTCAAGTGCTGCCCTCTGTAGGACCTGGCCACCTGGAGGAAGGGCTTCTTCTCTTCCACCATCTCAGTCCACCAGACTGCCTCTTCACAAACCTCCCCAGACCGTGCCATGGGGACAGCAGGATGTGGCAGTGAGCAGTTCTTGTGGCCTCTGAAGGTGTCAGGCTCTGCACACACGTCAGGAAAAGGCTGCAGGAGGAAAGGCAGAACTGCACACATTCTCAGACACTCCTCAGGATGTGGGCTTTTCCAATCTGATGAGACAAAAGACTTCTGCTTTCAACAACAGACCACGGCTGCCTCCTCAAATGATGCCAGAGGGCCACCCTGTAGCCACGGCCCAGCGTGTAACAGGGGATGATAGTTTATAATCTTATTTTCTGGGCTGGCTGCCCTTCTGGTGCCCCTCATGCTCCATGTAAATCATCTGGAGTCTGATTTCTTTGGCTTGCAGGGCTGTTCTTTCCTTGTCTGCTTCTAACAGGCTCCTGGCTCAGCAGGGACCTTGTCAGTGAAGACAGTACCAGGACAGTCCCACCAGAAAAACTTCAATTCAGTCTTGCTTGGACAAAATGCTGCAGCCAGGGCCAGGCTCTCATCCACATGCAGTTCCAGCAGACTGGGGGTGGCTCTGGCATTCTCACATCTCCTGTTCAATGTATATGCACTTCCCAATCCATTGGCACCATTTCTTCAGTCAGGGTTATCCCACTCCTTTTTGCTTCACGCAATGCACTTTAAAAAGGCTGTTCAACAGAGCCCTCAGTAGATTTCAGTTATTTTTATGGTCTTGTTCCTATCTGCTCATGTTGTGTCGAGCTTCAGACCTGGTGGCAAGCTTTGGCACCACCAGCAGCCTTTTGCAGCTAATGAAAAATAACCTGCTTTTTATCTGCAGAAAATAGCATCACCTGGGTCTTGCCATGGCAAATTATTTAATGGCTCTGCAAGCAAAGAAGTCCTGCACTGTCTATCGGGCTGTGTAAGTCTCCTCCCAGCTGTTATCTTGCTGCACTGCTGAGCACCTCAACTTGCAAAGCAGAGCCACAAACTGTCCCATCTTCTCGGCAGGCAGGCGGAGTTCCACTCATTTGCAGAGAAGGGAAAGCCACTGATGCCACCCCAGCACCCTGCACACAGCCACAGCATCCTCAGGAGAGCCCAGGGCAGGAGCCCAGGGCAGGAGCCCAGCCTGCAGCTGCCTCTCCCTCTGCCACAGTGGTCTGGTCAGAAAAAAGGGATCTGTCAGGGGGATGTTGCTAAGTCAGGAGATGGTTTTAAGAACTTGATCATTAATAGGATGGTTGGGTTTTCTTTTCTAACGCAGGGAGGGTAGTGAAGGATTTGTTGTTTTAATTGCAATATTCTTCGTGTTCTTATTTTATTTTCCCATAAGAGAAGAAACAAACCTTTCTGTTCTACCCCAGCTTCCCTTCACAGCAATATGGCAAATGGACAGCAGTAAGAAACATCATCAAATTCTCCAGGAAGACTGAACTATTCTTTTTTTTCCTTTTTTTCTTT
>VZTD01002924.1:1110360-1181531 GCA_013397725.1 Rhagologus leucostigma
AGCAGCCCTCCCTGCGAGGGGCAGCTGCTCGCCCGGCTGTCAGGTGCTCTCCCGGCTCCTTACATGGAGCCACGGGGATTTAGTGTTATTATTTTCCCTGTCTAAGTGAACGTGTGCGTGTACCCCTCAGCATCGCAGCGATCGCCGCTGTCGCAGGGATGGGGAGGAAACGCCGTCTGGGGCAGCGGGAGATAACCCGTTATCCCGATGACAGCAACAGGCAGCGAGGAGGGGAAAATCCCTGTCTGAAAGCTCCCCGGCCCCGTCAGCGTGCTGGGAGGCTCAGGCTGGTTGAGGAGGCAGCAGGAGAAGAGGACAGGCGATGTGTTATCAGCAGAGGCCAAAGTACAGCCGCGGCTGCAGGCAGGGATGCGATGGTGCCCCGCGGACCCGGCTGGCAGCCCGGCCTCGGGCTGGAGCACACTCGCTCAGGTTCAGAGTCCAGCTGGAGGTGTGAGGTTTTATGTGTTTTTTATGGTGTTTAGTAGGTGGTGAGGAAGCCTCTGCTGACCCAAAAATGACTAGCCGAGGGGGCTGCCTGGTTATTGCACTTCCCTGTGCAAATATCTTGGTGGTGCGAGGAGAAGAGTTGGCTCCAGTTCTGGTTTCACTCCTTGATGGAACAATGTTTATAACCATGACACCAACTCCCACTGTAATTCAGCAAGAGCATTGCATTAAGCTATACGCCCAGGCCTTGGCCAGGACCTGTCTGAACTAGGCTGCATGAAAGGCTTTATTTTAATCAGCAGGTGCTTGGTGTGACTGGTCTGAACAGGAAGAAAGGCTGAGAAAGCCTGGGCTAGTACTGGCCCTGAGAGTTTCACACTGTGCTCACTGTGCCAGAGCAGGATGTGGTCTTGAGGCAGATACCACCTTTAGCGACTAAATGGCAGATATTTTTTGGGTGAGTTACAGAGGGAACCAAGGAGAATGGAGAAAGCCATCAGCTGAAGTAGAGGTGTGACATTGCCTGTTCAACCTTTCCTGCAGCATCCTTCCGTGAACGTGGTCTCCATCCTCTCTCTGCCGTTGCCGGAGCTCTCCAAGAAACTCCGGGATGGCTCCCTCCCTCCAGACCACGTCTTCTATGCCTACGTGGGCAAGGTGAGGGGCAAGGACAGCGGGGCAGCATCTCACCCACGGTGGGGCTGGCTTTTTTTGGGAGGAGCCCAGCACAAGGTTCAAATCTGGCTCAAATGCTGCTGAGCTGTCACTGCTCACTGATACATGATGGGCCCTTGTGTGGTTTTCTGTGAGTGGTTAGAGAGCTGGGCCTCTGGCTGCCATAGCTCTCAGCTTGGTTTGGAGGAAGAAGGACCAGCAAGCAGCATCTGCAGAGCCCAAGCCTTCCTAGGGGAGCCCACATGTTCCCTAGGGCAGGTATACCTGTGGGGAAGTTGCAGAGCGCTCCCGTTGTCTCCCCTCCATCTCCAAATGGGTTGTTAAACCTCAAAAAGTCAGTGTTCATGTTCATTCTTTACTTCTGCCATAATATTCTGATCACTTCCTGGGTTCCCTCTCTGGAATTATTATTTATGCCACCCTGCCACCCCAGAAGCTCAAACAAGGGAATAGTCCGTGGTACTCATCTGAGCTGAGTGCCTCCCTTCATCACACACAGGCTGGTGCTACGGCCCCACTGTGCCCAGAAATATTCTTGGAGTTTGGCATGAAAATGGCTTGAAAAGCAGCAGGAAGGGCTGCCCTGATACCAGCTGCTTAGATGGGGAGGTGGAAAAGGGGGAAGAGGCAGGTGTCCTTGGCAGAACAGAGGTCATTGTGCAGCACCACGGGCTGTGACTCACCTGTAGGCTTGGCCTGCTTTCCCCAAGGCCCTCCAAATCGCCACGGAAACCAACTGCATCACGGAGTTTCTGCAGGAAAGCGAGACCCAGCTCCGGAAAGCCAAGCTGATGGAGAAGCAAGGTCTGCTCTATGGGGTGCCAGTCAGCATCAAAGACTCCATCGACTGCCAGGTACCGCCAGCACAATTTCGCATGTATCCCGAAATCCCTGTGGGTTGAAGTTTGGTGGCAGGGGGAGCTTGGACCTCAGCACCTGGCTTGACTTTGTCTTAGCTGATGTGGGATGGGCTGCCCGGGCAGGGGAGGGGCTTTGCTGCATGTCTCCCATGTGAGCCAACAAAGGGTATTCAGATTTGCCACCAACACACCTTCAACATGTGTGTGATGGGTGGGTTGTTGGAGGTGCATGTGTGCGCTTAAATGTATAGATAAAAGTACTGGGGCTGGGAGAATTGCAGTCTTCCATCTGAAAACCTCATTGTGCTGTGTTCCCAGGGTCATGATTCCACGTTGGGATTCATTAAAAACATCAATAAACCCGCAGCAGAGGACAGTGTGGTGGTGCAGGTGCTCAGGAGACAGGGGGCAATTCCATTTGTCAAAACCAATGTTCCCCAGTCCCTCATCAGGTAGGTGGGTGCTCCGTTCCCTCAGCATAGCAGCAGTGCTCCCTTCCTCTTCTCAAGGGAGGGTTTCTATCTGGTCTCATTCTCATTTCCCACTTCTTTTTATATAACAACACCTGGTCCCCATTCTTTGTGTCTATACATTTCACTTAAAAAAGTAAACACATTTACACTGAGGATGAAAATTAACTCTAGTTCTACCTGAAATAAAGAAGCAGAAGAGGAGGAGGAGAGGAGAGAAGCTGTTGCCCTTCTGTCCTGTGCTGGGTGTTTTTAAATCACTTTTCTTTTTACCTTTTTTAAAATTAACATCTCAGAGATGATCCCATTAACTCTAGAGCACAAACACATATTCATGGAAGGGGAAAATAGTTAAGCTAACGGCCTCAAATTATTCTGCCCCCAAACTTCCTACTCTGTCTGGCAAGACCACTCTTGGTGTCATTGATATGCAGTGAGCTCATGTGTGCTCTGCTGGACAGCCACCCTAACTCTGTGTCCTGCCAAGTGAGCTCTGACAAAGCTCCTCTCTGGCTGACCATTGCCCAAACCCTATGAAATGCCTTCCTTAGGGTGGTGTGGCAATGACCGACCGTAGTTCAAAAAAGCCACACAAAGAGGTTGCCCCAGGGATTATCAGATTTTGCACCAGCTTCTGGGGAAGTCCAGTGGTAAATATCTCTGCAGTTGGCATTTGGCCTGTGCTCAAGCAGGGGCTCAGCTTTGGGTGACTGTGATACTCCATACTACCTCAACAGGGAGGCTTTCCAGGAGGGTTGTGCTGCCAGAGGTTCTCTCTGGAATAGATTTAATGACACTGAAATTAGCTGTTAGTGAGTCCAGAGCATGGGACCACCAGGAAAAGGCTCATGGTCTTCATGACCACAGTAAATGATGTCAGTGTAACAACTAGTGAACTACCTGATTACCTTCTCAAGGTCTTTTAGTAGTGACTGGGCTCCACAGCAGCAGATACCTGCATTCCTCATTTCAATCTCTCTCTCCCTCTCTCTCTCTCTCCAGCTATGACTGCAAGAACTTAATCTTTGGTCAGACGTGCAACCCTCTGCTCTACACCAGAACCCCCGGAGGCTCCTCTGGTGGAGAAGGAGCACTTGTAGGAGGTGGTGGGTCCATCTTGGGCATTGGGACAGATGTAGGAGGGAGCCTACGTTTTCCTGCTGCCTTCTGTGGGATCTGTGCAATCAAACCCACTGGGAACAGACTCAGGTACTGTGAGAAATGCAGCAATGTCTCCGGGTGACACCCACTCTACCAACCACTGTGCTGGGATGCTCCTGCTCCTGTGGGCAAGGGAAACTTGAGGGGAACTGGGAAGGGCTCATTTATCCCTCCTGCATGGGCAATATCTGAGGCCCGTATGGAGGGAAGCATTGGTTCCCCCAGAATGGAGGTGGGGAAACCTCTTCATCTGTGTGCTGAGGGGATGGTTCTTCCTGACTGACAGGGCCTAAATCTATCAGGCCTAGGCTGAGTCTCTCTTGGGCTTCCCCTCGGCTCTTCCTTCAGCCAACCTTCGCTTCTGCAGTTTTAATTAATGCTTGCTACTGCTTAAAGCCTTTCCCTTCAATGAAATACTCAGCTGCTGTATTTTGTGTGTCTCTTTTCTTTACAGCAAAAGAGGAATAATGGCTGGAGTCGTTGGGCAGAAGGCAGGTAGGAGTTATGTCTGTCCCCTAGCAGCAGGGCAGGGGTGAGAAGGATCCTCAGCTGGTTGTAGAGGACTTTCTCCATCACCTTTAGAGAGAAGCAGATTCCCTTTCAGGGATTTTTTCAGAGATCTGCCACCATACTGTGATTTCTGAGAAACTGAAATGCACATGAGCTGAGAGGAGCAGTTTGTGTGGCATAAACCACAACACAACCTGTTACCCACAGGGTGTGGCCTTGTCTGTCACTGCTTCGTGGGGGTGGGATTAGCAGTCAAAGGGAGTGTCTGATGTTGTCCTCGTTTCATGATTGACAAAGCTTTTTGTTTATTTTTTTCTGAATCATGGAATGGTGACGCCAGGGCACATATTAATGAAAGCAGCTCTGGCTTCATAATGATGGACCTGCGGGTGGGAAGACACTTGTGGGCATCCCCCGCCCAGTTCTTAAAGAGGAACTGTTGCCAGCACTAGACTAAGACAAAACAATGCCAAGAGGTCCTGGTTTTGCAGAATGTACCCTTAAAAGACCGTCAGCTATGAATGCTCTCTTGTGGTCTCTTCCAGTGGCTGCAGCAGTGGGACCACTGGCAAAAGACGTGGAGAGCCTGGCGCTGTGCCTGCGGGCGCTCCTGAGCGAGGACATGTTCAGCCTGGACAGCACAGTGCCACCCCTCCCCTTCAATGAAGAGGTACAGGACCTCCAAGGGGCCAGAGGTCTCTGGGGAGAGCTGCAGGCTGAAAACACCTGACCCGTGGGTGGGCGAGGCAAATGCTGCTTTCCAGACTCGCCCCGTGGCGTGGGTGTGCTGCTGGCTCCGCTGGCGCCCTTCTAGCCAGCATCTCCCTCTCCCTGCAGGCGTATTCCAGCACAAAACCCCTCCGCATAGGCTACTATGAAACCGATTTCTTCACCATGCCCAGCCCGGCCATGAGACGCGCCGTCCGCGAGACCAAGCAGCTCTTGGAGGAGGCCGGCCACACGGTAGGGGCCTTGGGGCTGCTTAAACAGGGGGGCAGGCCCATCCTGTGTCTTTTGACTCAGCAGCTGTTGCTCTAAGGGAAAACATTGTTTTCAGGGAAGGATGGAGGTTTTCCTGTGGGCTTGTCAGGAAATCCTCAGCCCAGCTCGGCCGGTTTCAAGCCCTGGATGGCTTCTCCCAAACAGTGCCTGTGCCACTGATACCTTCTTCTGTTGTCCTTCCAGCTGGTGCCCTTTGAACTCACAAATGTGGACTACGTGATCTTTAACTACTGTGTCAGGGGAATGTTTGCAGATGGAGGCAGCTCCTTTGTCAAGAAATTGTAAGTATGGCCTGGAATGGTTTGGTGGGACTGGTGCCTCTCTATAATAAAGTCCTCCCTAGGGTCTGGCTGGAATCTGGATACAGGCAGCAGATCTAGTGGATGTAGGTAGTGGCTGGTAGGCACTGGAGGGTGGGTTTAACATTAAGTGATTCAGCTGCACCTTGGTTCTCTTTGGGATCGTTACCAGCCTCGGAAGGAGGCTGGGAGCTGATATCCTGTAAATGCTGTGAGAATCAAGTGTTGCCCAGCAGAATGGAGCAAACCTCTTTTTGTCACCTAGATATGCTGTTCGGAGGGGTTGGCCTGGGAAAAGCTGATCTGCTGTGATTGCTCCCTAGCGCTGCTCAGCTAAACCCCTCTTTCCCTTTCAGCAAAGGGGAGATGGAGAAAGGCGGCACGGGGCTGTTCTTCTGGCTGGCAAAGGCACCACACTGGCTGAAAACTCTCCTCTCCTGGATTGCCAAACCTTTCGTAAGGTCCATTTCTTTCTAGTGTAGACAGAGTTAAGCTGTATGTGGTTCATTACTTGTCTCCCATTGCAGTAAGGCTGTCTCATAGAGAAGTCTCCAGGCATTGCTTCCTGGCTGTGCTCAGGCACATCTCCAAACTGGAGTGATGCTATTTCTGTTCCTTCTCTCCCCTCTTTGAGGAAAATCCACAAGTTCTGCCTGAACACTGAGTAAACAGCTTGTATTTGTGACTGAGCTGTCTCGGAGGGCACAGCTGGGATTTCATATAAATTATTTTCCTTTTTTTTCTTCTTACTTTCTCCTGCTCAGGTGCCTCGATTTTCAAGTATCATAAGAAGTATGAAAGAAAAGTGAGTAAATTTGAGCCTGAGCGAATGCGTGAAGATTTGTTTTGCAGCAGTGTTTGCTACATTATTGATACTGCTGCAGCTGCACGTGTGTGAGACAATGCAAGGCAGAAAGTGCAAGGGTGGGGGCAAACTGAGAGCAGCTTGTGTCAACACCGTAACCCTGCTGGGTTTGGAAAACTGTTTGGAAATTGAGGGTGGGAATGAGAGCAGGGGTCACAGCCTTTTGTCTTAGGAAGAGGATGAAGCCTGTGGGAATTAAATATGGTGTTGGCTTCAGCACTTGTTAATGCATCCGTCATGCCAAGAGGTAGGGACCCCATAAGGCAGAAAGAAGGTGTATGCACAGGGAAGGATGCCTTTCACTGGGTTTGTTTCCTTTTACAGCACAGTGGATGAAGTCTGGAGTCTTCATCATGAAATCGAGGTAAGGTGTTACAGTTCAGGGTTAAATAGTTTTTGTTTGATTTCTCTGTGGGAAGGGGCAGATTCAGCACTCACCAAGGTCAGGAGATGATCAGGTCCCTGGTGATGTAAGGTGGGAACACGTCACTCCTCAACAGATCTCACTTGGGCGTGCAAGTTCTCAGCACATTTAAAGATTAGGACAACACGTAGGCAACTTCATGATGCTAAATCAGACCTGTATTTTTGACACCTGCATATAAAAATGTAAGTCATCCAACTTGCTTTTATTTCCCTTCTGATTTTCCAAAGGCCCATGCCCATGTCCCAAGTCACCATGTGCCTGTGCACTCAGTCTTTGCCCACCTCCAGTTTACCAGGGAGAGGGTGCTTTGCAAGCTGTGAGGACTATTGTCCAGGCAGCCAAGCATTTCAGGATTTTAACAGGATTTTAGCAGGATTTTAGCAGGATCAGGCCTGATGTAGCCCCTTGGCTGCCCTCAGGGAAGGGCCAAGAGCCCAGCTGGATGCCCAAGGAGAGCCTCAGCCGGCAGCTGTGGGACGGTACATCAACCCCACTGACCACCGGTGCATTTCCTCCTCAGGACTTTCGCCACCAGTTCACTGCCCAGTGGAAAAAGCTGAATCTGGATGTCATGCTGTGTCCCATGCTGGGCCCGGCTCTCGGCATCGGCTACCCTGCGAAGCTCTCAGGTAGGGCACCGACCGGGGACCTTTGCCGTGCACTGTGCCAGTACCCATGAGTAGCCTTCCTCCTCCCCTCACATCCCCAGGTGCTGGCCAGCAGTAGGAAGAGCTCAGCTCTTGGGACAGCTGCGGCCCAGCCCATGGGGAGCACCCAGAACACACACCCGGTGTAGTGGGAGCCGAAGGGCCGATCCCCATCCCTCAGCCCCTGAGTTCCCAGTACAAGTGCCCCACTAGCTGGAATCTCATGTGCGCAGAGGGGGGTGAAGGCTTTCCCCGCGCAGGCTGGCACTGCAAGCTCCCCCTCTCCCCCAGTGGCAGTCAGCTACACCATGCTCTACAACGCCCTGGACTTCCCTGCTGGTGTTGTCCCCGTCACGCTGGTGACGGATGAGGACGAGGAGGAGCTGAAGGGCTACAAGGGATACTATCAGGACTGGTGGGACCGGACCCTGGCGAAGGTGAGTGGTGCCAGGCTCTCCAGGGGCACGAGCTCCCCCATCCCTTCCCCTGGACATCCCCAAGCCCTCTGCCTCTCTCTGTGCCACAGGCTTTCCGCGGCAGCGTGGGGATGCCCGTGGCCGTGCAGTGCGTGGCCTTGCCATGGCAGGAGGAGCTGTGCCTGCGCTTCATGAAGGAGGTGGAGACCCTCAGCCTGAAGAAGAACAGTTTCTTCTGAGCCCCAGGCGCTCAGCCGGAGCAGGATCTCAGCTAACACCAGCGTGGGCCATCCTTTGGTGTGAGCCACAGGACGCTTGTTCCCCTCAGTGAGGATGCAGTGATGGCTGGGCTGGCTGCTGCCATTGGGAGCGAGGGGAAAGTGAGGCGAGCTCTGATGTGGTGGAGTTCTTTCAATCATTGTCCTAATACAGTACTTTTTATTATCTGAGTCTGCTATTTCAAGTCTGTGTTTGTGTGTGGGGTTGGGGTGGATTTTAATCACGCCAGGGAAATACAAGAACATGATCTTTCTGTTACAGATGGGGAAACTGGGGCACGGGTACTGGTTCTGTCCAAGATGCTCAGACTGCTACTTGGAGTGCTGCGGAAACAGGGATTTCCCCCTCTGCTCTCAGCTCACTGAGGATGAAATCTGGCATTTTCCCTAGCACAGACCAGCAGTCAGAAGGGAAAGCTGAGCCTGCGTGCAGACTCTGGCAAGCAGGGAGGGAGCTGTGGCCTACTTCCCACAGCGCAGGGCTGCTGGCACCCTGCATAGCATGAAGGAGAGATCATGGAATCACGGAACAGTTTGGGCTGGAAGGGCCCTTAGGATCGTCTCATTCCATGGGCAGGCACACCTTCCACTAGACCATGTTGCTCAGAGCCCCACACAACCAGGTCTTCAACACTGCCGGGAATGAGGCATCCACAAGTGCTCTGGGCAACCTGTGCCAGGGCCTCACCACCCCCAAGGAAAGAATTTCTTATGTCTTACCTAAATCCACCCCCTTTCAGTGTGAAGCCTGTATTGAGCAGCGTGCCAGGGTCAGACGGACAGCAGACAGCCTGCCCTGCACACCTTCTCCTCCCATTTGGCCCATGCCAGGTTTTCCAGCAGGATTTTCCAGCTGCTGGCAGCCACTGCTGCTGGGATTGGCAGCATTGGCTGCTCCCGGCAGGTTTCCAAGTGTGTTCCAGAAAGGAATACCACAATGCTAGTGTTTTCCCAATGCGGGAATGTCAAAAGCAGATTGTAACAAAGCTCTGGCAGGATTAATGTTTGGGTTTTTAATGCATTACTGTAGTTTAAACCAGAGCCATGAAAAAGCATGGAGTGTTTTCAAGGGCTGAGATAGTGTTTATCACAATCAAGGAGAAAGCAGCCCTCAAGGACCCCCACTCTTTATCAGCAGGCGTTGAAAACATGAGGGAGGGAGCTCCAGGCATCCCATGACTGAATGCTATGTAAAGCCAAGCCCAGAGGAGCGTGGGTGGGGTTACAGGTGCTTTCTGCTCACACAGAAAATGCTGGATGGGGTTATATGTTTGCTTTAAAATTCAATCCTGGAGGACTTGTCCTGGGAAAGGCAGTGCCACCTGCACCTCTGCTCCCAGAGCGAAGCACCCCATCACTGTTAGCTTAACCACTCTCTCCCTGGCACAGAGGTGGGCAGGGTGCAGGAGTCCAAGCCATGCAGCCACCACTGAACCTGAACGTGTAATTACTCCTCACTGGAAGCCCCGAGCGAAGATCTCCAGCAAGCTCACAACCATGGGACAGTGCACCAGGCAGGGCCGGAGCTGCTGGGTGGCTTTGGGGACTTGAGGCTGCCACAAGGGCCAGCTGCAGGCTGCTCCCAGCCCAGCCTGGGCAGCAAGAGGTTGGTGTGAATGGCAGCACTGGAGCACTCCAGGCTAGGATGGGGCAATGAACACCAGTCAGTGGGGACAAGTTGATGACATGCACACTGAGTTGTTTGGCTCATTTTGGTGCCTGCCCTGTCCAAATAGGGAGGGCCCTCCTCAGCTTTCCAGTCAGCAGTTTCTCTGCAAGGTCTCGCATCTTCCCCAAGCTTCCTCCCTCCTGCCACAGGAATATCACACAGGTCATGTCTGTAACAGGCAAGAAGGTAACATGATACAGCAGCACGACCACTGGCTTCGGTCCCCAAGCACGACCTGTCTATCAGAGAGCGATGGTTACCCTGGACGCTCTCCCCTTACAAGCTGTGCTACCCTGCTGCCTGGAGCAGAGCCAGCATCTCTCCAGATATAGGGAGGTGGCCTTGCCTCTTGGCAATGAGCTCTCAGAGGCGTCCCCTGTCCCTTCCCTGTGGGCTTGCAGATGGTTGAGAACTGAGAGAAGCTTAATTTTTTCAGCCCCTCCTTTCAGCATTAAGCCACGGGACAGTTCTGGGCAGGGGAAGCACCCATGGCAAGGGGCAGCTGGTAAGACTACACGGTCCAGCTCCTCTGGATTCTGCTGGCTGGAGGATGGGATAGAAACAAGGGAGCATAAGGACTCTGGGTCCATCAGAATGGACTTCCCAAAAGTGCTCACCCTCTGATTCAGGAATGCTTTTCAAAGGGGCTTGGCTTGCAAATGGTACAGAGCAGTCATACTCCTTGATGGCATCTTCAGATAGTTCCTTCCACTTTGCATTTTCACAGTCACTGTTGCGCCTTCGTTCTCTTGGTTCTCCTGAGCTCCCATCTCTCCACAGATGCAGTTTCACTCCCTGCCTGAGGTTCCCCATGACAAGCAGAACTACGTTTTCCCAGGCTCACAGGGCTGCAGGTGATGCTGCCTGAGGGACAGGGATGATGGCTGAGCACCTCTAGTTTATGGGCTTAAGTGTTCATTAATTCTTACATGTAGGTGTAGCAGGGCTAGCCCAGAGCTGGGCTTTGCTGGCGCTCAGCTCTGTGTGCAGCCAGGTACAGCCACAGCCTCTGGCTGGGGGAGACACAGCCTTGGGGACACCCCCGCCTTGGGGACGCCCCCCAGACTGAGTAAGCTGAGCACACTGCTCTGCAGCCTGACCCACAATGCTGCTCCAGCAGCCAGACCCTCTCAAAGTTCATGGTCTGGAAAGTCCATTCCTGGACTTTGTTAAAGCAACTCTGCTTCAGAGCTGGTCCTGCACAGCGGGCGAGCACAGGGTCTGCATTCATCAGCCCTCCAAGGAGAAGGTGGGAGAGCCAGGTGTCTGCAGCTGGACCTGAGAGAGAAGTCATGACCCAAGAGCAACTGTGGCAGGTCCTGGATGCATCCTGGGGAGACCCTCGCGCCCTCTCAGCTCTGCTCTGCAGCTCAGCTGCAGCTGTGGTGCTTCTGAAATGGCTGGGACGGAGGCAGGTCCAGCAGAGGATGGACGAGGCAAGGAGGTCTCGGGATCTAGCCCTGGAGAGGATGGAGAAGGCAGCTCGCAGGCTTAAGCAAGATGTAAATTCGGGGTATATGTGAGGAAGGGATTATATTTTGGATAACCAAAGAAATGGGGGAGCTCTGATCAGTCCCTCTGTGAATGGTGGCTGGGGCATGGGCACATTTTGGAGTATCACCATCCCAACGTTTTGTGACGGTCATCACCCTCCATTGTCTCAAAAGGCCCTCCCATAAAGGACAGTGTAAAGTAAGTATTTCTCAATACAGACCCATTGAGGAAATCCTGAGGATGACAGAAAAATTGGAGCTTGGGACCTTCTCAATCAGATCACCACCCCAAACCTCCCTGTGTCCTTTCTCCTCATCCATCCCTACTGCCAAGCCTTTCCTCTCCCATCCTCTTTCCTCTGCCCCTCCATAGGGATCTGTCTGCCCCATCATCCTCAAAGAACAAGGGGGTTTCACGTCCCTCCAACATCTGCACATCACTGGCCAAAAGCCATTTCCTCCTGCCCATGCCCAGGTAAAGAAGCACCTGGATTTTAGGAGGCTAGGCCCTTGGAATTGTCTTAAACCCATAAGAAATAACTCCTGCTATTCTTTTCTTGGAGGGGAGGTTGCAAACAGCCCACACACTTTTTTTTTCCCATGTTAATGATAAATTTTGTAAAACTTTAGCTGGTTGAACTGCTGTTCAGTGAGTTGGAGTTAGAAGGGGAGTGAAGGCCTGTAGGAGAGTAAACAGAGACAGGTCAAACCACTCACAGGTTCATGCAACTCTCCAGTCAAGGTGCAGTTTTCTGCCTGTTTTGGTTCTGGTTTTATGAAAAAAGAGTCAGCAAATTCCCCGTCAGCAAATTCCCCACTCCAGCGCACACAGCGCTCTGTGGGAGGTCTGTATGGCTACAGGGCATATCTCCTAAAATTTTCCACTCAAGGTGATGGCTGGGCAGATGTTCAAATTGGGTATTTGCAGCCTTAACCAACCTTTTCTGTTTTTTCCTTCCCTCTGTGCCAAATTTTCCACCCTTTGCAGAACCCAGGCACCCAGACCTCACACATCCTCTCCCTGACAATGGTGGAGCTGGCAGAGTAGCTGAAGGAGGGGTCTCTGTCCCCAGAAAGTGTCCTCTACTCCTACATGGACAAAGTGAGTGACATCTCCAGCATGGCAGAGATGCTGCAGGGCTCTCCTACAGTGGGACTTTCAAATTAAAAATCAGCTCGTTTGCTGAGAGAACCAGCAATGCTGGGGATTACAATTTGTCAGTACTGTGATATCTGAAGGGTGGCTTACAGGCAAATAAGCAGGACAGAGAGCCAGGGCAGAAAAATATCTCAGAAAGAAACATCTAAAGTTTATAGGTAAGATCCGAATAATAAATGCTGAAGTTCTGAGGAGCTTGAAAACTCAGTGTGTAATGTCTCCTTCCATCCATTCATCTGTCTTGCTGCTCTTCTTTATTCTGGAGAGGCTTTGGAGGTGAATCGAGAGGTGAACTGCGTGACAGACTTCATTCATGGATGTGAGGATCAGCTCCAGAAACTGAAGCAAAAGGAGAAGGGGCTGCTTTATGGCATTCCCATCAGCATCAAGGACCACATTAACTGCAAGGTACATCCCCAGTTCCTCTGCCTTTTGCCTTGGGTCTGGGAGCAGGCCAGGATGTCCCATCCTCATCACAACTGGCTAAGAGTTCCCTCAGACAAGGATGTTCTGGATCCAATATTGTGGGACCAGCAAATCTGCCTTTCTTATGATCAAAATTTTGTTTCCTGCTGAAGTTTCTACCCTGCTCTGATCTGGTTTTCCCTGGGATAGTCAGGTCCTGTTCTGCCTCTGAGAAAAGTTAGGCAGGAACTTCGTCACAGGAGGCATCATGACCTAGGTCTGTTTTTGTCACAGCTCCAAACAGCATTTCTCCTGCACTTAAAGAGCTTTGTTTCCCATCCCCAAGGGCCACATCTCCTCCGGAGGGATGGTGAAATTTCTGGGCCAAGTGAAGGAAGAAGACAGCGTCATTGTCCAGGTTCTAAAGCACCAGGGGGGAATCCCCTTCGTGAAAACCAACATCCCGCAGACCATGATAAAGTAACGGCGTGTTTGCCCTCATGGAAGCACTGCGACACGTGCCTCTTGCCGTCCAAGCTAATCACGCACGTTAATTGCCTCCTTACTTCAATCTAAAATGATTTCTCTTGAATTTGATGCCTCTTCTTAAACTCAGCTGTCTCAACAAATCTACTTCATGCTGATTCTACCTCAATTCCACACTCATTCCTGCATGGGTGCTCTATGCCCTGTATTTATGGTTTGCAGAGGCACAAGTACCTCACTCACCTGCTGATCTTCCTCTCCCCAGCTACGACTGCAGCAACCTCATCTTTGGCCAGACACTGAACCCTCTCAACCACCAGAAGAGCCCTGGCGGCTCCTCAGGAGGGGAGGGAGCTCTCATTGCAGGGAGAGGCTCCATCCTGGGCATCGGCTCGGATGTGGCTGGCAGCATCCGCCTGCCCTCCAGCTTCTGCGGGCTCTGTGGCCTCAAACCCACAGGCAACAGGATCAGGTACATCCCAACTTCTGTCCTCTTCTTCCAACCACTGTGGAGGCTGCAAGGTGTCCCCCCAGTGCATAAACTTTGTAGTAGTGCCCATAGTTTCCTCCAGGATTAAGTTAGCTTTGAACTTGTTCTATTAATGACACAAGATGACTTCAATCTGTATCACAATAAAGACTTACTCAGTTTTTAATAGCCCTGGCCAAGAAGCTGAAAGCAAATACTGCTCCTTTTCAGATGTTTTCCAACCTTTGCTTTGCTTGTAAGAGTTTTCAGTTTATCAGAGGCAGTTTGCCCATAGATAAGGAACTAGTTGCAGCAGGGAAAAGAGATGATAGATGCTGTTCCTAGCAGCTTCCAGACCATGTAAGTCTTCTTCCTAGCCTAGGAAGTGTCAAGTCTTTGCAGGAACTTTTGCCCTCCTAGATTTGATTGAGGGCAAATGGGAAGTTTGCAGCCCAGCGTGGTGACCTTCCTTACAGCCTGCTGCTAATCTGCTTCTCGCATTATGTTCCCAGCAAACAGGGAGTCGTTTCTCCTCTCATAGGAATGCAATCAGGTAAGTCCACGACAACATGTTACTGTGTCAAACCTTTGCCTCTTACATCCCCTAGTACTGAAATGCCAGCAAGGGCGCTTGCTGTGCTCTGTGCCTCGTGGCCAGCCCCAGCAGCGACCTATTAAAGCAGCCTCATGTTACGACGTTTTGCACTGTTTGCTCTGTTCTGGGTGGTGGCCAGAGTTGGCTGAACCTCAGCAGGATGGAATCAGTGCAGTGATGGAATGGAATCGGGCAGTGCAGTGCCTACCAGGAGAGGTGTGAGATGTGCATGCCAAAGGCCTGGGAAGTCTCACTGGAGATGCTGCCAGGAGACTCTGGCAGCTTCAGCATTGGCAGGAAGGCTGCAGCCCTCCCTCCTCGTGCCTGCAGAAGCCTGGCCCAGGAGGTCATCAGGCTCACTAGGCTGCCTCTGCTCTGACAGCTCCTCCCTGCTGGACCTCCTTGCTCGTTACACTCATTCCCCATTCCTCTTCCCTGACTGAAACTCCCCCATGCTGGAGCCCTCCCAGTAACCGTGAGACAGCAGCAGCCCACCTGGCTGCAGTGACAGCCCCTTTGTGCTCGCAGTGATGGGGATGCTGGGGCCCATGGCGAGGGACGTGGACAGCCTGGCCCTGTGCATGAAGGCGCTGCTCTGCCAGGAGATGTTCCAGCTGGACCCCACCGTGCCCCCCATCCCCTTCGATGAGGAGGTAAGGCTCAGAGGTGCTCCCATGTCTCCATCTGCCCAGCAACAAAGTACCATCTCAGGGGATTCCCATCCGGTTTCATGTCCCAGGATAGCAAATGATCCAGGGAAACACACATCCTTGTGGATAGGGGACACCCAGCCTGAGTGACCCCAAGGAGCAGCCACATAGCAGGGTTGGCAGGCAGGAGGTGGTGTTGGAAAGACCGTACCAAGGACCACTCTGTTCCGGACAGCGCAGCTTTTCACCAGCCCTGCTGGTCCCATCATTCTCCCAGCCCAGGAGAGCTCAGCTGGTGCCTCCCTGAGCCCTGGGAACAGCCCAGTCTTGCTCCTCTCCTGGGTGCAAGTCGTGGCTCCTCTCCTCGCAGGTTTACACCAGCTCAAAGCCTCTTCGCATCGGCTATTACGAAGGAGATGGTTACTTCCAGCCCTCGCCCAGCACGAAACGGGCTGTCCAGCACACAAGGAAGCTCCTCCAGGATGCAGGGCACACGGTGGGTTCCCATGCCTGTGGTTGCCTGGAGCTGTTACCCTGCTCCTCACAAAGTCTGGACAAACCACTTTCCACCTCCGCTTTTGCTCCCTGTAAAAGAGAAAGGCAAATGCAACAGCTTATTTTCCAAACTGGAGAGATCTTGCTTATATTTCTGGCCTAGCAGATGTGATAATTATGTTCAGATATCTCCAAGTCAACCCAAGCACTGTTTTTTCCATCATGTTTGGTGTTCCCATAAATATCAAACTCACGACAGTTTCCATGATCCCTCAGCTGTTAAACACAGCTAACAGATTTCTTAGTGGGTAGGTGGGAAGGAGATTGGAGCAATTGGCCCTCCAGGGACTTCTTTTAGCCTACATTTTTCTGTGGTTCCACCAGTGGAGATTTCTATATGGGAGCTGTTCCAATGATACAAATTAATTTAAAAAATAATTTTAAAAATTGGTGGTTTGAAGTTTCTAAGAATTCTTCTCTAACGTGTGGAGGAGTGGAGCCTGTGCCAGGTCCCAATATGTGTTAATGCCTTGGATGGGATTAATGGGAGATGAAAATGAGGTCTTGCTGTCTTAGAGCAGCAAAGGAGGGTGTAAGTTTCCCACCACTTCCCACTGACATCTGGTGACCACTGGTGAGGCAGAGAGGCTCACAGAGGGCTCTGTGAGTCATTCACCTTTGCTGCCTTTTGGACAGGGATGGTTTTCTTGCAGCTTGTTCCCTTTGCCCAGCCAAAGATCGACTACATGGTGGATGAGCTATTCACCAGAGGGATTTTCTCGGATGGGGCCGCCCACCTGGTGGACTGCTTGTGAGTAAAACCCCACTGCGGTGTGGGCTGCGAAACCCGGAACTGCGAGGCCAGTGGCTGAACCCAGAGCATTTATATCACGGGTGCAAACTGAATAATGGGCAGCAGAGGAGCAGTTTCTGGCAGGAAGCCTTTAGCACGGGCAGCAGCTAGTTCTCATGCACAGGTAAGGTGGTGGGTGCCCAGCCAGCCACTCTCTCACCTCAGCATGCCCAGGGCTGTGCTTTGCACCACGGCAAAGCTCTCCAGAACTTTCATGGCCCTCGTGACACAGGCAGTAAAGCACAGATTTATCTGTAAATTTTGCAATAAGCATTTACACCTCAGCATCTATTGCTCAGTGTTTTCCATTGAAACAGGCAGATTTTGTCTTCCAGCAACTCTCCTCCAAGACAAACCCTGCCTTGGGAGCAGCACTGCTGTTGCTATTGCTCTGTGACTTGTCCACAGGTGACTTCTCCTGATTTTTTCACACTCTGCCCTTCCAGCAAAGGAGACATCGTGGATCCCAACCTGAAATCCCAGTTCAATACGTACAGGCTTCCTGCTCTGGTGAAAAGGATCTTGGCTATTATTTTGAAACCCACAGTAAGTGTGTTGGTGTGTCTCACCTGCGTTATAGGAAATCTGCAAGGTGGGGAGGTTTCCTTGTGCAGGGAGGTAAATTGTACCACCCAGGAATGCTTGGCCGCTTCATGTTAAGTGCCTGATGGGCTTCATAGGGAAATACAGTTAATCCCTAAACCCGGCTGAATTTATCAAGTGAGTCTGACAGCCTTCTGTGGGAGTTTAGCTTGGGGAGGTTGAAATATGATCCATTCTCAGGCAACCTGTGAGCATACAGCTCATCCAGCCATGAGCTCCAGGAGAATGGATATCACTAGCAAGGATCTAAGCAGCATTCCCACGTACAGAAGATGCTCTCCAGGACTAGTAGTGTGGTCTAGAGCCTTATTTGTATGGGTTGTTGTGATTAAATGTGTAAATTATTGTGGGAGTAAACCCACTTAATTGGAACTGGCCTGTTCTTCAGAGCCACTTCTGCTAGGTTGAGATGTGAGCCCAAAATGCAGTCGCAGGGTAGCCAGCTATTCCAGCTGTGTTGTTGTTGACTAATCCCAAGTTTTTCTCTCCCCTCCGAAAGTACCCACGAATTGCCCGGGATCTCAGCGCTCTCTGTGGAGTGGGGTAAGACACACTGAGGTAGCTCTGGAGAAGGGGGGTGTGCTTGGCCGTGCCTACCCGTGCATGCAGGTAGATGCCAGCTGGCTGTGCAAAGCCCTGCCACGGGGCTGTGCGGCACGGGCTGAGCCAGGTGAGCGTGTGCTGCCTCTGCACCACCCGGGCTCAGCACTGCCTTACCCAGGGCTGCTCAGCCAGAGGTTATTTTAAGAGCTTTAGGATCCTCACAGTGACAGAGTGAGGATGGCTCCATGGAGATCAGCACAGGGAGACACGGGCTGTTTCCCCATCAGGCGGTACCCACAGCATCAAGTGCCGAGTAAAGGCAGAGTTCTCTGCCTGCACGTGCGGTGTGGTGTGAGGTACCTGCACCTCCAAAAGAGGCACAGACATGCCAAACTGGTAGCAAATTAACTTAGAAGACTGATTTTTATCCAGGTCTTCTGGCATGCTTTAACAAAAGCTCTTTTGATGTGCCCGTAAGCACGTGTGCACCAGGGGAATCAGCTGAGTGGTACCACTGCTTGTTCCCAGAAGGGTCATGCAGTTACCGTGAAAATGGACTGTCTGTACATTTTCTTAATTGCTTTCTGTTGCCACAGTCACAAAGCTGATTAATCCTGCCACCTTTCCAGATCTGCCAAAAACCTCTGGGATCAGCATGGAGCAGTGGCGGTAATGTGACTTTTATTTTATTTTCCTTACTATAGTGAGAGGTCTACAAAGTTTCTAAGCAATTGTTTTGTGCTCTATGATGGACTTGAGGTTGTAAATTATTCATCATCCTTTGCCCTGCATTGTTGAAGCAAAAATAGCATAGGAACAGCCACTAAAGATGAGGCTTCATTTTATCTTTTCTGTCTCTTGCTGCAAATTCTTCATTTCAGGTATTATGTGTTATTGTTGTGAGCTAAGGCCATGCTTGAACTATCAAGCAGAGACATGAGGAGTCAAAAATTGTGTCTGTGAACTCTGTGACTTAGGTAGCTTCCTTATGAACTCATTTGAGATCAGGAACCTCAGACAGGAAGCTTTTTCCTAGACAACAGCATCCAGTGCTGCCACAAACCGACCAGGTTCCTCTTTCAAACCAGTTGAGTTTTATGTTTGCATTTGGTTTTATTGACTGGCTCCTCTCCTCCCTGCTCTGGCAGTTGGAAACCTTCATGTTTCCTGTGCTCTTTATTCCCTTCCAGTTTATCCTCATTTTATTTTTGTCCTTGAGTTTAAATAGCACCTCTCCTCTCTGGTATTTTCCTCTGCCTCTGTCTATTTATAGAGAGTATCCTCTTTCAGCTGGTGTTTTGCAATGCTGAAGAGGCTGTTTTGGTGTCCTCCCACAAGGCAGGATCTGTGTTCCCTGGGACACCCTCGCAACCCTCCCTGAGGAGAAACTTCCCCCCAGCCTGCACCACCAGCCCCTATCAGTGCAAGACACTCCATGGATGTGCACTGTGGTCAGACAAATTACAGGGCAGAGGAAAAACTCCTAATCAGCTGCCCAGTCACTGATGGGAGTGTTCGAAATGAAATGGGCATGGATTTTTTTTTTTTTTAGGTGAAAACAGATTCCCCTCCCACTCCCAAAAAAAGCCCCACAGAAAACCAAACCCAACAAATAAACATCAAAAAACCCAGGACAGACAAACCAACAAAAAACATACAAAAAAGAGCCACCTCAAAAAACCAAAAACAACCACAAAAACAAAAACAAAAAACCAAAAATCAAAACCAAACCAAACCAAAACAAAACCCTCCACCAAAAAAAAGCCGAAAAGAAAACACATTAGAAGGTTTGATGGCTTCAAAGATATTTTGAATTGTTGTAGTTCAGTGAAACCATATTCACATGTTTTCATCTACTGCAAACAAGAGCTGATTGAAAACTTTTTGGCTAGTGACCAGCTTTTCTCTCAGGAAAAAAAAAAAAAATCAGGTTAGCTGCAGTGACTGTATTTCCTGGAAACACATCTCATTTGTTGAACTTTCAGCAGGAAGGATCTCAGACTGCAGGTGGAAATTGAGGTCAGACTAAAGAATAGCCCCAAGGCCAGGTCTTTCGTGAGAGAGCTGGAAGATTCTTGTACAGAAAACTTGCTGTGAAGGGGTTGTGCAGGACAGGGGCTGGGCCATGGGACAGATGTGTCCCTGCAGCCAGAAGATGGCTGCAGAAACAACCATACTGTGGTTCCATCCGGGTCTGTTTGCTGAGACAAAGTGGGACATCTCTTTGAGGGTGGATTCATTCACTGCCTGATGTTCAGCACAGCTGTGCTAAACCAGACTGGAAATCTGGGTCTCTCTTGGAGCTGCAGTACAATCCTGAAGCTCTGCCTCCTGCACTGTGGGGGATGTCCTGGGGCTTGCCCAAATGTCTCTTGCTGCTTCCTTTCCTTACCTGTATCTTCATGCAGAATGAAAGAAGGTTTTGTGGAAGTATTTTGGATTCATGTCTTCTAATACTTCTACCAGGATAACCAAAGCTTTTAGGAAATGTGACTTTTTAGTCATCTAAACAAACTGCTGTTGATCTCCATTCAGTTTAGATCTAAAACAAAGCTATTCATGGAAAAGATTGGGTTAATACTCAAAGAAATCAGTTCTGAAACGCACACCTAGCATTATTGTCTAGGTCTGGGCAGCACATGGTATTCTGACAGGAAACCTAAAAGTGGAAGAACAAAGTCCCTTGACCCTTTCAAAGCACAGCTCAGATTTTATCTTAATTTTTTTTTGTTGTATCCAGGAAGGCTTTCTGCCTCCTTTTCCACTGTGTCAGCACTGATCCGTCACTGCTGTCCAGCAGACACCTCTGTCATCTCCTCTGCCATTCCTTCCAGGCTTACCGCACCGAATTCATTGCCAAATGGAGGGAGCTAAGGCTGGATGTGATCCTCTGTCCCGCGCTGGGGCCAGCCTTCAACCACGGCTACGCCGGGAAGCTCTTTGGTAACGTCCCCTGAGCAGTCCCTGCGCACACCCACGGTGGTGTTTGCGGGCAGAGCTGCAGCAGGATGCTTGGGTCCCTTGGACACTCCCCAAACCACACACGGTGCTCGCTCTTCCCTCTGTGGAAGAAAGCAAAGGAGAGGCCTCTTCTCACACCCCCACCTCATCTGAGCTGCAGGTGTTTGGATTATTATGGGGCAGCAGTTAGTGGTTCCTCTGTCCCAGCTGTTCATTGGTGAGTTTTCCCTGTTTTTCTGCTGCAGAAAGCCCCAGAGCTACTCCTGCAGCAGGGAGTGGCAGTGAGGACAGCTGTGGTAGGCTTTGGTACAGGACCAGGCTCTTGTGGATGCAGCTCTCTCACACTTCCCAAGACTCTGCAAACAGCAGGAAGGCTCACTGCGTGTGACTTGCAGAAAAAGGTGGTTTTTTATAGCTTCCAACAAACAGTCGGGGTCCTCCATCCCTCTAGCAACAACCTTTTGGGATCCAAAACCCCGCAGTGGTGTTATGTAACTGGACACCACGAATATCTTGAAGAGATAGCTGGGATTTTTCCCCAGGGATAGATGCAGACTGTGAATTGGTCCCTCCCAGAGCACATCTAATCTCCACACGAGCGACAGGTGAAGGCACAGGTCACTCTTCGCCCTCTGGCACTCAAACCTCTCCATCAAAAGCCACTTTGAGGCAGCACATTTTCAGGGCCTCCTCAGGACCAGCAACTCCAGCCTGCAATTCCTGCAACTCAAATTATCATCCGTAAGCCATTGCTGGCCCAGCACATTAAATTTTGTCGATTTTGCATGCTCTGCGTTCCAGCTGCGACCTCCTACACCAATTTGTACAACGTGTTAAACTTCCCTGCTGGGGTGGTGCCGGTCAGCACGGTCACGAGAGCCGACGAAGAAGAACTGAATCATTACCGAGGGCACTACGGAGACCCTTGGGACAAGAGGCTGAAAGAGGTCAGGACGAAAAGAGCTTAAGCCTTAGCAGAAGGTTATGACTGGCAGAGTGACACCTCTGGGACATTGTCCCCAAGGCGTGTCTACATCTCGTAATGAGAGTGGGAGCTTGTTTAGTAGCGCAGTTTGCATCCACTGTTCCAGCACCCTGTGGTGCAGCAGGGCTGGTTTTTGTCAGCCTGGCAGCCCTGCCCTCGCTCATCTTCCTCTGCCCTCCCTTCCTGCGATGTCCCGTGCCTGCCCGGGTGCCCTGACTCAGCACTGTCCTCAACTTTTGCAGGCTGTGTCAGGAGCCGTGGGGATGCCCGTGGCCGTGCAGTGCGTGGCTCTGCCCTGGCAGGAGGAGCTGTGCCTTCGCTTCATGAAGGAGGTGGAGACTCTTGCCCACGGCACGAAGAGAAATGTGTGATTTCTGGGAAGCAGCCTCCAATAAGATGGCTTTTCATTCCCTGCCCTTCCCTCCAGCCACCTTCTACCTGATATGAAGCAAAGTAGATGGCGAGCTGAAAACTCTGAACTAATGTTTCAATAAAGTGGCACTTAATTCGGTTAAAAATAATCAGCAAAAATCTCGTCTCTGTCTGAATTGTCCTTCACCGTTAGAGTTAAACTGAGTCAAAAAAACAAAAGAAAGGACTGAGAGTTAATGCTGGACCAAAGGGATCCAAAAACAACAGTTTAACGATATCTGTTGTATGCTGTGAGACCAAAGAGCTGTTTATTGAAATATTTTGCTTCCAACAGTGGGCAGGAGCAGATATCTGTGGGACATAAAACCCTGTAAGTGCAGGATTCCCTCTCCGACTGTGCCATTGTTCGGCCAAGAGACTTTTTGGCAAAGACTTGCAGTCAGCCCATGGGTTTAAATAGCTGCCAAGAGAGCTCTCCTCCACAAACTTGTCCCCTTCCTGAACTCATTTGCTGTCTAGGTCTCCACACCATCCAGCAGTTTAGCTGTGCAGGCAGTAGTGCAAAGCTTAATATTCTCTGTTTAACCATAAGCTGTGAGAAATGTTAGCTGGTCTGTCACCACTCCTGTTCCTCATTACTTCTTCCAGTTAAGCAATGGGAAAAGAAGGGGATTTATTGCCTACAAACACTTAGGGAAAACTGAGAAAGAATTTCTGTGGCTACACTTAGGCCATTCCACTGTTTGGTGCTTCCAACAACACTGTGACAATTGTGTGCTGTTTCTTGACCCACCCTTCACTCTCAGGGTGGAGGAAGAGGCTGGAGGAGAAAGGGGGAGCGATGAAGGAGATGCTTTGAATAAGGAAGCGTGTGTTGAAACAAGGCACGGTCATTAGCGATGATCATTAGGGTGATTCCTCTCCCAAGGCTGCAGGCAAGGGGTGACACTGCCCTCGGTGTTCATCTGCCTCCCCGGGGCTGCTCAGGGATGCTGCAGTCATGCAGCTGCCGCCCGTGGCCGCCAGCAGGCCTGAGTCACACAGTGAGTGTGACAGTCACACAGTGAGTGTGACAGTCACACAGCCTGACTCACCACCCTCCGGCCCGCGCCGAGCCGGGAGAAGCTCCATGGCACACCCCGCTCCGAGGAGATGCCCTGCCTCTGCAGGATTGCTGCTGGGGGCACCAGCCGCGGAGCCCCTGCCTGGGGGGAGCCTGTGGAATGACCGTGACCCTCTCAGGCCAGGAGCAAAGGTGCTGTCCTCTCAAGGGAAGGTGGGAGCTCTCCATTAAACAGGTGATCTGCCCGGGTAGCATTCCTGGCTAGACCTGAGCATGCACAGACCTTGTTTTGCAAGGAAAGGACTGTGTCCTTCACTCCTGTATCCCTCCACGTCTTTGCAAGGCTGAACCAAGTGAAAAAGTCCTGTTTCTAAAAGGAATTTCCCCAGGCATACCGGTGCTCTGCATTCCAGCTGCTCCTTGTGGATGGCTCTAGCAGGGATTCGCTGTTCCTCCTGCTCTCCTCTCTCCTGCCTCCAGCCAGCCACTAGATCTCAGGATCCTGCAGCACTTGCTCCCAGACCCAGCAGCCGAAGGGAATCTGTCCCTATGATCCAGCAGATGCTGAAGCAGAGCGCACGGATGCTCCAATGAAGCTCTCTTGGCAGTGAAGTGGGTGAGGTGGAGAAGACATGACCAGAAGAAGGCTGAAAAAGTGTGAGGGAAATAAGATACAAATTTGGACCTGACTTTGGGGTCTGTCCAGGAATTTAGAGATCAGGTAAATGCCTCAGCTATGCACAGAGCAAAGCACCTTCCTGAGTAAAACTCAGGGCCCTTCTCCAGCCAGGCTGTCCATGACATCTGTTGTCATTACCGCATGAACGTAGGGGAAAGTGGGGAGGGTGATGCTGAGAACAGTCTGGTGAGCTCAGGGGCTGAAACACTAGCAGAGCAAGGCCTTTAGCAGGGCATAACCTTAAGTTTTCAGGAGAGTTCTTCCTCCAGACCTCCTCCAGGCTGCAGAAGGAATGTCAGCCCCTTCCCCGCCCACCAGCACCGTGCTGCTGTTTCCAGCCCTGCTGCAGCTCCTTCACCGAGAGCTGTTGGCTCGGGCTGTGCAGCCCTTGCAGACCTGCACCGTGTGTTTGCAGAGTGCTTGTCCAGCTGCCTGGCACTGACCAAAGTCCAGGCTTTGCTCTCTCTCAGAGAATTACGTATAAATGCTGCTTGGGCCAAAAAGGCTTTGTTTTTACTAGTTTCTTTCATCTTCAGCACAATATCCTGGCTGTGGTCTTTGATAATTTTTCCTCCTCCCTCCTGATTTTAATAGTTTAGATCTGCCCTCCTTAATCCACCTTTCATTCAGCGGCCAGATAAATAACAAAGCAAGGTTGAGAGATTGAGGCATCAGAAGATCCAGGGTTTTTATTTGGCTTTACTTTATTTTGCAGGACTTTTTCTTTAGTTTGCTGTTCACATTGTTGCACAGCCACGACACCAGAAGCAAATAAAACTCTCTAGAAGGACTTACACCAGCAGAACATGAGTGGTAAGAACGGGTCAGTTGTCCCCTTACAGTACCCAAAGCACACAGAGCTCTCTACGCAGCAGGCAGTGGCAGAGAAAATTAGGGACACAAACATTCCCAGGATCCCAGACATTCACTTCGAACAAGTTTCAAGGAAGGTGGTAGTTGAAGAAGCTTAAAGCAAATGTTTAAAAAGCGGGTGAAATGAAACACCTGAACATTCAAGGCTCACCCTTGAAACACAAAAAAAGCAAGAATTAAGGGTGGTACATCTTTCACTCTGAAACAGCTGTTTACTGCACAAATCCTCACCCCTCCAAGCATGGCCTCAATCTGCTCTTTCTTTATTTTTTTTCTTTCCTGTTATTGTTCTCCAGCTTCCCACATTCCCTGCTTGCCCACGGGAGACCAGTGAAAACCCAGCTTCCTACTGAAAGATTTGTGCTCAGTCATGGAGCAGCTGGGAACATCCCAGTCCCTCACCATCAGGGCACTGGAGTCTCAGCTGTCACTCAGTGGGGACAGACCTGTGCAAGGCACCAGACACGATGGAAGAAGTAGGAATGTCCCTTGGACTTCTGGTGAAGAACTAACAGCTCTCTGCAGCACCCTTTCTGATCATGTCTCTGCCTTGCTGGACAAGTTCTAAGTAGGATTCATACAACCCACTCGGCTACGGAAAGGCTGAAGGAAAATAGTGCAATACCCACAAAAGTGGGAAAAACGTGGGAATGGTCAGGAGAGAAAGCAGCCCCTGCTTGTCAGAGGTCTGAAGGTTGCTAAGGGAGTTCTCTCTTCCCATCCTATCTCACTTTACTCAGGAAAAGCCAACAGGGTCGTGGCTGAGCAATGTGAAAAAGGGTTGTTAGAGACAGACCCTCACCTCTCAATTGATGTTCTTGGTGTTCAGAAAGGTGCAGCTTAGGCAGTGGCAAGTTTCTTAGCAGCTATTATGTTCTGTGAGTGCTGGTGGAGTTGGACTGGAACTGAGGAAAGTGTTATGCTTCCAGTGGATATTCCAGGCTGAAATGAGTCAGAAACTGGAGAGTTCCCAGAAAACATTTATTCAGCCCTCCGAGCCAGCTTGAACAAGTTCCCCAGAGGGGTCCAGCCCATTTCACTATGATTTCGATATTTTGTAAAATGTCCTTAGAATTCCTTCAGAGCAGCATAGTTAACATGCCCTGCTTTGTAAATCATTTTAAAAAGAGCATCGCAGTGTTTGGTTACAAATGAACACAAGACACAGCTGTCAGGATTCATTCTTTGTCATTTTAACCAAAGCTGACTGAAAAATATTTCTTACCAATTTAGAGAGAAAACAGTTCCATTATAAAAATTTCGGACAAGACCCAGCCTGCTTGAGAGCTGAACCCGCTGACAGTGAATCGGTGCAGTTTTACTCTTGCAAGCAAGGATGGTGCAGCTCTTGCTGGGGACAGGAGGGGACTCTCTGACTTGGTTTTCCTGCCTTTTTCTGGGATGGTCCAAAGTGAAGGACATGTTGTGGATGCCACAATGAAGTCTCAAACCAGCTGTTACAGGCTGACTCTCCTTGTAAAAAGGGTCATGGCTTTCATCTGAACTCCACTAGTGGGTTTGACCTTGGACCTGAATCAATGCAGACGACAAAAACAACACGGAGGAGTGAATATTGACCTGAGAGTCAAGCAGGTCTGTCTCCTCTGCTGTGGACTTGAGATTTGACTTAGGACATCCCTCTACTTCCCTCCTTTACATTCCCTTGGATTTGTGGCCTTGTGGCAGCAGGAGGAGCCATACCTCGGATTCATGAAGGATGTGGAGATGCTGGCACATTGATAGGAAAAGGGTTTTCCCCAGCAGCATCCGGCCATCTGGAAATGCAGCTGTGCCTGCTGAAAAAGCTGCCCTTTGAAATGCCAAGCCAGCCCGGACACAGCTGTGTCTGTGTCTGTTAAACATTTACCAAGTGTCTAAAGGGCAGGATCAGGGCACAGATCCCAGTGCACAGGCGGGTGTGGGAGGCCAATGCCCTGACGCTTCCCAGCACAGGGAGGAAACCCTCCCACATCTGCTCTGCCCATCACAGAGGCTGTGGTACTGTCACGCAGGCAAAGAACCCACCTCTGCCTCAGGAAGCGCTTGCATGGATTCCTGGAGGCTGGGTGAGGACTGGGAGAGGGCTGGGCATTGCTACACGCTGGCTCTGCTCACATGCACCTTCTGGAAGCTCCTGCTGCAGCCAGCACCACGGAGCAGGAGCGGGATGAGCTGCAGACGTGTCCCCAGGCTGCAGCTCTTGTCATGCCTGCAGTGCCACAGCTGAGGGAGCGTCCCCCAGGGAAGGGTGCCGCTGGAAGGGATGCAGGAAAAGGCCAGCTCTGTTTGTTACCACATTGCTGCCAGCTCCAGAACATTTCCTTGAGGGCACCAAAGCCGATTTTGTTCAGATTCCGTACATTTCTCTAGTTAAGAGCTAAGATAAGAACATCCCCAGCTGACACAAATTGTGACAGAAAGCAGCAGTGAACTCTTACAACTGCTAAGAACAGACGTGACAATGGAAAACTGAGCACTAGAGGACCACGTAGCCCTGAAGGGAGAGGGCTCCTCAGCCTCCTTTCCATATCCAGTTCCACACTCTGCTGGAAGCTTGCAAAGTTTTGTAATGCACAATCCGTAGCTGCCCAGACACTTTTCCCAAGGAGTGGACCCATAGGGAGGACCCACCATCCAAAAGCAACAGAGGAGATTGCAGACAGACCATGGCTGATGTTGGCTGGATTGTTGCCTTCAGCTCAGTGTGTGATTCTTGGTGCTTGCAGTGAGAGGCATCTGTGCTGGAAAGATGTCAGACACCAGCCATTCCAGTGTCTGGTGGAAATAGTTTGCTTCTGGCCTGCAAGCCTGTGGGATTTTCCACTCCTGAGGCAATACCAGCATGCTTTGTCACGGGGTGGAACAGCCCCTCCTTCTGGTGCACGAAGACACCATGGCAGTGCTGAAACAGCCTCTGGCCACCAAGGCAGCAGCAGAAGGGATTTGGTGAGCCCACGGTACCCCACAGATATGCATCCCCTCGGCATACCACTCCCCAGCCTCGTGCAGAGAAGCCTTGTTATTTCAAGGTGGTTTTCCTCTTCTCCCGTTGTCCTCCCAGGCTACACAGGAAATAGGAGAGCAGCTATTCCCTTGCTTCATTTGTTCAGTTGATCCTACAGTCCTCCTCAGCAGAGAACTTCCCACAGCCCAGAAAGCCCCTATAAATGCAACACCTCAGTGAACACAAGGTCCATTGGCCAAACCTTACATTCTCCATTCCGTGGTTAATCATTTTCGCTGCACGCTCCAGCTACAGTAGCTTTGCAAGGGTCAGCTTTGGACTGAACTATCTGAACTATTTGCTGACCCAGGATAGTGGTGCTGGTGGGAAGGATGAGCCTGGGGAGTCAGGGAAGGTCTCCTGCACCTGCCTTGCTTTTTTTTCTCACTCCATCCCTGGAGACCAGAAACACACACGATGATCCAGCAGCAGCTGAGACAGCTCCTGCCAGAGAGGAAGGTGGACACTTCTGCTGCCCTCGCCCTGCTCGGCGGCTCCGTGGCAGCCCTGGTGTTCTGGAAATGGCTGGGCAGAAAGATGATCCAGGAGAAAATGGAAGAGGCTCGGAGGACCCGGGATGAGGGTATGAAGAAAATGGCAAAGGCGGTGCAGCAGTTCAGGGAGCAGGTAACCCATCCTTCTCGGGGGTCTGAGTCCCACTGGGGTGTCTGCTGATGCTGTCCTGCAGCTCCTCCTTCCAGCTCATGGCCCCATAGCTTTTATAAGGAGGAGATGCCAGCAGCCCTCAACAGGAGGAAAGGCTGCCTTGGGAGAAAGGGAGGTCTCTGCCCTCCTCAAGCTGGATGAGATGTGGTGGGAGTCTACAGCTGGGGAATGTGAATTACCCACTGAGGTTTTTGAACAACACAGGTGATGATGTACCGGATCTTCATTGATCTAAACTCCAATTCTGTCACCATCTGGAAATGTCTCTTGCCAGTATTGGGTAGAAGCAAGAAATCCTTTTCCTCTGCTTAACTCTGCACATCTGTTCACAGCCCTATACCTTTGTCTCTAAAACCTGCCTTCTGGATGGCTCTTGGGGTGTCTCCAGAAGAACTTCTGCAGCGTTGCCAGTCAGTGGCACCTCCCATCAGGCTGCCCAGAAGGTGCCTGGTCTAACTCAACACTAATGAACCACAGGGTTTTCAGTGTCCCCTGCGAGCAAGCAGGACGTGACATGGGGGTGACTGAGCCAGGCATCCAGCCAGCATAGCCCTCAATTCCTACTGCAGCACTCACTTCTAGCCACCTTTCCTTTCTGCTCCATTCACTTCTGAATACATACTGGGTAAACCAGCTCACGTTTACACAGGTTACATAGCTGGAGGTAAAGCCTACAAGTGATACATATCTCTACAGCCTTTTTTCTTAAATATATATCTATATAAATATAAATATACTGTATAAAACCTCTGAAAAACCTGGTAGCACTGAGAACTGCCAGTCTTCTTTACCCGAGTAAACCATCTGTGAGGCCCTGCTGACTTCCTTGCAGTTTGATGGGCTTGAGCTATTAGATGTTTGTCCTCAGCCCGGGCTGTCCTGCACTGCTTGTACCTGTTCTGAGAGGTGAAAGGACAGCCTGAGACTTGTGTGCAAGGGCTTTAGTACCTTCTGCCCTGGGCAGTGTTTGTTCAGCTGAGGTTATGTCTTGGTCAGTGGGTGAGTCCCACCGTGCCAGGAGGAAGGCATTGCCATTGTCCTCTGCTGCAGTGGATGGACAAAGCCCTTCTACACCCAGGTTCCTGTGTTTGCATGTGTTCGTGATATCCAAACTCAGGGTAAAACACTTGGCAGCTCGAGGTCTGAACGCCCACATGCAGGATCTGCCTTTCCAGCAAGCTCTGTTGATAATGTTGACAAAACTTAACAGCCTTATCCCCTGAGCCAAAGGGTAACTGGAGCTGCTGCCCTGGGTCCCCCTCATCTTCCCTCTCTCTGCAGGTCCCCAGTGCCCAGACAGATGCCATCCTGTCCCTGCCCCTGCTGGAACTCACTGGAAGACTCCGGGAAGGGTCTCTGTCCCCCAGGACTGTCCTCTACACCTACTTAGAGAAGGTGAGTATCCATCCACCATGAGATGGACAAAGCAAATCTTTTACATTCTCCGTGCCATGGTGTGTGTGTCGGTGGCTGAAAAGGCTCGTTGGAGCTGGATTGTGACAACCTTTAATGTAGCAGCTATTAAGAGAAAAACATGCTCTGTCTCCTGGGTCAGATCCACTGCTGGGCAGTCCTTTGAGACGGCTCGAGCTGGGATGCTCTGGGGATAGGGTTATTTATGCCACATTTTGTAGATCAAGGTAGCTACTGAATGCAGCTGTGTAGTGATGCTGTTCTTATCTAACACCTGTTCCTCCACGTGTCTGACAAAGGCCCTGGAAGTGACCCAGCAGACAAACTGCTTGCGACACTTCATCCCAGAGTGTGAGGAGCAGCTCCAGGAGATACAACGGCACAAGGAGAAAGGGCTGCTCTATGGCATCCCCGTCAGCACCAAGGATCACATCGGCCATAAGGTTCTTCCCTTTGTGCTTGTGGAGTGTCCCATCGTGGGCCGGGCTGCGTGGTGAAGTGGTGGGACACAGGGAATGGGGAAGGGGCCCAACCCCTCCCTGCCTGCACCACAGGAAACCTGGCTGTGCCTGAGGCAGCTGCAAGCCAGAGGGCACTCAGTCACTCACTCAATCACTCACTCACTCACTCACTCACTCACTCACTCACTCACTCACTCACTCACTCACCTTCCCCCCCACACCCAGTGGATGGTGGGAGAGAGAACAGAAAGTTTAAAAGTGAGAAAACTTGTGGGTTGAGATAAAGACGGTTTATTAGGTAAACTGTGCACACAAGAAAAGCAAAACAAGGAATTAATTCGCCACATCCCACGGGCAGGCAGGTGTTCATCCACCCCCAGGAGACCAGGGCTCCATCATGTGTGATGGTAACTGGGAAAGGCAAATGCCATCACCCCAAAAATCTCCACAAAGTCTCCCCTTCCTTCTTCTTCCCCCAGCTCTATATGCTGAGCATGACTCAATATGGTATGGAATGTCCCTCTGGTCAGTTGGGATCAGCTATTCTGGCTGACTCCTCCCAGTTTCTTGTGCACCCCCAGCCTGCTCACTGGTGAGGCGGTACAAGAAGCTCTGTGCAAGCCCTGCTCAGTGATAACAATAACATCCCTGTGTTATCAGCACTGTTTACAGCACAAAATCCCAAACACAGCCCTGTAGTAGCTACTGTGAAGGAAATAAACTCTACCCCAGCCAAAAGCAGCACCAAACTCTATCAGCAAAAAAAAAACCAACCCAGGGGTGAATAGTTATAGAAGCAAATGATTTCTCCTCTGATATGTGATACAGTACAGGCTGCACTAAGGTTGAGGGCTCTAAGCCCAAAGCAAGCCCCAAATACCAAGGCTAACTGAAAAAGGCTCACACTCTGTTTACCTGGGATTATTCCTTCCCTGAACATCCACTGGTGGATTCACTTGGACAGCAGGACGCTGGGTTGATCCTGAGCTAGTGCACCCATGGAGTACGGAGTTGCATTTGGGTTGGGGGAGAAAAGGAGCGTGGAAAAGAGCAGGGACAGCTTCAGAAGAAGCTTTAACCCAGCAAGTGCTTGGCAGCCCTCTGCCAAGGATGGAAGGAGAGGGAGTCCTTGGCCTTCAAGCAAGGGCTCACAAGGGAGTGGGTTGGTACCAAACACACAAGTCCTGAAAGAAAACCAGACGATCCTCGCAAAAGAGCAAGGGAACTGCATTGGCCGTGTCCCCTGTCACTTCTCCTCTCTGCAGGGGCACTTGGCGACCTGTGGGCTTGTGCAGTGCCTGGGCACTCTGATGGAGGAGGACAGCGTCCTGGTCAAGGTCCTGAAGAGACAAGGGGCCATCCCTTTTGCAATGACCAACGTGCCACAATCCCTCTTCAGGTGACACACATTGTTAAAAATCTCCCCTCTGGTTGTGCTTCTGAAGGAAAAACCCAGCCTGTAGGTCCCTGGACAGGCTCCTCCCTGGCTCCTGAGACATGGCCTGGAGAGTCCCTCTTCCATTATCTGGCAACAATCTCAACTGAAAGAGCTGCCAGATAAGATTTAGAGGGGAAAAAACCTACCATGAGTTGAGAGAAATCAAGTGCACTTGTGCATGGGAGGGAGAGCAGAGGCTGGTGGGAATGAGCCGTGTTCTGAGGGATTTACGGGATGGAAGGATGGGGTTTGGCTCTGCCACACAGGCTCTCTGCAAGAGAAAGCAAACAAACCCAAGGCTTTCGGCTGTTCCTCACAGCCGCTTTGCTTGCTTTCTTCTCCCCAGCTACGACTGCAGCAACCTCATCTTTGGCCAGACACTGAACCCTCTCAACCACCAGAAGAGCCCTGGCGGCTCCTCAGGAGGGGAGGGAGCTCTCATTGCAGGGAGAGGCTCCATCCTGGGCATCGGCTCCGACATCGGCGGCAGCATCCGCCTGCCCTCCAGCTTCTGCGGGCTCTGTGGCCTCAAACCCACGGCCGAGAGGCTCAGGTGGGTGCTGGGTCTGCCCTTCCAACCCTGCTCATGGTCAAGCTTGGCCAAAGGGGCAAATTACTTGGCGAGTGTTTGAAGGGAAGAGAGAGGGTGGCTCTTAAAGGGTGGCTTGCTTTGCTCAAAACCTCTCCCAGGAGACAGCATGGTTAGATTTTGTGGGAAATGGGCATATTTTCATTGTAAATCTAGCCTGGAGTTAAAAGTAAAAGGGGGTTAAAGTGGTTAAATAATGCCAAAAGGGAACAGTTTTGGTTAAACCGAAACTAAGATCAGTTGGGGTTTAGGTTTGTTGGTTAGTTTGTTTTATTTTAGCCAAAATTTCCTGTTTCACGTTACTCAATTCAAATTTTTGAAATAATTTCCTTCTGTTTCTGGTCCTGAACTGGAGACTCTGGTCTCCTAACTGGAGACTATGCTGTTCAAACATACTGGGAATATTTCTCCATTATTGAAATGACAAATAGTCCTTTCTCTTTTCCCACAGCCTGTCTGGAGTAACAGGCCCTGTCAACGGCATCCTGGCAGGTACCTGAATTTTAAATTCCTTTTCCCTGTATCCTGTGGAGAGCCTGATGTTCTCCTGCAGGCCAGAAGAAAACCTGAGACAACAAAGGCCTGTCTGGAGTCCCTCTGAAACACCCCTCATTGCCTGCTCTCCCCAGCGTGGCTGTGCAGAGGGGTGGCACGGTTTTTGGCACATCCATCTGCTCAGTGTGGGTGTTTGCTCTTGTCCCATCCAGTCCCTTGCGCAGTGGGGCCCATGGCGAGGGACGTGGACAGCCTGGCCCTGTGCATGAAGGCGCTGCTCTGCCAGGAGATGTTCCAGCTGGACCCCACCGTGCCCCCCATCCCCTTCGATGAGGAGGTGAGGCCTTCAGTCAGCGAGCCCTGGTTCTTTCCAGGGTGCTGCACGCCTTCCTGAAGGGTCCAGTTATCTTTACAGTACTGGTTTTCAGTCAAATAGCTCTCTTTGAAGGTGCAGTTCATAATTCTCATGGAAAAAATAGGCAAATCAGTAGTTATCCTGTCTGTCTTCTCAGCTGGAATGCAGCTTACTGAATTGAGAGAATCCAGGAAAGAGTGGGGAAGAAGGCAACACTGGGAGCAAATAGCTGGAGATCTTTAGGGGAAGATGAGACAGGATCAGAAACTGCTGCAGAAAATCTCTTAAGTGAGGGTGTTCCCTTTCTCTCCGCAGCAGACCAGCTTCAGGTTTTCCACCTCCACACTTTTCAGCAGTGGTTGAATCTACTTGTCTAGAGTGGCTGTGCTGCTCCTGAAGGGGGGCCTGGAGAAAAAGGCAGGGGTAGATATTTGGAAAGGGAAACTATAAACAGCAAACCAGAAAATCAGTCACTCCTTAACATTTGGAGCTCTTGCCCCCTTCTGCAGTGGGTGTCAGCGTGGGAGCAGACCTGCCCCCAGCAGGGTGGGTGTCACGAATGAGGGATTTAGGTCACCTAAAGAATCACTGGCAAAGGCATTGGAAAAAGCAGGTTTCAACATAAATTTGCAAGAGGGTGACAAAGTTCGATGGCAGGGTTCACTCTGTTACTTATTACGAAGATGGAGCATACAGAGGAAAATCAACTTTGGAATGGTTTGCATGGAGCCTGGGGATGCAAAGGACAAGGGTGCAAAGGGCAGGGAAGACCCTCCCATTGAACCACGAGGTTCAGAAAGGACCCCCTTGCTTTCTAAACTCCTGACAGAGCCCAGGTACAGCTGAGTCCAACCCTAGTCCCAGACTGGCCAACAGCTCATATCTAAGAGTTTAACAGGGAAATACAAGGAGTAGGGGAGACCCTCCCACTGTGCCACAAGGTTCAGAGAGGACTCCTCCTTTGCTTTCTTGATGGAGCGCGGGTGTGGCTGGATCCAGTCTTAGTCCCAGACCTGGCCCATGGTGTGTGTCTAAAGGATTTTCACAGCAATCCCATCGGGAACGGGAATGCTAAACTGGTGTCTCTTTGCTCCAGGTGTACTCCAGCTGCACTCCCCTGCGGGTCGGGTACTACGACACCGACGGCTACTTCCCGCTGCCCCCCTGCATGAGGAGGGCAGTGAAGGAAACCAGGCGTGCTCTGCAGGCAGCTGGGCACCAGGTGAGCACCACCACCCCTGCTCTTCTCCCCAGGGTGTCCCCAGCCTCGCTCCTCACTGAGGAAATCACCCTTCAGAAACCAGACACAGCTCCCAAGCCCAGCTGTGGGAAAAATGACCTGGCAGAGGTATGGGATTAGGTTCAGTGCATCTCATGGGCAATCAGCAGGAATAATCTCATGGGGAGATGCCTGGATGGAAAAGGGTTGAACCAGGGCTTCTCTCGGCACATGGAGCTCAGGGAGGTGCTTCTCTGCCCTTGAGGAATATCCACATTTGGGTCTTGGAAACTATTCACACCCCTAGACCGCCATATAATCTTGTGTTTTGGTGCAGCTGGTGCCCTTCTCTCCTCCTCGGATCCCCTATGTCATGACTGAACTGTTTTTGAAGACGTTTTTTGCTGATGGAGGCCGTGCCTGGTTGGATGTGTTGTAAGTAGGAGCCCTCTGGCAGCAGTGCTGCCAACACCTCCAGCCCCACGCCGTGAGCACGGCACAGGCACAACGAGCCCAGCTCTCCCACGCCAAACAGGCAACACTCAGGTCTCTGAAAAGGGGCAAAACCCCATCCTCTTGTTGTCTCTCAGCACAGGAGATATTGTAGATCCAGGCCTGAAACCACAGGTGAATTCCTGCAAGATGCCGAGGCTGGTGAAGAAGCTGCTGGCTTTGCTTCTTCAACCGCTGGTGAGTCCCTGTCCCTCAGGACAGGAATGGGGGCTTCCCAGGGTGAGTTAAGTTACTGCACCCCCACGTCATGTCCCTAAAGAACCTCCTGCCTTTCCAGTTTCCCCGCCTGGCTGCCTACCTGAGTGCCTTGGCTGGAATGAGGTAAGATGGCATTGTCCCCACGGATGTCCATGGAAATGGGTGGTACCCTCTCCTCTAGGTGGGGGAGGCTGGATTCACAACATGCTGTGATCAGCTCTCTCCAAGGGTTGTCCTTCATTCCTGGACATGGCTTCACTGCCCCTAGTGATATCCTGACGGGAATGAGGCACTTGAATGGATAAGGTCATTACAGGAAGCCTGTGGAAGAGATGAGTGTTAAATCCAGGCCCATCAGGGAAACCTTCTCTCCAGCACTTCCAGACATTTGCTGCTTAATTGCTTGGCCACATGCCAAAGGAAACTTCAGGAAGATTGTGAAACCTGCATTGTTTTAAGCAATTGCTAAAATCACCAGGGCTTATCAACCCAGAGGACTATTTAAGCAATTCCTCCTCCTCTTAAAGCTTAAAGATACTGCTGTGTATCCACTTGCAGGTCAGTGAAGGAGATGTGGAATCATCACCATCAAATACAGGTGTGTTTTGAGGACTTTCCTCTGTGGCATCATGCCACAAGTTGAGGCTTTGTGGCAAGCGCCAGGTCGGGAAGTCATCGGTTTGGAAAGGGATTGTGCAGGGGAGGGATTGCTGGAGAGGAGACAGGATGGAGGGAAAGGCACAAAGAAGGGTAGGAATGGGGCAGACGGGCTCTTGAGTCAGCCCGGACAGGACTTCATTGGTTGTCTGCAGTGTTCACGCCCAGGCACAATGAAGGCTGTCCTGGGAGCGGGGATGGCTGAAGTGGGACCTTTCAAATTCCTGGCCACGTGCTGTGGAGGCAAACACACGTTCCTCTGCATCTTTCTCTGAGCACCACTGCCTGCTGCTGCCTCCTCAGTTGTGCCTGGAGAGGCTGAGATGCTCCAGGCATGGCCACGGCTCCATGGCATCCCCCTCTCCTCCCCCAGGTGTATCGCTCCCAGTTCATCGCCCGGTGGAAGGAACTCCAGCTGGACGTTGTGCTGTGCCCTGTCCTGGGGCCGGCCTTCACCACGGGATACCCCGGGAAACTCCTCAGTAAGTGAGTCTCGGGCCTTCCCAGGAGGGCAGAGAACTGCAGTGGCTGAGACTGGAGGGAAACATCCACTACCATGGAGCTTCACTGCCCACCCAAGCATTTTATGGGAATTAGGAAGGAAAAGTAACTACAAAGAGCTCTCTGAGCAGCTGGAAACAAACACATAGTTCTCAGGGGCTTCAGTGAATACAGAATGTGTAAGTTTGAAGTAAGACAGGAGGCTGTGACTGCCTGCATCCTCTCCTGCTTCTCTCAGCTGCCATCTCCTCCACGATGCTGTACAATGTCTTGAACTTCCCCGCCGGCGTTGTTCCCGTCAGCGCCGTGACAGAGGCTGATGAGGAAGAGCTAAAGCTTTACCAAGGATGCTGCGATGACCCCTGGGACCGGACACTGAAACAGGTATGGGAAGTGGTGGAGCAGAGACTGTTGGTGGGTGCTCAGGTAACACTTTCAATGATATCAAGGGCTCCTAAATATCTTCATCAGCATGTGCACAGTGCAAAAAAATTCTTACCTTCTTTATACACCCCTTGCTAATCCCCAAACGCACCTTGAACACATCCCTTGCTTTTCTCCCAAGCCCCCAAAAAGTAAGTCACTAAGCTTTGGGGGGACTAAAGCATCTCCCGCAGGCTGGGTGGGCTGAAGCCAGCAAGGAGCCACAAAGCAAAAGCAAAGCTTCTGGGAGCAGGTCCTTGCAACAGCCACAGCCCACAGCCCTGCACTGCACTTTCCTCCTGCTCCATGATGTCTTCAACCACACCCAGGCTGTCAGCGGAGCATGGATCAGGAACGAGGACGCTGAAGGAAAAGGGATCTGCCTACAAGACAGCTCAAAGCAAGAGCTGGCTGCGGTGTGTGTGTGGGAAGGTGTCTCAAACATGTTACCCAAGATTTGGCAGCCATTTCTATCACAGAAAAGCAAGAGCCTTCCCTCTGCCCAGCACACTAACAGGGCTCACACCCCAGCCTCCCCACTCTGCGGGATGACCCACAGGCCTAAACCAAGTCCCCAAAATCTGCTGGGGGTCTGAGCCCCCCAGATGACCCCTCACTGCTTGTGCACCCACTGCAGGCTGTGTCAGGAGCCGTGGGGATGCCCGTGGCCGTGCAGTGCGTGGCCTTGCCATGGCAGGAGGAGCTGTGCCTGCGCTTCATGAAGGAGGTGGAGACCCTCAGCCGTGACAAGAGAGTGGCATAGTCACCGTGGTCCCCAAGGAGAAGGGACAGCGCTGCACGACTGCCAGCAGCAGTGCAGAGACTACGCTGAGGAGGGGAGGAGGAAGGAAACGCCACCTCCTGACCCCCCCTCGCCTTGCCAACAAGCACAGACCCTGTAAGGAACCGAGATGCCCTGCAGGACTGGCTTAAGACAGGTTCAAACAGTGATAAATCTAGGAACTGCACTTCCTGCAAGGATGGCCATGGATGTGGGTTCAGCCCCCCACCCCCGTTTCCATCAGTGCTGCCTCTTGCAGAAGCAGGGCGGTGCTGAGAGGAAAGGATTACAGAAGTTCAACAGTATTTTCTTGCTGGCACTGGAATAACTTCATATGGATGTAACTGTGGGCTGCCCCATGAGGAACACAGCCGTGTCCATCACTTCCCATCACTGTATTTTGCTCACAAAAATAAAAATGTAACTATTAAGCAACTCTTATAAACTCCAGTAACCCTTCACTGACAGTGATGATCCTATAACAAAGTTACTACTCAAAACCATACAAACACCTGCCCACTGGACATTAAATGGCATCTAGCATGGGAACACACACACTTAACCACAGCCTTCCTGGCTGTGAGGGATGGCAACAGTCACCAGCCTCTCCACAGCACCAGATCTCCAGCATCCCAAGCGTATTTCCAACCCCACAGGAGGGGCACTCTTAGGAACCTCTGATTTCAGGACCTCAGGCTGCTCTCTCTGAAGGCAGGAGATAAGCAGACAGATGCAACTCATTTATGCAGATGGTGAGATCTGGGACAGAAAGGCTGAGATCCCCAGATGGTGTTTGTTAACCCAAACCTGCTCATGTAGGATCAAAGCAGTCAGACAGGAGGGAGAGAGCAGGGCCATTTATCCTGTCCCACACACACAGATAAATCGCTCCCTCTGATAAGACCTCTCTCTTTCCTAGATTAAATACCTCAGTCTCAAACAGATAAATATTCAGGAAACACCACAGCAGGTCTTTCTCATTTATTCACCCATGTCTGCAGTAAAAGCAGACTTCCTTTGGGACATTTAGAAAGGAAAATAAATATAAAGCAGTTCTGCTTTCCCTTAAATATTGAGGTTTTTCCTGACAGCAGATGGACAGAGTCCGTTGCCCCTTCTACATCCGACGTAATTTGCAGAAATACATCGGCCCAAAGTTGGCTGTGAGGTGAGGCAGGACAAGCTCCCCCAGCCGGCAGTCCGAGAAGAAGGAAAACGTGTCCTGGAAGAGCGTCCGGAAGTGGCTCAAGTCCTCAACATGGACACTGATGTTGAACTGGGCTTCTGCAATGTCCAGCGCCCTCTCCACCACACACTCGTTCTGCAGCGGGGACAGGGAGCACGTGGAATACACCACCTCTCCTCCCGGCTTCGCGGCGAGGATTCCAGCCCTGCAGGCAAGGTGAGCACACACGTGGTCACAGGATGAGGAGGACTCTGTGGGACACGGGCATTCCCACCCACCGAAATTGGGAAGCCACCAGGGAACTCATAGGAAGTGACAGACAAACCCCCCTGAACTCCAGAGGCTCGGCAGTCAGTGTCACTGCAACATGAGGAGTGTTTTGGGCCAGGGCAGTGAGTCAAACACATATTGATGAAGCATTTAACGTGGAAGAGATGCTACTGGAGAGCAGCTGGAAGGTGTAATCCTGCAGCCACATCCAAAGGAACAGGATATACGAACAGGAGAAGAGATTCTCGCAGCTCAAGTGCTGCCATGGGACTCTCTAATTTGTCTCCTTATTGCCACAGCACACAGTGACAAGCTGTGCCACTTCCCAGCACCCCATGTCCTCCCGTGTGCTGGGAGAGGTGGGCACTCAGGAATCCCCCAAGGCGGACTGCCAGGACCCAGGAGATCACCACCCAAAACAACTGTACCCATCCTGTTCCTTAGACCCTTCTCCCTATATCCCACAGCTACTGCTGGGGACAGAAGGACACGTGATCTGACCAAGAACATTTGCACCTTCTTACACTTACTGCGATTTGATGTGTTCCAACAACTGCCCTTCCAGAAAACTACACATGGTTTCCACACTTCCCAGTTGGGGACAGACAGTAAGAAGGTTTCAGTGCTGGAGAGCTGCTCCCAGCACCCGGGGAACACAACACAACCGAGCTCACTCACATCAGCAGCTGCAGCTGCAGCATGGGCAGCATCTGACGCTCCTTGGTTCGCCTCTTGTGGAAGATGTTGTTGTCCTCCTCCACGGCAGAGTGTCTGTCTGTCGTGCAGGGCACATCCACCAGCACCTGCAGCAGCAGAGGTCCCCCCTCAGCCCTCTGGCCAGGTCAAGCTCAGCGAGTCCCCTCGTGCAGCCAGCCCTGTGCCCACCTCCTCCACCCCTGCCAGCAGCTCTCAGTGCCTGAGCAGAGGTGTGCACCACACTGAACTGTAATCATCTGGCTGCTCTGACATTCTGGGAACGTGCCAAAATGGTGGAAAACATCCTGCCCTAACTCGTGTCCTCACTTAATGTCCCTGCTCTGTGTGTGTCCCTGGCAATGTTCCTGCAGCACACAGTGCTGCTGCAGCGACGCCTCCCGGAGTACCCAACCCAGCCCCAGGAGTACCCAACCCAGCCCCTGGAACACCAAACCCAGCCCCTGCGGCTGGACGTGGCTGAGAAGCCAGAATTATCTAATCTTCACATTTAACCCTTTCTGGGTGATGGAAAAGAACAAGATTTCTATGGGGCATTATGCAGGCAAATAAAGGTACAAGTCTAGATGCACATATGCACCAGATCCTGCAGGAAGCGATAGCAGGAGGAAATATTACTCCTTATGTAGCTTGGTCTTCTCTCTTTCTCTGCATTTAAGATTATAGAAAACTACACAATTATATGGTAGGATAAGCTGCTCTCTTCCTCAAAAAGAGGAGGGAAGTGAACCTGATGAGTTTATCTTCACTGGTTCCCAAACACCTACCTTATGAAAAGTGCCACCTTTCACCTGGTCCCAGTCTCTTCCGTCATACGATGTGACACTCACAGTATCCATGACTTCTTTGGGGACATAGCTATGGAGAATCTGGTACAGCCTCTTTGTCCGGGAAACGGAGACGTCGTTGGCTGCCAGGTGCCCTGACCGGACAGAACAGGCACAATGGGAATGTCACTTCTGCAAAAACACACCTGATTCCCAACTCTTGCACCCAGAAAGTATCAGTGGTCAGACACGAATGGGCACAGCACACTGCTCCAGCACTGTTTTATAAACGGGAACAAGGGAACACCCATCCGCACTCACCACAAAACCCAGTCTGCAGCAGAGCCAGAGTCTTCCCACCCGGAGCCGCACAGAGGTCGAGGACAAAGTCATCCGGCTGCACGCTGAGTGCCAGGACAGGCAGGAGAGACGCTGCATCCATGAGGTAATAGTCAAGGAGCCCCAGAGCATCCGGCCTGGAAATCATCAGTTTGCATAACAAACGCAAACGTTGGAGGGGAAAAGAAAAGAAAAGAGCAGTTGGAAGAGAGGATGGGGACACATGGAAGCAGCCCCTGAGGCTGGCAAAGATGGGGCAGTCTGTCCAGGGATGTCTCACCGTGCAGGGCGAAAGCGCGTGATGTCGCCCCTGGGGAAGGTGTAACACTTGATTTTGGAGCTGATGGAGGCACTAAGCAGTGGCGATGTCTCTGCCTGTGTCATCATTTCTGCCTGTGTGACAGTCCTGCCCTCAACAGAGCCCTCCTGGCACCCTCTGGCCGCTTCCCCTGCAGCTACACCCCACTGCCATTGCTGCGCCTTTTGGGGGGCCTCGGATACAAAATCGGTGGCGTTGAGCAGCTCCAGCTCTTGGGGAACGTGGTCAGCAGCAGCAAAGTTGTTGAGGAGGGCCCCGTACTTCTGCTCGCAGAGCAGCCCAGCACGGACCGAGGGCCACAGGGCCCCCAGGTGCAGGCTGTAGCTCGTGTCGAAGTGGTGCAGGGCCAGCCGCGTGGACGGGACGCGCGGGGCCGTGGCAGCCTCGTGGGGAAAAATAAGAAGTGTTAAAACACAAAATACCTCGATATCTCAGTACCCAGCCCCTCCAACCAGCCTTCATGTTTTTCTGGGAGAATCCAGCACTGGGTTCTGGGCTGCTAGAAGTCCATGGGGCCTTTCCGGAGTGCGAGTGTGACAGGACCCGAGGGAACAGCATGAAGCTGTGACGGGGGGCTTAGGTTGGGTAACAGGAAAAGGCTTTTCACCCACGGGGTGGTTGGGCAGTGCAACAGGCTCCCCAGGGAAGTGGTCACAGCACCAAGCCTGCCTGAGTTCAAGAAGCCTGTGGACAATGCTCTCAGGCACAGGGTGGGCTTGCTGGGGTGTCCTGCGCAGAGCCAGCAGTTGCACACGATGATCCTGATGCATCCCTTCCAACTCAGCATATTCAGTGATTCCAGTATTCTGTGAATGGCCGAATGGGGTCGGGAGCCCGGGGCGGGCACAGCTGCACACAGAGCGGCGGCACGGGGGTGCAGCGAGAGGCGAAACGGGGGGCTTAGAGGGGGATTTGCAGTGGGGTGCGAAAGCGGCGGTGGGGACAAAAGCGGCGTGCGAGCAGCGCCGTGGGGTGCGGGTGCTCTCTGGTCCCGGCCCGGCCCCGCTCACCCACTTCTCCTTGTGCCGGTACCGGCGCGGCCCCGCTCCCAGTATCGCTCCCGGTGCCGGTCCCCGCNGGGGCACGGCTGCGAAGGGCTCCGGGCCGCCGGGGCTCGGGGATGAACTCAGTGATCCTTAAAGTCCCTTCCAACCTAAACGTCCTGTAGTTACTGAGCTGGGTTTGGGCATCAGCTGCTGAAAAGGGTCCGGCAACAAACGCGCTTTGCAGCAGAAACGCTCAGGCACAGCTGGGCCCTGCCCTGTGCCACAGGAAAAGAAACACAAACCACACCAAAACCTACTGGAATTTACATGGTACGCTTTCCCTAATAAAAGTCTGAAATCCGCCAGCAAAAGGACCATGAATCACTACATGGATAAAGAACAGCCATATTTATGAGGTGGTGGCTTTCATTCCACTTTGACGAATAACCAAGTTATTTTCTACCCCGTGAGATGCTCTAGTTTTCCTCCTACTGAACGTTCTCTCTCGCGAAAGGGGCAGGCAGAGCACGGACAGGACAGGCCCAGGTGAGCAGAACAGGCCTGTAACTCACACCCCGAGGTGACCCTGACCGAGCTTTGAGCAGGTGAACCAACCCCATGCGCCTCCACAGCCACGTGGTTGGTTTCCTGGGCAAGAAGGCAGAGCTGGCTGCTGCCAGGAGGCTCTTCCAGCCGCTGGCAGCAGCAGGGGACAGTGAGGGACAGGTGACAGCTTTCCTCTGAGGGTGGCGAGGAACTTTTCTCTCCTAGAAAAGGGTCACTCCCTTCAGTCTAACGTAGTCAGAGCATACTGTGTGACAACACTGGTCTTGAGGGGCTTGGAAATAACCTTTGTGGCTCCAACAGAGAAATTCTTCCCCATGGGATTGGGCTGCAGCAGCTGTCCATCATGGCAGCACACAAAGGACATTCCCACAAATGAGGAAAACTCCCCCACCCTTAACTGGGCTCTGACACCCACTAATTTCATCTTGACCCAGTACAACTCAGAAGCACGACAACTAGGAAATAAACACAGGGCACTTCCACAGGAACTCTCAACGTTTAATATGGAAAATTACAGAACATCAACACGTTAGGTTTTTTTTGCACAGCTGCACATCTTCCAGGAGCACAGAGGCAGTGACAGGCTGCCAGGAAGCCGTTTGGTTCATGCTCAGCATGGAGGATGGACTGCAGGAAGCAGAACTGTGATCCAGGAACCGCTGGCACCGGCTGTGGAAGCAGATGGACAACCATGCCCCCCCTTCACTTCAGCTTACTGAAAAGCTTGTGAGCAACCTGCAAAGAGAGAGAGCCCTCAGTAACTCATGGTTTAGGGATGGAAATCAGCAGGGTGTCACCACCAGCCTCTTGGTTTTCTAGGCCACCAGTGCACACAGCCCCACGCTCTTGTTCTGTAACAAGTCATTCAAGAAAGCTACTGAGATGCCTTACAAAGCTTTAGCTCAGGTTAAAAAGGTTTAACTTTAAAATGGCAAATACAAGACTGAATTAGCCAAATGCCATTTGCAGGGCACAAACAATGGGTTTGAGTTATTTAACTGTTTCATAACATACCCAATACCAACTAGATCTGTTGTAACAAGGAGGAACCAAACATTAAACAAGAAAAAGCGACTGAACAGCCACCACAGCTCACACTGGACCTGGCAGCACTGTCAGCAGCGTGGCTGAAAGCAGCTCTGCTCAGAGCCGCAGCAGGGATGCTGCACTTACACAGTGGTCCCTGGCGTGCAGGAAGTCGAAAAGCTCCTCTGTGCACTGCTCCTCTGTCTCGGAGCGGGAGGACACCCGCGCGTCACACAGCTCCAGCCGCTCCCGCGCCTTCACGCATTTCTCCGTCTGCTCGCAGTGCTCCCGCACCGTGGTCAGGGGGTCCTGCGGACACGGGGCTGCGGTGAGCACAGGGAAACCCCCGCACGCCGCTTCCCCCCGAGCCCCAGCGCTTTAAGAGGGAGCCGCGCATCCGCACGGCAGCCCGGCCTCCCCACGGAGCTCTGGATCGCCGGCACAGCGCGGCCCGGCCCGAGCCCCCCGAGCCTGTTTGTCGGTGCTGATGGCGCCGAGCAGCCGCCCGTGGCAGCTGCGAGTCCCCGCCGCGGTTCCCCGTCTTACCACGAGCTCTTCCTCTTCCTCCTGCGGAAAGAAAAGAGAGCACAGCGTTACCGCCCGCCTGCTCGTGCCGGTGGTGCCGTGCGGGCCCGGTGCCGCCCCGCGCTCACCTCGGGCTCCCCGCGCTGCCCCATCGCGCTCCCGCCGCACAGAAGGACTCGCCAGGGTCACCCGCCGGAAGCGCCGCTGCCCGCGCCGGAAGCGGAAGCGCTCCCTCCTCAGGGCGGGGTTCGGCCCGGGGCGCGGCCCTTCCAAACATGGCAGGCGGCAGCGGCCGCGCGTGTGGCCGCGCCAAAACGGCCATTGCTGCGCTCCCTGCCTTTCCTCTCCCTTCTTCCTGTGTGTCTCGGCCTCGGAGCCGGCTCGGCCTGGCTGCCGCCGCCGGCCTGTCAGGCCCCGCTGCTCGACGCGACCTCCCCAACATGGCCGCCCGTTCCCGCCGCCTCCCAAGATGGCGGCGCAGTGCGGGCGGTCCGTGCCCGAGGCGGCGATGGCGGCGGAGCGGCCGCGCAGCCTGTTCGCGCTGAGCGCGGCCGCCGTGAGCCGCAGCATGGCCGCCCTGGAGCGGGACGTCTGGGGTAAGGCGTGGGCGGCGCGGGGCGGCGGGGCCCGGGGCCCGGGCCTGGCTGCACCCTGCCGCCCTCTCCCTCTCGCTCTCCGCAGCGCTGCCCGGGCACCTCCTGCGGGGCCTCCTGCCGCTCCTCACTGTCTTCCATCTCGAGCGGGCCGAGGACGCCGCGCGGAGAGCAGGTGACGCCGGCGGGGACGGCGACGAACCCGTGGGGACACCCCCGGGCGGGAGGGACGGGCCTCTCAAACTGGTGGGGTGAGAGACTGGGGGCATGCCCCCAAACCTGGCGGGAGGAGCCCACACCGCAGGGACCCTCAGCTGGAGAGAAGAGCTCCTCTAGGCTGGAAACCGGAGCCCCGACCCAGAGGGGCCCCAGGGACACCCCCCTGCATCCCACACCCGGGCAGGTTCTGGGGCTGTGCCTCCGGCACCCCATCAAGCCCCGGAGCAGGACACTGGGAGAGGGGTGAAAGCGCCCGGTTGATGATTCTTCCCCCCCAGGCGTCTCGACACAGCCCGTCTGGCGCAAGCTGTGGGACGATGTGATGAAAACCAGGCCGCCCAACTCGGAGGTGAGGAAACGCTCTGGTGGGAGAAGGGGCTCGACGCAGGTGCCCTGTTTCTGCTGTTTTCCATTAGCTCTTTCTGGCTGCCTCCAAGCAATTCCTGGCAACTGTTTATAAGCGTTCATAGAGCTCTGGACAGAGGTGTGATCCTGGTAATACAAACATTTTGGGAAACGAGGTTCATAAAGGAAGTGTAGTGCACAGCCACACCCTTCATCTCCCAAAAGTGAGTTTGCCAAAAGAGCAGATATCTGTCTTCAGAGAGATTCTCAGTGAAACAGAGAATAAAAACAGTATCTTATATCATGCTTACACCTATGCTGGCAAAAAAAAATGTGCTGATGTCTTAGAAAGCATGAGAAAAACAGAGAAGACAGTGAGTTTGGAGAATGGTTTTATGTAGAAAAACTGGAGCAGCTTCATTGCTTCATCATCGTAGAAGAATCATTAACAGACAACTTAATGACAGCTGGTAAATAGATGCTCTGGAAGAAAATTGCTGGTGACGTGGTTTTTAAAAGGCAAAAAACATGGCCCAGCTCCAAACCAGCGAGTGTTTAAATTAGGCCAGAAGGAGGATCAAGAGAGCAATAGGATTCACTCAGGTTTTCAAGGAATACACTGAGGAAGGATGCTGAGAACTAGAGAGGTGGTCTCAGTGGAGCTAGCAGGAGGGGTTTTTTGGACACCAGGTTAGCATACAGCAATAATTTTACATTAAAAACATGAGAAAAATGGATGCTGACCTTTTGTTCCTACGCCCTGTTGTTCAATTGCAGAGCATAACCTGCTGGAGGAAGAAGTTCCTTGAAACGTTCTTCTCCAACGTTCTCCATGGTGTCTTGGACGTTTCCTCTGACTGGCGCCTCAATGACCGTCACTTTTCGCCGCTGCTCCACAGCTCCCCGCACGTTTCCCAGCTCACCCTCTGCAACATGCTCCAGGGGGCTGTGGAACTCACTGCCGAGCACAACCACAAAGTGCTTGAAAACCTGGCTGGCTCCCTGCGGATCCTGAAGTTCCAGCACCTCCTCTCCTGTGACCAGTCCATCAAGCGCTCGCTGGTTTTGCTCCTTCACCGGCTCATCCACCACGGCTCCGTCAGCCAGGTGTCCATGTGTTCCTGGCCTGTTCCCGACACGGTTCTTCTCGTTCTCATCTTGAGCATGAGCGCTGGGTTTTGGCGCTCGGGAAATGCCCTCGCCTATCACGGCAGCCCATGTGGCCTTTGCAGAGAGGAGGACAAAGCCCAAAGCCAGGAGTCAGTGCAGGAGGGAGCAGAGAGGGGCTGTAATGCTGAGCGGCAGGGGAGCGGTGGTGAGAACCAGAAGGGATCCCCAGAAGAGGCTGAAGCTCGCATGAACTGTGTCCTCTCTGGCCCCAGAAGTCCTCCCCTGCGAAACCCAGCGTGTGAGGAAACAAGCAGCGAGGTGCCCTGTGACCACACCAGTATTCAGGGGGGATCTTCCCCTCGTTCCAGCTCAGAGCAGCTGTCCTGTCACCCTGTTCCTCGAAAGACACGCAGACGGCTGAAACCTGCAGTGGGGAGGAAACGTCGCTGCCTCAGACGGAGCAGGGGACACTATGCTGACCCAGAAGATCTGTATGACTTTGTTTTTACTGTTGCTAGACAGGATAATTCAGGGTTACTGGACAAAACCAGGACCACAGAGGGAGAGAACACTGAGAACTGGACTAGTTCCTTCCCAGGATCTCCATGCACTGGCCATGCTGGCTGTAAGAAAAGAGGAGGACCTGCTGGAATCTTTTCTCTGAAAGCTGCTCACCGCTTCCGAAGTGTCTCCACGCTGGAATTGTTCTCCATTCCTTTGACTGGGGAGACATGTCGGGCTCTGAGTAACCTGCTGAGCTCCTGGGTGTCTTTAGAAAACCTCGTTCTGTCTTACAACGGTCAGTGCTGCGAATAGGGCACTTCCTTCCAGCCCTGCTCTAATGGTCTGGCTTACCGCTCGGGTTTACCCTGGGTTAATTTTCCCTGGAAGGGGCATTGTAGGAGTATTGGTGCCCCATCTTGAGAAGGGTGTTGGGCAAGATGTTTAATGAGTGTGAGGACTTGAGGGAGAGAATGAGATCCCTCTGCCCCAGAAGAGCCCCTGGCTTTGTGCTTAAACGCCCTTCAGAGTGGGCAGAGGGAAGAGCCAGATCTCCATCTCCCACGCACACAGCGTAGCATAAGGATGCGTGGATAAAGCGATCTGTGAGCGTAGCCTTTGACTCGGGCTGCCATCGCTGCAGCTCCAGCTCTGCGTGTCGGTGTCTGTACACACACAGCTGACATTTTTCTGTATAAATGCTGTTCCAGGCCTCCACGCCAACATCTCCTGCATCCTCTCCGGGCTCCGGGCCCTGTCCCGCCACCCGGAATGCCGCTTCCGCGTGCTGCGCGTGAGCGACATGTTCTCCCACATGCCTTGCATGGAGCTCGTTCGCTGCGTCCTGAGCGCCCTTCCCCAGCTCCACATGCTCTCAGTCAGCTTCGACCTCAGAAACCATCTGGAGGGCAGCAGGCCAGAGGAGAATCCAAGCTGCAGCGAGGCGGAAATCCCAGGTAGGAATCATCATTCTGAGTGATGGCCAGGACTTGGCAGGCAGGTAGAGCTGTAAAGGCTTGTTACATGCTTCACTCTACACTATTTTGGTGGTTTGTTATTAGGCAATTAGAGCCTCACCTTTCTGATTTAGATGTTGTTGCAGTTTGTCACTTCCAGTCTGAGGTGTTCTGAGGAGCCGGAATCTTGGAGAAAATGTTTTATTGCTGTATCCCAGCCTGCTGCAACATCAGCTTTGTACAGGGCCAGTCATAACCTGCTACCTGTGACTGTCTGTGGGGAGCCTATCCCACCAGATCTGTAAATTGATTGGGAGCTTCCACTTCATCTATCCCATTGACTGTGAGGCTGTAAGCCTTAGACACACCCTTAAGCAGAGGGAAAGCAACCTTTGATCATCACAGTACCACAGGTGATGGCAAAGCACTGCCCAAGCCTTTGGATTACAGCCTGGGAGCTACAGCAGTGTGTGCTCAGCTCACAGGTCTCCCATCACCCTTATTAGCCCTGGAATTGCCAGAAAAGCAGTGAGCAAAGCCTGAGCGAGTTTGGAGTGGGGTCAGAAAAGACCTGTGCTCTGGGAAGACACTGACTGGTTTGTGCATTAAGGGGTGACCTTTTCTCAAGCACTGTTGAGCACAATAGAAATGTGGCCCTATGGTCTGGCAGGAATCCTGAATGAGCTGTAAGTGACTGACGTCACCCCAGGTCTGAGTTGCCAGAGCTCCTCAGGGCAGGGCACGTTGCACAGGCAATTTCTACCAACCTAAAGGGCAGTGGTACTGGGCATACAGGCTTCCTGCTTGCTGCAGGACCAGCTACACTGAGGACAGGCAATCCAGAGCAAATTCTTTCATTGTTTTTCTTCTCTTAGAAAGCTGCCTGGAGGTGCTGGAGATCCGATTCCCCAGGGAACCTCTGCACACTGCGTTCCTGCTGCCGGTGCTCAAGGCCTCCAAGTCCCTCCAGCAGCTGTCCCTTGACAGTGCCACACTGCCCTGCCCCCAGGAGCTTGGGCTCCTCTTGGAGGTGCTCAAAGGTACTCTGCTAACCCGTGGGCAGCATCACTGGGGCACACAAAGTGTAGCTTCCATGCTGTGGTCTTCCATCCTCTAGCAGGCACAGCATAGGTGGGTCCATTTCTTCAGCATGGACATCCTTGAAGTCTCCCGAGAAAAGGAAATGGGTGTCAGCCCTCCCACATGCCATGCTATGTGGATGATCCTGCACAGCACAACAGTTCCTTTTTAATTATCCACAATCCAGCACAAACTACCCCCATTCTAAGTTAGTTTCTGGGTGTTAGCCGGTAGCTGGGTCAGGGTCTTTTTATCCCAAGGATGTGCAGTGCTTTACCTGAGATCTTGTTCTGCTTTTAGAGTATACTCCAAATTTGAAGAAACTGAGCTTTCATGATGTGAACCTGGCTGAGCACCAGAAAGAAGTTCTGCTTTTGCTTCAGGATCCCGGCCTGCAAGGTACAGCCAACTCCGGGGTGCTGTTGCTTGGAAAGGTGCTGCGGGTGGCTGCTTTTGTCTGGCTGACATTTAAGGGGGGATCTCTGGATGTGTAAGATCTAGCCAAATGTCACAGTCCCTGGAGCAGATCTGCAGGTGTTGTCAGAGTGGGAACATGCCTGGTTCTTTGGGCCAGTGGAGCAGAGGAGCTGCTGGGCAGCTGGCAAATGCTGCAGGGAAGAGTCTGTAGTCTCAGCTATAAAACAGAGATTTTTAACCTGCAGAGCACATCAGCCTTCAGCTGGGTGAGCTGGCAGAGCCACTTGCCTGGGTGCGATCTCTGCTCTCTTCCTGACACAGCAGAAGTGCTGTTATACACAATCCACTGCTGGGGGAGCTTTGTTCTTGCATGTGGATTAGGAGCTGGAGCTGTCTGCAGAATGTAATTATGGAATAATGAAGCACAGGGAGTACTCATGTACTGTGAATCCATTTCTTCATAGAAATCACGTTTTCCTTCTGCCGGCTGTTTGAAAGCTCTACGGCTGAGTTTTTGTCAGAAATAATCAATACAGTGAAAAGAAATTCGTCACTGAAGAGCCTCAAACTGCCCGGGAACCGCCTTGGTGCGTACTCTGAGTGTTGCTGTGGGGCCTCAGAGCAGCTCTCTGGAGGGAACTTGGGGGCTGGAGTCAGGACCATTGAGAGCTGCTTACCGCACTGCTGAAATTAACCACATGTAGGAACAGAGGGGATTTAGTTGACAAAATGAGGAGCACTGGATCCATTTTTTAAAGGCAGCATTTCAGTTATATTCAGCAGCGTACCAAGGGCCCGGGTACTGTGCAGGAATTACGGCTGCTTTTCTCTGCAGCAAATGCAAGTTCCAGCAGGTCTCCAGATTTGACTGAACACTGATCTGCTTCATACTTTAACAGGAACAGATCCATCAGCAGATGCACTGCTTCTGATTCAGAAGCACAGATTTTGCCCAAGTTTGGGCATTTTGTGTCTAAACAGCTGTTGGCAGCCACTGGAGGGATGAGAACAAGTAAAGGAGGAGTTTGTGTCAAAGAAGTGGAACTGAATTTACAGAAGTGATAGGCTTTTTGGATCTCAGGCCAAGTAGAAATGTTTGAGAAATTAATTTCAGCTAACTCCAGAATATTGTTTTCTGTTCTTTTAACAAAGTAAAACAGGAAAGCTTGGGATAACCTCAATACACTTAATTTCTAAAACAAAGCTGCATCTGGACTTCTCAAACAAAACCAGGATTTTTCTAGGGAAACAAACTGCCCTATCAGCAAATGTTTTCATTGCCTCCAACACTGTGCTCAGGGGGATGAACTCACTTGATGCCACTGAGGGGGACAAACTGAGGGTGCAGAGGTGGGTCCTTTGTGTTGCAGTCACAGGTTTACAGACTCCTTTTTTGCACCACTATCCCCGCTCTATGGCCACCTAAATTTTAAGACAGTTTCCAATTTGCATCTAATAGTGCATTTCTCCCCTCAGGGAATCACAGGCTCGTTGCCCTTGCAGACATTTTCTCTGAAGATTCCTCCTCTTCTCTCTGTCAGCTGGATGTCAGGTATTCTGCTGCTCTAAACACTGAATTTCTTGTTTTGGGAGGGAGAGCTGTACTGGGCTCTGACAGCAGGAGAACCTGAGAATGGCTTTGTTCCTTCCTTGAGGGAAGGTGTGCCCAAGAAAAGCTCAGAGAATGCTGCAATGGGCACATACAACCTCAGGGAGCTCCAGGATCTCTGAGACATTTCACCTTTATAAGGAGTCAGGCTCTATCTTTAAAGCAGCTTTGGGTTGCTGCTTCCTTGGGAGCCTCCTGCAGGCCCTCCCTGAGCTGTAGGTTAGGACTAACATCCCTACATTTATTCTTGGGCACCAGTGTGAACAGCTCTGTTCCTACTGCCTCTTCATGGCAAGGGAATGCTGTCACTGTTCCTGGCACATCCTGAGAATGCCTCTGCATTCCTTTCCTCATCTTTGGTCTTCAGTCAGAACTGCTGCTCTCTTCTTGACCCTGAATGGCCTTACAGATACGCAGTAACCTTCATGAAGCACATGGGGGTGGCATTTCTGCAATACTAACAACTGCGCTGCTTGATTCTGCCCCTTCCTTACATCCTGATGGCTCAGGCTGCTCAGAGTACACAGGCTTGACAATTTATTTAACCATGGCCACACTCCTTCAGCAGGCTTGAAGCCTGATTATTACTCTGACTGTGCCTCGGACAAGATTTAAGTCCAGCATGCAACTTGATATTTACTTACACATCTCTGCATGGGAATTGACCTTTTAATCTCCTAGAAATACCAGGACCTGACACATGCCCTTCAGATTTTCTCAGCAGGAAGAGATAAATGATCACTTACTGCTGAGTCTTGCACTGGGACCTGGAGGTTGGTCCAGGCCCCTGGGTCCAGGCAGTTGACAGCTGCAACACTTTAGGCCACAGCTAGGTCTACTTAAGACAGCAGTAAGAGGTCTGGATGATGAGTTTAACTTGGCAGTTGTTCCACATTGGTTTAAGAAAGTTTCCAGCCTTCATACTGTTTTGTTTTTCGTGAGAAACACTTTGTACTGCTGAAGGAAGGTGCATTTTGCCTTGAAACATCCTCAGGTACCTGCACAGGCAGTTATTAGAAGGAACAGTAATTTAAACTGCTCAAATTATAGCCTAGATTCTTAATGGCTTTCTTTTTCTTCTTCGTTCCTTGGAAAGCTCAAATTGCATCAAACCTGATGGGCTCCTGGAGTTCACAAAGAAGCTGGAAGGTCACATCCAGCAGAGAGGGGGACAGATTCCATTCACACACCTGCGCCTCTTCCAAAATTGGCTGGACCAGGATGCAGAAACAGCCCAAGAGGCACTTCGGCGTCTCAAAGCCATGTGCAGCGTAGTCAATGACTCGTGGGACTCCTCCCAGGCCTTCGCTGACTACATCAGCGTCATGTGAGGGACACAGGAGCAGGAGAAAACCCATCAGCTTGAACGAAGCAATTCCGATTTCACAGCACAGGTGGAGGTTTCTTCCCCAGCTCAAGGAGTACAGAGTTGTTCTTTTCACTTTGCTGTTCATTTGAAGAAGGGGTGTGACACTGACATGCCACACCAGACCACAGCTGCGGGCCAGCAGCTGTATTTCCAGGTGATCTAACTCTACCATCTTTTCGAGTATTTTAAGTGGGACATGTATCAAATGAGCTTCTGAACAAACAGTTGTTTATGTCACTGGGTGTTGTGACAAATTTCATGTTGTTTCAGCTAATGCCTCACCAACAACCATCTCCAGCGTGGGAGAGACTCAGAAGCCAGCGGGCTGTGGTCCTTGGCAACCAGGTCTAAGTGATCTTGTTTTTGAGGAGGGGTATTGGACAGTATTACCTAACATCCCTCCACCTTCATCATTCTGTGATCTGTGAAGTAAGAACTCCTTCCTCTAGTTAAAGGGAGTAGAAAATAAGCTAACAAAACCCCCAGCCTTGACCTTTTCCATTTGGAAAGTTGTACTTTACACCAAAAAAATTCTTCATGTACCAAGTAGCTTGCTGTTTATTTGCAACCACACTGCCCTTTTCCAGTGTCTGCAGTCATTTTACAGAGGTTTTGGATAGTTTGTTATTTTGTAACATTTTTATAATAAAATTATAGTTAAGACCCATAATGTACCAAAAGTGTGAATTTTATTACTGTCATGTAATGTGACCTTATTAAAACACTGCTAGATCAGGGGATCCTGCCCATAACAAAGCAAGTGGTTTTAGAAATGGAGTTACTGGAATAGAGCCTGATTTCCTAATGCTTGCATGATCTTTCAGGCCAGATGTTCAACACACAAGCTAAAAATTTTCTTCCCTTGTACAAAATCCTCTTGTTCCCAAGCAATCAGCAAGGTTCACATTTCACAGCAAAAATGGATCCTGCAAGTTTTGATCAGCAGCTGTAAGCCAGAGCTGTCAAAGAAAAAAAACCTGACTGCACATCAAGTGCTATAAAACTCTTGGCTCAACTTAAACCTGAAGACAAAACCCGGCGGAGTAGAAGGCACAGACACCAAAGGCAAGAGAACCAGTGCTAAATCTGATCAAGCATGCAAGGTCCTGTTATTCCCAGTTCCCAAAGGGGTGTTTTTCAGGCACACAATACAACAGCAGAGAAAAAGCCATGGACTCCTTGCTGCTGCAGTAGACTGAACACTGCCAAGGGCCTTCCAGCCACTCCAAAGCTGCACTGTTCTGCTATCCCACAGCCACACAACAGTCCAGCATGCACAGCTGCCCACTGCCCCTTTCCTTGAAAGGGACTGAAGGCTGCCACAGCAGCCCGCCCTTGCCCCCACAGGGGACAGTAAGCTGTTAGGGAATCCCTCGCTGCTCCTCGTGGGAGTGATGATGGAAAGTGAAGGTGACAGCAGCGTCCCATGCAGCCTTCAGCACGGAGTCCTGCAGCCCCCGCTTATCCGCGCAGTGGTGCCACTGGGACAGGTCCGAGGTGCAGTCGGAGCCGTCGGGAGGGGGCCGGACCTGGTGCCCGTTCACACAGCGGCGACACTTGATCCTGCAACAAGGTCAGTGCAAGGTCAGTGCAAGGCTCCTCTGCTGCTACAGCATATGGGCTGCTGGAAACTGCAGCCCCGTGATGCCCCTGGAGCTGGATTTTCAGTTTCTGAATTACTACTGCATTTCATTTAAACGCACAACTACCTTCTGGTGTGTGTGACAGGTAAGGAGTGACTCACACATACTGAAAACCTGGGGGTTCTGTTCCTAATGGCAGTCCCTCTTCGTGTTTAACCATGTGGGAATGGTCCAGCAGGACCCAGAGGAAGTTCAGGAGGAGTTTCTCTTGAAAGGTGTGGGATGTTGCTTAGGGCAGATCTCGGGTGACTGCTGAGAACACCTTATTAGTATTGCATCAGGACTCCTGATTCAAAGAGCACACCATGCTCCACAACACTCCATCCTGGCTCCCACCACAGCCACCAGGTTGTACTGAGGCTGCTTTGGAGATGCCCTACTGAGCTGTCATTTCAGGAGACAAAGCAGCAGCAGCCCTGCCAGCAAGGACTGTTGCCATGCAGAATGGATACCTACACCGAGCTAAGCTTTGAGTCAGCTTAAAACTAATCCTCTTCACTTCTTGCCTGAACTAAGAGTCTTAATTTTCAGAGTGAAGCATTTTTCCTGCACTCCTTGTCCTCTTTCTGGTGGCTGCAGTACCACAGGTCTCTGGGCTGGGGGAGAAGGGCAGACAATGGAGAAGGAGATTCTTTTAGTTCCCAGAACAGCACTTGGGTTGGCTTTAAAAATTCTTAGCCAGTGGAGAAGGCCTGGTATGAAAGCAGTTCAGCAGTTGGAGATCACAGACCATCAGGAAGAGAGCAGCAAGGAAGGATCAAGTTAGGCTCCCCCAATTTGAACAGCTCTGATCAGTGTTTTCATTAGCTGCAGTATTTCAAGTCTCCAAAACAGGCAGCCAGAAGAGAGTGTGCTCACTTGTCCAGCCAGCACAGCTTTTCTCGACAACAAAAAAGGAGGACAGCAAGGAAGGGCTCGTGTCTAGGTGGTTAACAGCTTCAGAAGCAGAAACACTTGAGGCTCACTCTCTGGACTTCCTCCTGCTGCCTGGGAAACCCCTGAATTACACGACCAAACTTTTGCTATCCCAGCCATTAGTCATTCAGAATACTCACTTGTCATGGGTGTCACTGGTGGTGGTCTCATTCAGCGTGAAGAGCTCCTTCAGCTCCCCAAGTGAGAAATGCCTTTCTACATCCTGCTCTTCATCCACCACACAGCTGCTCAGGGCCTTCTTGTGGGTCTGGCGCTGGAATATCTTCTCCTCTATGGTCCCTGTCTACAGGCGAGTCAGAGATGAAGCACAGTTGGAACACTGGTGTTAAAGGAGCCCTACATTGGGAAAGTGTCACAGATCAAATGGCACTAAGCTGTCAGGACCACTCAGTGCCTCACCAGTACAGGTGACATGCAAGTTTTAGTAGCTGCACTCCAGCCACATCTGTTTTGTTGCAGATCTAACCCAACTCTTGCTTGTCTTTCCCTGTGGCTACAGGAGTGGTTTCAGTGGAGATAGGGATGAGGAAAAGGTGGAACTGCCACTCATGGCTAAAGCGCACACACTGCACCAGGTTGTGCTGACAAGAAGGAAAGGAGAGGAGCTGAGCAGCTACAGCTGCTCCCTGACAAAAAATCCCAACCACACTCTCCCCAAGAAGCAGCAACAAGGTCTAGCCCTGGGTGACACCATCAGCAGTATTTGCCGTTCACCCACACACAGATCAATCCCATCCTGTCTGGAGGGAGATTTCTGCTTCCAGAACAGATGTGCAGAAAGCCCAGCATGCTACTTTTCTAAGGCAAAAATCTAAGAGCAAAATGTCTGTTTTGCAAACGAATGTACACCAAGGAGGGGGTGATTAGCCATGATTTGCAGACTGATTTCCTGTTTCTAAAAGCAAAGGAGCTCCCTGCTACCAAGTGCAGCCAGGTCAGAGAAGAACTCCACTGAGAAAAGATGGGCAAAGAATGTCTGTTTTCTCAAAGTAAAAATAATAATTGACCAAGGAATCCAAGCTTACACGAAAAAAAAAAAAGAACCAAAACCAAAAACCACATACAAAAAAACACCCAACAACTTCCGCCTCCCAAACAAAACAAAAAAACCCTACAGTCTGAACTAATGAGAGAGGTGAACAAGGGCAGAGAGGGGACACTTCTAAGCAGTAATCACTACTGGCACTGCTGGACAAAGTGTTAGAGAACCTGAAAAGATTCATCTCCATCATTGTTTTCCTCTACAGAGCAGCTATCCCACCTGCTCACTGGCAGTTCCATCCCAAATGCTGCTGGTAATTCCAGGAATGTACTTGCTGTTTCTTAAGTACACGTACACCCAACTAAAACAGACTGCAGCCTGACTGAAAAACAGCAACTTCTGCATCAGCCACCCCATGAAATTAAAGAAGTCAGATGCCTAAATGACTTCAAAGGAACATCTTATCTGCAAAGCCACAGTTGTTTCTATTTCTCAGAAGCCAGCCACTGCTACAAACCAAGGGCTGCAGTAATGGCCCTCCAGCTAGAACCTTCATGGTTTTCCATGGCAACACATCTAAGGGTAGGAAGCAATTAAGTTCCAATCAATTCTGGTCACCAACATAGAAGAGTTCTTTCCCTTCTGGCCCCAATCAGAGCAGCTGCAGTCTGGGCTGGCACCCAGAGCTCCGTACTGAGGAGGGGAGAGGAGTTTGCCTCACCGAAAGCAGTCGGTAGATGTAGCACATCTTCTTCTGGCCATCCCGCCACACGCGAGCCATGGCCTGCTCGTCGTTGGCTGGGTTCCAGTCAGGGTCGAACATCACCAGTCTGTTGGCCCCGATCAGGTTCAAACCACAGCCACCTGCTTTGCTGCTTAACATGAAGATGAACTCAGGGCTCTGCAAAAAGGCAGGCTTGGATTAGAGCACAGAGGCAGCCATGCTTTGACTCACAGCACTCAGAACTGGCAGGAGAGCTGCTCACATCTGGCAGGTTCTACTCACCGAGGGGCTGTTGAATCGCTCCACGATCTTTGCTCTCTTTTTAATGGACATGGTGCCGTCCAGCCGGACATACAAATACCTGGAACATACAGCATTTACTACAATCACACTGCTGCCATCTTTAGAGCATCCTACTTAAAAGAGAAAATCTGTCACCATCAGCCTTGTAGCAACAGAATGGGCTTTAGAAACGTTAGCAGAGGGCTGGAGATTTTCTGCTGAGTGACCCCAGCAGACAAAGCACAAGCCACATTAGTTCCAATTCAGGAACACCTGAGCTAAAAGACAGATCACAAGTTCCTGCTGATAGAAAGTGTAGAAATAGCCAGTTCTTTTACAGCATAGGCTACACGTACAGTCTAGCAGGATTAAACCAGTGAACCCAAAGACAAACCTTCTGTTCCTGCAGAGCTTTTCAAACAGATCCAGTGTCTGAGTGTAGTTAGACACTAAAACCACCTTGTCATTACTGGTGCTTTTGGTAACAGCAAGGATGTAATCCAAAACCAGCATCTTGCCTGGATGAAAAGGAAAGAAAGAAAAAGCTAAAGCAGAATTCCCAAATTCCAGACCTTGGAGGGGCACTTGGTAAGATGCTAAATACAGTCCCATGGTTGCCTGTGTTAGGCAACACATCTGTACTACTGAGTTCCACAGTACCTGAAAGCTGCGGCTCCACAGATTTGGTGCTGTAGCCAGCAGGGAACAAGTCCAGGGCTCCCATAAATCCTTCTTCCTCTTCCACACACTTATCATAGATAAGAGCAGGATCTGGAGAATAAACAGAGCTCAGAGACTGTGGAGTGCACAAGGGAAACCCAAAAAAGCTCCACCAGCAGTGCAAAACCCAAACCCAAGTGAACAACTCACGATTACAGAGCTTCTTCAAGGAAGTGATGGAAGAGAGAGATGAAACACTGATTTTGCCCTCCTTCAGCTCCTCCACTGGCTTGGCTTGCTTCAGGAAGTTCTTGTACAGCTCAGTCTGCAGAGGTGTCAGTCTGAAACACAACAACAGCTCTGCAGTCCCAGCCTGCAGCCAAACAAAAACCCATCCTGCTCCATCTACACAGAGTGTTCCTTTCAGCTCAGTTTTTCTAGCTACAGCACAGACAGCCTAGAACTGCCCCCAAGGCTGCTGGTAGAGCATTGCTATCTGCCACAGCTGGAAGAGAAGCTTGCAGAGACTGCACAGCCCAGGGCTCTGCTCTACACAGAGCACACCAGCTGGCTGGCAGAACCACCAGTTGTGGGTTGTGGCTTCAGGAGGAAAAGCAACATATTGCCAATGGCTACATCATCATTCCTAGAGGGAAGCAGTCACCACAAGCATCAAAGGGCTTTTTGCAATTTTTCAGTCCTTCCTGTTGCTCCTACTATTTCCTAGACACAGCAGATGCTTTTTGGTACCTGCAGCAGACCACCTGTTCAATCTTCACTGGCAGGTATTTGGACAGGATGTCTGAAGTTCTCCGAATTAAACACCTACAGGAAGAGAAATTAACATCAGATGCTTGGATGACTCTTGGATCACTTTTAAACAGTTTATCACTCTTATTCCTCAAGTGGTCAACACACAGTCCCTTCGATGTCTTCTCTCCACAGGTCTGTGACAGTCCAACACATGGCAGAGGCCAGACACCCACCATCCACATGAAGCGTATTACAGAGCCCCATACCATTGTCTTTGCAAGGCTTCCAAAAGTGGTTCATGAGATTTGGAGGGATTGGACATGATTCCACCTACACAGAGAGAGCTCAGTCACAAGAGAAACTCTGCTCTTCCTCAGACTACCAACAGCATTTGCAATTTGAGCTACAACAGCCCAGCAGCACGGACAGCGATCAACCATCACAAACTGTGAGCATAACCCAAAGTACAGGCAGGCAACTCCCCATTTAATAACTCAGTAGCCATCCTTGGCCAAGATGGGCTCATGGCCTGGCCCAAGATTCCAGAAAAGGACATATCCTTTGGGGCTCTGCAAATGCCCCATAGAGCAGTTTTGCCACACTTCAGAAAAGGTGGGACGGACTGGAAAAAGTGCTGAGCTGAGCAACCAGAATAAGAGGTGCAGAAACCCAGTTCTGCCAGGAAACATCAAAAATATGGTATAAAACCTATAGAAGAAAGACAGGGATATATGACAACCCCAAAATCAGTCAAAGGCTGGTAAATAAAGGAATAATCTGGTCTCCAAACCCATAAGCAGCAGGATGAAAAGTAATAGGCTTAAACTGCAGTAAGGAAGATTTATGTTACACATTAAGAGCATTTTCTAACTGCAAAGACAGCGATGCCCTGGAAAAGGTGTCCTAGGAAAACTGCAAGGTCTTCAGTGCTGGGTGGGGGTTAAGAGACAGTTTAGGTCTAATACCTTCTAACTTAGGATAGCCAGACTGATTAGAAGCCTTCTCCAGGGCCCTTCCAGCCTCACCTCTATGATTCCATATCTTTGCATCACTGTCCCATTTTCAATTCCTACTAAATTCAACAGATTCATCTGTTACTACTTTTGTGCTTTGTCTTCCACATTTGTGTATCATGACTGCTGCACAATAAAGGACACAGACCTCAAAAGAGCCACAGACCTCAATAGGCACTTCTGAACACACTTTCACACCCATTTTCCATCAACTATAAAAAGAAATAAATGCACCTCAAGAAGGAATAAGCTTTTTTCCTCCCAACCTTTCCTTTTTCTTAGGCTTCTGCAAGCTGATCTGAGTCAAGGTCAGGACTATCTCTATGCAGTGATTCTACTTAGTGTGAAATTTAATTTACCATGACTATGAACTGCAGGATTGTATTTGTGATGGCTGCAAAAGATCGGATAAAAAAACCAAAACCAAGGAAAACAAACAAAAGCCACCAAACAAAACCCACAAACAAACAAAAAAAATCAGAAAAAAACCTGAAGACACCAGCAATGCTAAGAATTCAAGAGCTAGAAAGAGTTCTTAGAGAGAGCCAAGCAACTGCCAGCAGATGTGGATAAATTGATTGTATTCACGAAGAGAAAACAGGTTTAAACAATACCAAAAATTAAGCAAAGATAAGTAAGGCAGCACTTCACATCACAGAAGTGCTTCTTGGAGATCAGAAGTCCCATCTCTAACACTTGTAGTCTCCTATCAGCCCTACAGAGCCAACACAACTATGAAAGTGTGAGCTGGACTCTTTTGTGACTTGGGCAATCAACAGCAGAATTGAGTGACATTCCTTATACTCCTTTTGCTCAACATCTGGGCTGGATGGATCTCAAGTCTGATCCAGCCCACACTTATCTTAACATAAATAAAAGGATGCTGCCTGATTATTCAGATCCCAGGAGAAAACAGAAACATAGGAGTCAAATAATAATTCAGTACCTGAGAGTACTGCTTGGGGGCGACTGCAGCTGACTGTGCTGTGTCAGTACCGTCTATCAGACTAAAGCTCCATGCTATGTGGATTTCTTAGGCAATAAATACTTGCACAATCACTTGCTGAACAGATGTAACAGGCAAGAGAATTCATTACAGCTACAACCGTAATTTGGAAAAATAGCAGGGCTTATGCAAAGGGCTTATGCAAAAGCTCTGCAAAGAGAAGAGGGATGAAGTTCACCTGTTCACAATACTGATCAGCTCTTTAAGCCTCTCTTCTCCCTTGTGTCGCTCAGCTTCACTTGCATCTGCGTCTCTTCCTTTCAAGATGGGCATTTCAAAATGTCTTTTAAATTCCTGTGCAGTTCCTGTATAAAACAGAAGTGAAAAGGTGACAACTACTACCGAAGAACCTTTGATCAGCATCCCACAGCCCCAGTTATCCCACCCCAAGCACAGAGCCCAGCAGATAAAACAAACCCTCATCCCATCCATAAGATTGTTTTTCTTTCTAGCCAGGAAAGACAAACAAGGCAGGCAAATCAGTACAACAGAAAATCATTTTGTACTCCAACAACACTGCAAAGCCAAAGGTCATACAATTTTACTTCAACAGTCACGAACATACTGCTTTTGCTCACATTCCAGTTATACTTTTATTCCCAGATTTTGTCCTTGCAAACAACAGCACAGGCACTATCTGTGCCTACTCCAAAATTATCTGTAATCAGTTGCTTATTACTGGCCACAGGCTGAAAGTGGGAAAAACACCTACTGAGTGCATGCAGCTTTGCTGCAGTAGTTACACCATTAACCTCATCTCAGAAAGAACGAACTGCAAGCACAGGGACAGTCATCCTGCCCTAAAGTATAGGTCAAGGGGGGCAGGTGAAATCCCATCAGCTCCCTATAATAACTACGCATAATTGAAGCACATGGAAAAAGCAGATGTAGAACATCTACCACCCCATTCCATCCTTTCCTTGAGAACTCCTGGGGGCAGAACAGCTGAACAGAAAAAGATCAGGCCAAAGTGCTGCTTGCAAGACTAAGAATCTGATGAATTGTGTTTAACTAAAGTTGTGCATGCACTAGAATTAATGAGAAGCCTCTTAGATTGTATGCCCAACAACCTGAGACAATCATGGGTGACGAGTCACAGCAACAAAGAAATCATTTACAGTAGTACTCAGTTTCACATATTTATTTTACCTTAATTGATTCCCCTTCCAAAATACCTGTTAAACTGGTGTACTTTGCTTTACAATCTTGTTAAAACAGCTCAGATGATATACAGCCTCTAGAACAGGGGACCTTGACCTAGGCTTTCCAGATACAAACAGGAAGAAACTAAGTGTTATAGAATCACAGAATGGTTTGAGGTGGAAAAGACCTTGGAGATCACCTAGTTCCAAGCCCCTGACATGACTCTTCACCAATGTCTCAGCTGTTGCTTTTGCTGGCATTGAGGGAAGCCTGGTCAGCCCCTTCCCCTCCCTCACGTCTCCCACACATTGATATCTTACCCAGGATGCCCGAATTGACGAAGTGCACCAGGCTGAAATACTCCAGCAGGTCATTCTGAATGGGGGTGCCCGAGATAAGGACTCGGCGAGGTGTGTTTAAGCTGTTGAGAGCCTGGTAAGTTTGGTTTTCAGAGTTCTTCAGTCTATGGCCCTTTAAAAAACAGAGAAAAGGAATGAGGCTGATAAATCCAATGGCCCTGTTAGGAAGCAGCTTAGAGAGCCACATCAGCACTGACAAAAGGCATCTCACCACTCTTCCCATTCCTGGTAGTGGAGTAAGTCTTGCAACAGACTTGTTTCAAAGACAAGGATCTAGTGAAAAGCCTGAAGCCATTATGTGAGGAAACAAGACATATAAGCTTCCCAGACTGGGAATATCTGAGCTCCACCCAGGCACGAAAAGTCTACCATGAAAATAACAACCACCACACAGTAAAACTCGAAGAACTGTTTCGTGTTCAAAGATGGAAATGTTTTCAGCTATCAACACAAGCACTGAACTCTGGACCAGTAAAATTGCTTCTCCCAAGGTCAAGATCACAGGCCACTCAGGCCACCTACACAGAGGACTGCCAGACCTTTGCAACTAATAAAAAGAGGTTCTTCACCTCTTACAGGGGTAATCTGAATACAGGCACAATTTCTCATGCCTGGGATAAGCAGCTTTATTAGCATCTGAGTGCTGTGTAGGACAAAGCACATGATAAGATGCTTTTTCACGAGTGCCAGACCGCAGCAGAGATGAGTATTTACTGGAAATGTACAGGAGCCACAAGGCCAAGGACGTGGGTTCCCAGACTCTCTAGGTCCTGGCCCTATCCCAGGGGCACTGGGAGGTGTGGACAGTCATGGACTCGTAGATAAAAGGTTTATGGGAGCCACACTCCTGACGACACTCGCTCTTTTTAAGCCTCTCTCGGCACTGTTCTGGCAAATACAAAGCCAAACCACTGGGTGGCACCGCTATTTAATCAATCCCCTCTACCCAGCAGCAGAGGACACCTCAAACCCTGCTAGGCCCCAGACTGATGGTTTCAAAGAGGCAGAGGACACTTGCTTTATTTTGTCCTTCAAAGCATCTCTGGCTCTCACTACCTATAACCACAAATAGGGAATGACAAATGAAAAAACAACTCAATTTCGGCCATGTGAAATCAGAGCTTGACAACACAGGCTTGGCAAAGCTTGATCCAGTGAGCAGGGAGTCAAGCCAGCTCTGTCTCCTCTTGAACAAGCAGCATGAGGTAACTCCTTGCCCAGCTCTCCTACTTCTGCTCCAGGCATGAGACTACAGAAAGAGGAAGAAGGTCCTGCCATGGGAGCACCCTTCAAACTCACCCACAAGCACAGAATGGGATGGCCAGATATAATGGCTGACAGCAGCCAACATTACTCACAAGAACATGCTGAATCACAGAATTATTCAGGTTGGGAGAGACCTCAGGATTCTCCAGTCCAACCTCTTGCTCCAAAAAGAGTCAAATGAAAAATTACTGTGCAGAACATGAGGCCAGGCCAAACACAAAGTACTTCTCACTTTAACAAAGACACACACCAATGAATGAAAACCAGGAAGCCAGGACACTACCATCCCAACAGAGTCAGAGACAGGCATGGACCTCCTTTCTGATACATATTTTACATGCCCATCAGGCACCTACAAGTGGACACAGTTACCACCAATTGGATTTTCTTCATATCTTGGCTCATGAAGACACCTTCTCCCATTCAGGCTCACACAGTATGGTTGATTTTATTACTTAGAGCCTCTGGAACACTTGAATGAGTGTTGCCCACAGCTAAGTCTTGTTTTCCACTGTCCACTCTCCTTTTAAGAAACCAGATCCAGTTTCACCCAGATGTTGAGAAAATACCAGGAATGGATTCTCCTTAAAGGTGCCCCCATACCTCATCACATATGACCAGCCCAACACTGCCCTTCTGCAGCACCTCGGCGTGGAGTCGGAAGGTTTCATAGGAGATAATCAGGATGGGTGAAGGCACTCGCAGGCCACGCTGGTTCATAAAGCCAACTGCAGATGGGAAGGGGAAAAAGGAAAAAAAAAAAAAAAAAAAAAAAAAAAAAAAAAAAGATGAGGAAAACAAATAGAAAACACGTCAAATAGTCAAAACTTTTGCCTTAAAAATCTAGGAAAACCCTTCCACCCACATATACCCATTCTCCTTCCCCCACAACTGTTCCCATTTCCATGGCCCTTCTGCCTCCATTCCTGCCTTCTGGCTGGAGGAAAATAAGAGCACTAGGACTACCCTAACTTTAACACGTGACTGGATCTGGATTATGCCAAAAGATCAACTATTACCAAACATGCAAGGGACTGATCTAGACATGTTAGTGGAGAGACAGCTATCAGTGTGCAGAGATCCAGTGACTGCTCAGAGATGTTCACACAAGCTGCTGCAGACTTCTTCCAATGCAAGATTTTGACCTCAACCAGCTGAACGCACAGATTGCAAACATTTCTGTACCTAGTTTACGGTCAATCTCTTCTTTGGAGCCTCCATCAATGGCCAGCGGCTGGATCCTTCCCCCCAGCCATTTCTCTACTTCATTGTACCAGTTTCTCACCAGGCTGGAGGGGGACACCACCACGGCTTTTTCGATTTCGGGCTTGCAGTCCGGGCTTTGCCGGAGAAGAGTCCACATGAGTGTGATGCACTGGAGAGTTTTGCCCAGCCCCATTTCGTCTGCCATGATACAGCCATGGCTCCCAGGGATCCGCCGGCTCGTCACACAGTCCCAGAGGAATTTCACCCCCTGCCAAAAAATTGTTCTCTCAGAGCAGGATGGGGACATCAGCAGAGTGACAACTTCATTACCACAATGCACTGGACTGACAGCACAACAAGCAGCAGATCTGTGTGGCACACGTCTCTGGGGACATGCAGTGTTCTAATGAGACAAAGGGAAATCTCCCGAGGCACAGCTAAAATGCTGCCACATCTGGAGCGGAACAGCATTACTGGTGCCAACATGTACCTCATAACATGCACAAAATCTCGCTACATTTTACTTGTACAATTATAACCAGCTTCCTAACATGAATTCCCGAAAATTTCTACCCTTGGCTGCTTTAGACAAGCCCCAGCCATGAACTAACATACATAAATCATTTCAAAGAGTTTAACATCTTAACAACACCCAATTAGGTAATTTTAAAGAATCAGAGTGAGTAGAGTTGTTTCTGCTGCCCGACTAATTCCCAGAATACCATCATCAGCCCTCATCAGTTCTGCCTACAAGCAGTGACTCACCTGGGGGCTCAAGGTCCAAAGCAGATTTAGCTTTAGAGAAGACACAGGGCTGAGGCTATAACCCATGTCACATGGTGAGAGAAGAGCTCAGCCCTGCATTAGGCTCTGACACATCACCGAGACAGACAAAAGGCGGGGGGGAGGAGGGAAAAAAAAAAAAAAAGAGAGACAAACTGCAGAATGTTCCTGTAGCATGTGATGACAAGAGAGTCAGAGAAAACCAGGGCATTGTGCTGGGAATGTACAAGCTACCTGCATTGTGCCAACAGAGCAGGAAGTGTGGGACACAAGCTAAACACACCTGCAAGGATTCACTCCTCTCTACTCCACTATTTAGGACTTGAAGATGGAGCATCTTGACTTGCACTTTCAAGTTCTTTTCTTTCTCTCTTTCTTAGGCCTTTAGTTACAGGTTGATGGAATTTATTTAAGCCAGTTGAACATATATGAAGTTCATTACTGACGACATGACTACATTTGCAGAACTATGACTATGGTGCAGAACCAGCACCTGGGCAAAAGTCACAATAAAGTTGGAGCAGAGCTGTACTACCATTTAGGAGCATCAGCTGAATAAAGCAGCATAGGAATCTTAGCAGGCAGAGACTTACTAATCAGACTAGAGCAGAAGCTGCTTTATCACTGATATTTACCTGCCGAATAAAAGTGTGCCTAGGACACCAACACAAATTTGATCACTTGACAAAAGCACTAGCAGGCAGTAGCTTACCCAAAACCAGAGTGCCTCCAGCTATGTAGCCAGAGATGAGCACTACATCGGGACACAGGTTCAGTACCAGATCCAAGATAAAACTACAAGCCATGAGCAGCCTACAATGCTCTCAGAGTCATCTGAAGATCTCCCGTGCAGGGAGACATCGAGCTTGACCTGCTTAGCCTGCAAGATCAGCAGTCACAGCTGTCATCCGTGCTGCCTCCAGGCTTAAATGATAATACACTGCATCTGGGATGAACTTCGAGCTGTCCAGAAGCCTATATCAGATATCTGGACAGTTGTACCCCCTGCTGCCATATTATGATGTTGCACATATTTACAACATAAAATGGTTTTTAGCAGTTTCCACTGTCAAATGTCAAGTCTGCATAGGTCAGGGACAGCTCACACTACCAAGGGCAGTCTCCAAACAAAGCACACTGAAGTAGGAACCTACTCTACACTTTACTGGGAACCATGGTACCAGAAATTGGAGCCTCAGTGTTTCCTGGCTCAGGGACTGCAGATCCAACCAATTCTGCTGAGCAGTAAAACAGTGGTGGACAGTCTGCCCTGCCTGCCTCAAAACTGAACTGCAATATAGTTTATTGCAACTATAGCCCATCACCTTCCACACTGAATTCCACCCAGCAGAGCTACATCTCCAGACTTCAAGGTAAGCAAAGGGAGGACTTTCAGCCCTGACTCTTTGCTTAAAAAGGGACAGGGAGTATCGGCAGCATTCAGGCCTTTCAGAGGATGCTTAAAACAAATGTTTCACTTTGTATTTGCAACAGACTGGAGTCTGTTAGACTGTCAGTCTGTGAGGTCTATGCAGACCTGTAACAACTCCAGCAGAAGAACTGCGGCTTTTTGAAGTGGACCAAATCCTCCAGCCACACCCTCAGGTCCCAACGGAAAACTTACTTCTCTCTGATGGGGTCGTAAAACATGGCTGAGGACAGGATCCACCACAACATGGACAGGTGCCTTGTCCCTGCAGGAGGCAGTCAAGGAAGAAGAGAGTGTGATTAAGGAACTTGGCACATGTTTAGGTTTTGTTAAATCTCACTGCTATACTGAAGACTCCCCTGTGGAACAGAGGAAGCAACTTCAAACAAGAAAGTGAAAAATGGATTAATTCAACTTTGAGAACGAAGTTAGAGACCTACACACAGTCTAAAACATCAGTGAAACCACATATGTCGGCTGTGGTTAAAACAAGCGCAGAATGTGGTTCAGAGACACAGTTAAAAAGTCAGTATTATTTTTCTTGTTTCTATAACAATATCATAACTGCATTTCTGGAGAGAGAAACCCCCCCTCTGTCCATGAAGATCCAGTTGACAGCCTTTTTAAGTTATAACAATAGCACAAAAGAAACTACCTCAGAATAAAAACCAGTAGGCAGCCTAACATTTGACAGTCATCTCCCTTTGCTTGTCCTTAGATGCTGATGTTTCGTGACTAATGATTAAGCCATTAGATTTTCTAAACAACTTCTCCATGTGTGTATGCTCATTCCCTGCAACAGGTTTAAATTTCTGATGCATGAGAGATGGAACAGCCAGTGAAAGAACACAAACAATACAGCATGGGTACATTCCTTCTTTGATTGTACCCATATCTGAACCAATCCAGGCAGAATACTTGGAATCAAACTCCCCTTGATGTTCAGACCCCAGCTCAAACACATTTGGGAGAAAAGCACATAAACCTACACCCAGAAAGAAGTCAGAGCTGCAGCGTTCGTACCAGGTGATGACTCACTTGTCTATTTTCAGCTGGTCATGGGCACTCAGCACCGGGGGCTCATACAGAACCAGAGCTCCTTCCTCAAATGGGTCATGGAGAGGACTCCTCACTCCTGCCCGTTTGACACCCAGCGAGCGCAAGCCCAGGGGCCCTGAAAGCAAACAACGGCACAACTCAAACAACAACATCTTCCTGGAAGCAAACAGCCTTGCAGCAGAGCCTGATTACACATAGGAACAGTGAATTAATTGGGTGCTGGAGTGGAGGTGCACGCACAGCTGGTGCAGACAGCAGACCTAAGCAGGGCCGTTGTTTGGCAGCACTCTGGCAGCACACAGTGGGAAGCTCTGTAGCAGGAAAAAACAGAACGAGGGAACAGAGGCAAAGACGGAGCAATGGTACTGCTCGCCCAAGATGGTTGTTGTAGATTTTTGAAAGCCAAGAAGAGTTCCAGAATGTACATCTCAACAGCTCAACAAATACACTCCTACATATAGAATATGCTGGGGGAAATCTTCTTTTGGGGTGACCTAACCCAGACTTAGCCAGAGCTGTATCTTTGATGCAAGGTCAGGAGTTGATCTTTAACAGTGACGAAGTTCTACAGTATCACAGTCAGCATCATATTGTCACTACCTGCTCTGGGGCATTATTTTCTCTCTGCTGAGCAATAGTAGATGTTTGGCCTTGGAGCCAATTTCTGTGAAAAGCAGAAACCAAGCATGAGTCCCTTTCCCTAGTACTGTATTTTGATGTCACAGTTTTGAAATGGAGATGAACACAAGAACATACATAAAAATCCCTTTTCCCATCAAAACTCAGGCAATTGTGCTCCCAGGATTGATTTTGCTTGAAAAAGATTCAATCAGTCTATTTGTCCACCATTTGCTAAAGCTCCTTGCAAAACAGGAGTGTATCACAAGCTGAGGCAGCAATGCACACACAACAAGAAATAAAGCACAAGAAACAGCCACTTTTCCCAGTTAAGAGAGCAAGGTAACAGCCACAGAAAGCAGCTTTGCCTGTTTGAGCCTCCTGACAAATCTGCTTCTCCAGAAGCAAGCTTTGCCAAATTCTTTTGGGGCTTGTCATTCCATATTCAGTGGCTGCTTACAGACATTTTTATAACTAAAGTTTGAGTGAAACTGGTTGATCTGCATTCGGGTTTTTCAGCTGGAGGGTGAAGGGGAAGCAGGGGACATGAACAGGCCCATTTGTTTCTGACATCTTATGTTTCACTGATTCAAACCAGCTGAGGTTTTGAACTTCAAAACGATCTTGTTTTGAAGATCACCTTGAGGCTCAACACACCAAGCCAAGTAGAAATAAAACTGGCACATACAATCTTTTTCACCTCAGCCTTCTGTCTGTTAGCATCATTATTTAAATGATAAACCTTCGTGGCTTGGAATTCATTTTGCTTTTGTATTTGTGATACGGTGTAAAATCTCCTGGCACTACATCAAATACATAGCAGTAAGACTACAAAATCCAATTCTGAAGTGTAGGATTATCCAAACTAAACACTAGTAAGAAATATGAAGACTTTGCTAATATGCCAGTATTTTTCTTTCAAAATTAAGTCAGGATTTCTGGAACATATGCATCAGTGCAAAAAATAACAATAATCCCCAGAGATATATTTGACAGGCCTAAGCATCATCTGTTTTACCCGAGTCAGCCAACATAGACAATCCTTAAACCTCCTCATCTTACCTTTATAATTTGGAATGGGGACTTTGAAGGGTTTGGACAAAATGCTGCGGATAAAAGCCTCCTAGGAATTCAAAAAGAAAACACATTTCAGAAGGCTGAAATCAAAGATTGCTCAAGAAAGCAAGTCCAGGACATTTTTTGAGAACTCAATTTTTCCAAGTACTCAGAGTCCCTGTATTTAATCTACTCAAGCTTCAACTCCAACTACTTTCAAGACTATCCAAAAGGAAGAAAGTAACAATTCAGCACAATTTCCTCCACCAGTTCTGCTTTTCAAAACTATTTTCCTTTGGGTTTTCTAATACATGAAATTGATTTTTCATAGCTCCCATCTTCCTAAATCCACTGGCTTTATTCACTTCTTTAAAAGTTATTCCTTCCCCCTGCCTTAGTAATTCAATCAGGCAACTCATTTCCTGTAAAGAAGCTAGGTTACCATTCCAAGAACACCCATGTTGGATCAGCAAGCACCCACCTAGTCCAGCATCTGTCTCCAGCAGTGGAAGCCCAGAGAGAACCAGGCAGGCACACAGCACTTGACCCAGCTGGGTGGAAAGCAGCTCACATCTCTGGGCACTGTCCTTCACCAGGGCCCCATGGAACAACCTCATTCAGGATTTCCACTATAGCAAGTTCCCCCAGCACATCTCCTTCAACGTTAAAGGGTTGGAGCTGGCAAAAAGCCTCTCCAAAAGACTCTGTGTGTGCGTGGCACTTCCATAACACCTCTGATTAAATGGGGCCATGGAGGCACTCGGACTTCATTGCTGAGCGAGCTTCTTTGATGTGTGTGCCAGCAGCAGCCCCCACTCACGTGCTGACTGCTGTCCAGGCAGTGGGGTCTGTTGGTCAGCTGAGCCAAGGGTTTGCGGAAGGGCGACCTGTAGCATTCTCCACTCTCCGTCTCATTGGCTGCCTTCTGCCTCTTCCGGCTCTGGAAAACAGAACGGCAACTGAACAGCTCAGGGGCAGCTGGGGAGAGCAGAAGATGCTCTGCTGTCACACTCAGTAAGCACCAAAGCACACAGACCATCACCCAGGCAGCCAAGCAGCTCTGAGCACACACAGCCATCACTCACCGCCGCTGCCAAAGGGCTCACACAGCGACACCACCAAGGTCACTGCACCCCAAAGTTTCATTTACATGAAGCTTAAAATATTCCCCTAGTTAAGAAAATAACCACCACTTTCTAACCTGTAAAAGGGCAGGCTTGTCCACACTAGTATTTGTTCTGTCACTCAAAAAAAGCAGAATTAAGAAAAGGAAGGGTCAATAGCATGGAACAAACAACATCAAAGTCCCCAGAGGCTCCATGGCACCTGGTGAAAGGCCTTGTGCTGAACCCTACATTTCAAACACTTAGAAAAGCATGAAAATAAATAAGTCATTGATCTGTTTCCTGATTTAACACAGTCCTCTTCAGCATGAGGCAAGGTTTCAAACACCTGCTGGCACAGAAAAATGGACTTGACACAGAAAACACTAGGTGAGACTCTTTGACCTGTATGACATAGAACATAACTGTAAATTGGGCTTAGTGCTGGGACTAGTGTCATTGTGAATGGCTAAATGAGGTCCTTAGAGATAATGGGTGAAATTGATCCTACCGTGTCCTGTTAGAAAAAGATGTAACATTCTGTCTTAAACATTGACCTATTCCTAGTTACCCAGTCACCCACATCCTTTCACACAGCACTCGGAAGCTCTCACTGGGATGTTTTTCCATAACCACGAAGCACCGTTAGTACACAACGAAGTTCTTCCACCAACCACATGCCGAGACACAAAGTTTTACGGCAGCATAAACCAGGGGCGTGATGCCCAGAGGATGGGGGAGGCTCAGGCGCCAGGGAGTGACTTGGATGCAGCGCCGCCCCGCCCCGCATCCCCCTGCCCACGGCTGCGGGGTCACAAGGGGCCGAGAACGCGCACACGGGGGGGAACACGCCCCGGGGCCCCTCGCTCACCGTCGGGGGGTGCCAGTCCTCCTCCTCCTCTTCCTCATCTTCATCGCCCGCCTTTCTCTTGGCCAGCTGGCTGGGGGCCAGGCTCCTCCTCTGGAATAGAGGCACAACACACACACACAGAGTGAGGGGCCGGGAGGTTCCCGGCACAGACTGCCTCCCGGCACACACTGCCCCCCGGCCCGATCCGGTCCGGTCGGACCCGGTGCCCCCCCCCCACCCCCACCATCGCCTCACGGGAGCGCGCGGACGCGGTAA
>VZTD01002924.1:1181619-1267008 GCA_013397725.1 Rhagologus leucostigma
CCCAAGCGAGCGCGGAGCGCCCCGGAGCCGCATCGACCCGCTCGGGGCTCCGCGGAGGGAGGGAGGGGAAGGAGAGAGGGAGGGAAGGAGGGAAAGGAGAGGAAAGAGTGGGGGGAAAGAAAGGCAGGGAGAGAAGGAAGGAAGGCGGGATAGAGGAAAGGAAGGACGGAAAAAACGAAAGGAGGAAAGGAGGAAAGTGGTCACGGCAAAGAAATGCAATCCACTGCTTGTTATCTGTCTGTCTATCTATCTATCTATCTATCTATCTATCTATCTATCTATCTCAATAAGAGGACCTGAGATTTATCATGAATTTCCGTGTCAAGTAGAGCTGTTCAAAGGGGGACTGTGAGAGTAAAAGGAAAAAAAAAAAATTGGATTTTTTTTTTCTTTTTCTTTCCGAAGAAAGATCCTGCCAGGTTTTTCCCTTCCAGCAAGAGTAGTGCTGGCCTACAGAAGTTGTGCCACAAAAGAGTCAGGGTGTGAGACTGTAGTAGGGAAATCAGTCCAAAGGAATATGCAATTAAGCTATTTCTTTCGGCTCTTTGGCGGCTCAGGTGCTGTCAGGGAGATGAAGGGAGCCATCTCCACGCAAAGGTGTGAAGACGAGAGCGTGGGCATGGCTGCAGAGAATCCTGGCAGCAGGAATTACAGCCCTGGGTGTTGTGATGAGCAGGCGGGTGACCCTTGGCACCTGGGAAAGAGCAGTGCAGAGGGAGAAGCTGTCCTTTACAATTGTGTCTCAATTTGGCACAACCTTAGGTTATTTTGCAAGCTTACTTGTTCTGACAGGTTTGACATTACATATGGCTGACCCAAAATCTCTGATTATGGGCCAGCATCGTTTTCTGCGCTCATGGAACAAAAAGAAAATCCCTTTGGAGCACCTTAAAGGGTATTTGTGAGGCTTCAGGGCGAAAAAGCAAACTCAGGGCAGCAGCAATTTCAGCGTAGATTTGTTTTCCTTCAAAGAGAAGGGCGGGCTAGTCCTCGGGAAAGAGCGAGGCTGTTGCTGTTCCATGGATCACAGCTGACATGATAAATGAGAGCTGCTGCTCACCAAGCAATTTAAAGGACAGACGTTTTACAGGGTGCAAAACCGCAGCATTTTGAAGACACACATCTAAATTATCCTTCTGGCTACACAGGGAAAACCCCAAACAACTCGGTAGAATGAGCCAAGTCCCCTGACACATGCAGTTAACCCTTCCATTGTCGGGTAGGACAGGCACCCTCATCAGGATGCAATTCCCACATAGCTTGTGGGGAAGAGGTGCTGCTCACAGGCCTCAGAGCACATCCTCCAGAGCCTGTGGGTTCCTGGGGGCCTCAGCAGCTGACAGCATTAATGAATCTTGAGAAACCTGGCAAATCTCTAGATGCTGTCCATGGAGCACCTGGGTACAGGCAGGGAGTGGAACGTGGCCTTCAGTGCAGTCCAGCACAGCAAACACATCAATGTCCTGCAGCTCTTGAAAGGACTTTGTCTTTTCTTCCTCCTCCAAGGAGGAAAAGGAGAAAGGGGAGGGTGGATTCTCCTTTGTTGGTTGTTTCACTGGTAAACCTGGGAAATAAATGCAAGAACCTTCTTGTGTCACAGTTGCACGGCTGACCTTCTTAAACATCAAGAAAGCCCCTTTGGCAGTATCCCCACTTCAGTTACATCATATTTTACTACTCAGTTTACTAAACATCTGCATTAATACAGTTATGGACTTTTAAAACATAAAATAGAGTGGCTATAAGACAAAGCCAAATCCTTGTATCTGTAGGATTTGAGGTGTAAGTGGGCACAGATTCCCTGCAGCCATTTTACACCCCCTGAATATTCTGTGCCTTAACTTTACTCTTCTCCCCTGTCTTTTTCAAGTCCACCCATTTGCCAGTATTTTATTCCCGAAGCACCTTCAGAGCTCCGTGATGAATGTTAGATGTTGCAATTACTGGCTCACTGGGCAGAGAGTGGTTCTATAGGAAGGTAATTGGCTATTTTTCCTGGCATGAATAATATTCGCATTAATAGCCTCCCTCTCGGTGGCTCTGAGAGCAGTTCTGCTGTGTGCTTTTTTTCCCTGCGGTGGGAAGAAACACACTTTGTGGCCTAGGCCAGGCTGGGTCTATAATAAAGGGAAGGGGAGGCAAAATTCCTGCTCCATGTAGAGCAGCTGGAAAGATCTTACTCATCTTACACCCAACACAGAACTGCTGTGGGTTCCATCCTGCAACGGCTCTTCTCTTCTAACCATTCATGACAACTCCCAGAGGGAAATTTGGGGTGATGCCAGTGTCTGAGTACAGCCAGCCCACTTGTAAGGCAACCTCACTGCAAGCCTGGGGCAAGGTGGACATGCACGAGGGACTTTCTTCACAAAGAAACTGGCCAAGAGTTCCAGCAGAAAGAAATATTTTGTTCTTTCTCCAGAAGGGAAGACCAAAGGGCTCGCCCAAAGCAACAGGAGCAGCCGGGGACCAGGTCGGCCCATGCCAGGGCTGTGGGGCCCAGCACAGACACTGCTCAGTGTTCTCTTTTCCACTCTTCTCTCCAAACCAGCACCTTCAGGCAGAGGTTAAGTCCTCCCCTCTTCCCCCTCTCTAATTACACAATTTACTCCTTTTCTGCTGTAATCAGCTCCCATTTATACAGCCCCGAGAGATCACAGGATAATCACCATGGGGAATAATCCTGTCATTTCCCTTGCTGTCTCTGCAGGATGCTGAGTCCCTCCAGTACAAGCAAGGAGAGGGGAGGATGCCAAACATCTTCCTCAGGGGCTCTAGAATTAGGCAAAAAAGCAGTCCAAAAATATTTATTGTTTATATTGTTTGTCCACATCAAACAGAGCCTGTCTTCCAGTCACCACCATGGCATGAGCTCGTGGCACTCCCTGGGTGTCAGCCACCACCACGTCCCCCTGGGACTGCTGCTGCACTCAGACCCTGTGGATGCTGTGGCTCTCTGCTGACCTCCCTGACTTGTGGGATTTCCCTTCTTTTACACCCTCCCTCTTTTTTCTTTTCTCTTTGAGGGTCCTTCCTATTTTGTGGAACGCAGGCCTTCCCCAGTTCCGCACGGAAACTTTTATGAAATGTTTTGGAAGAATTGGGGCCTCTTATCCAGCTCTTCACAGACAGGAATAAGGACAGGTCCTATGCATGAGAACTTGTGACCTTTGTAGCAGGCAGAAAACAGCATGAGGGAGAGATAATGTAAGAAAATATCTCCTAATGGAAGGAGACTGTGTCTAACAGCTCCAGCCGTTCTGCGATGGAAAGCAGAGGCAAAAATTATGTAATTATGACCAGAAGGGCAGAGCTACAGCTTTAACAAAATTCAGCAGTGCCACCTGGATCTTCTCAAGTGAAGCTCTCAAGGGACCGGGACTGCAGGATGAGAATCCCACTGCACCAGCACAGCTTGGCCATATTCACCTGAGAAAGTAATTAAATATCCTTCCAGTTAATTCCTTTGCAAACCACGAGAGGGAAACTGAGTATGATCATACCAAGTTACTGCCAGCTGGATTTGTGATCCCGTCTCATCACCACCAAAGACAGCTCATCTGCCATTCCAGCACATCCACTTACTGAGAGGGGGAACATTGAGTGCTTTGAAAATATTAACTTCAGGCAGAAAAATCCTTTTCTTTTCCGGAGGCCAGGTGCCATTCTACAGGCAGCCAGGTCGCAGGCTGGAAGGAGACAGGAGATCGGCAGCAAGGATCCCAGCACTGCTGCTGCTCTTGGCACGTTTGCATGATTACCACCCAGAGGAACACAGCCACGAGCCCAGAGTGATGTGAGTCAGGCGCTGATCCACATCCCACCCCCGGCCGTCTGGATGCTGAGCTGGCACAGCCTCCAGCTCTTACAGCTGTGCCTGGCGGGGAAGGGCTGAGGGGGCTGACCCTCGTCCCACCCCTCACACTCTCCATCACCCACTGCAGCCTGAGCACACCCAGGGCACAGTTCTGTGTCTCTCGGTGGGGTGGCACAGCTGGGTGACCCTGTCCGAGTCACTCTCGGGGCCCTTCACCTTCAAACGTTACACACCAGATTTCACTTTTTCTTTTGGTTCGTTTGACTGCTGTCCCTTTGGCTCCAGCGGTACCTAATCCTTATTACTGTTAGAAGAGAAAAAAATAAATCTTTGCTAATCGTGTTTATTTACAAAAAAAAAAAAAAAAAAAAAGAAAAACACCAGGCAAAATCCTATTTCCTTAAAGCAGCAAAGGCAAAAGGAGCAGGGAAAAATCTCCACAGCCACTGCTCCAGTGAGCGCTGAGCCCCAGAAATGCTGCAAGCTCACTTTCTTCCTCGTGGATTTGCTGCATCCTTCTCCAAATACCTTCTTGCCCCTGTGCTGGAAATCAGCCTGGAGGACAGAGACCTCCACACCATGCTGAGCCACAGGCCGTGGCTTGAGAGCCATGAGATGGAGGAGGGACCAGTGGCACAGAGACAGGAGGAGGGTGTGGGATAGCAGGGAAGTAGGAGGAGGGACGGCCTCCAGGTAATGCAACAACTTCCTCCAGAGACTAAACCGGGGGCTTTATGTTGTTGCTGCATCCCGCATTAATCACAGTCTGTGGCACTAATTTCACATTAATCAGCTGATTCCTCTTCAGGCTCATGGCACTGGCTGAAAAGTACCTCTAAACAGAGGCTTGCCCACCAAGTGACATCCTCCCACTCTGAGAAAAACCGCCAGCAGCTTGAGTGTTTCAGGCATTTTCCCACTTGTCAGGACTGCTTTGAGGAGCCAGCCCTTCATTCAAGAGGAAGGCAATCCCCACAGGGTATTTTCCCCTGCACCACCTTTGCGTCTAATTTAATTTTTTTGCCAAAATGTTTTTAAACATGCATAAGTCTGACTCAGCAACCCAAAATATTTCACTTGATGCAAAGCAAAATGTTCTGTTTTGTTTACGAGCTAATTAGCCAGTCTTATCTCGCTCACCTTTGTAAGCACATGCAAGCCTACAACACAACCTGTGAATATGAAAAAGCCTGGATTTAGGAAACATCAGAGTCAAGCTATATTGGCACTTCCAAAAACACATCCCTCATTTCTCATGGGGAGGATGGGAGACTGAAATGACTTCCCAAATTCAGCTGGATGTTGCAAATTGGCTTAGCCCTGCTGCAGGTCCATTTTTGCAAGAAATTTACAATCAGTTACAATTTTCCTTGCCAAGCTCAGATACTTACAGAGCACTCAGAGAGCTGCAGAGGAAGTCCAAGGGCAGATCTCAGCCTTATGGACCATGGACAGCCCCTGATCCTACTGGCTCCTCACCAGGTAATAAGGGATATGTCTCCTCTAACCATGTGGGACTGCTCTCCGTAACCCCTTTGTCTTTGCTTAGAGAGGTCCTCCCTCTGGCAGGAGGCAAAATATTATTCTCTCTGCCCCTGCTTAAATCTCAATATAAAAATAAAAAAATCTGGCTTCCATAAATAATGGCTCAGGACAGAGGAAACATCATTTCATAGGGGCAATTAGAGCAGTCTTAATTAAACCCAAGTCTTCCGATCAGGCTCTGCTGATTAAGTGGGTTACAGGCACTCTGGATTATATTAACGAAATGAATCAGTTAATTATATGACAATCAATAAGAAGCAAAAAGTAGGACAAGCAATTTGCCTTTAAATGACCATCTAAATTCATCAACATGATACATGTTTGTAAGTGCTAAGGGAAGGGGCAGACATGACAGATCTCTTAGGCACTAAGATAATAATTTCTGATAGCTGCAATTCCTGAAAAGCAAAGAACTTACAGCATCTCTCTGAAAAAACAATTGTTTTTTCTATATTAGCTTGCAAAACAAACAGGGCACCAGTGAACAAAGCTACTGGGGAAAAAAAAAAAACACCTTCAAACTTAGGTCTTTGATAAACTGAAAGTCTTCGTTTAGAGTTGTGAGCTCCAATGGTCAGAACTGCTTTGAACCAGAGACATTGTGGTCTTGAGTGATTATCTGACTTAGAGCTCCCAGCCAAATTGAAAACCTTGGTGAAGTGGGAGCTGGAAAATGACATTGTTAAAGAGGCAATTTTTGCCCTGAAAAGCTCACAGCCTGAATGGAAAGACTTAAAAAAATAAAGGGGAAGAACTATTTCATGAAAAATACAGAACTATCTGTTGTTCTCATTTTGCTGGGTTCAAAACAGGCAGACAGTGAGGGATTTTTCAGCATTTGTAATGAGGGCTTTTAATCATTTGAGGTTTTTAAAAAAACAACAGAAAGGGTTATCAAGATGGCTATTGAGAAGTTCTCTCTGAAAGCAGGGTTTTCAGTCAAGCTAAAAAGCAATAACATTTTCAGGAAAAAAAAAACAGTGAAAATGTCATAAAAAATGAAATGTCTGACAAGCACAACAATCTTTCCAGCCTTGAAAAAAGGGATTGGGTATTTTATTTTTGACTTTCCGCTTTATGATTTCAGCTGGATGGGTAATGCAGAATCAGGAAGGTGACTTTCCCTTCTGCCGGAGATGGAGACCTCAGGACCAGAAAGATGAGTTTTACCCCAAACCATGCCTGCAATCACAGACTCATTTAGGTCAGGAGGGACCTTTGGCAGTCTCTGGTCCAACTTCATGTTCCAGCTTCCAAGGACCACCTTCAAAGATTAAATCAGTTTGCTCTGGGCGTTTTCTGCTTGAGCTTTGAGGATCTCTGAGGATGGGCACCCCAACCCCTTGTCCCACTCACACGAACTCAAGTTTCCAGCCTTCTGGTTCAGTCCTAATGCCTCTCACTGCCCTGGGACTGTCATGGAAGGAGATCTGGGATGTGCAGTGGCATCTACAGTCATGGGGGAAGTAGCCTTTAAAAGGAAGAGATGTGGGCCGGAACTTTTTGAAACCTTCAGGCTCTGTCCACAGCAGGGACATGAATAACTGAGTGTGGGTGTTCTCCCAGCCAGCCCCATCCAAAGCAGCCGTGCTGGACACACTGAGCCCCACCACAATACAGATTTCAAGATGTACTCTGAAGCTGTGGCACCTGGTTTGTCATTCTTGTTTTCTCCTCCTGTACAAGAATGTTTATGAGTCTCCGCAGGAAAAAAACAAAAAAGAAGAACCTCAGTGTCGCAGCCTGGACTGACAGGCAAGGAATTGACTTGCCATTTGTGGGCAATCACTTGCCATCTTGCACAGGAAGTGGACCAAGCTACTGGGGGACTTTGAGCTCAAAAAAAAAAAAACCACTATAAAAAAGCTGAAAGTGCCAGGAAGCAGAGGAAAGCGGATTGCAGTGAGATGGCTCCGCTGTCTCAGCAGCAGGTTTTACTGACAGCAAGAGCTCCGGGCTCCTGGAATTGCTTTCCCAAATGCTCTCCAGCTGGCTGCCGAGTTAGAGCCCAAAGAGAGTGAAGGCAAATACCTTTCATCTTTTTTAAGCTTTATTTTTGAAGGAAGCAGAATTATGCTGCTGTTCCCTTTTTTTTCCTAATAACTTTTAAATCCTTTGGCTGCTTGCACCAAATTTTTCACAGGGGAGCCAGACATGCAGTTCTGACAGGTCTGGAGTACACAGGCAGCTGGGGAGAGGAGAGAGAAACTCTGCTAGTGCAAAATGCCTCTCGACAGTGACACCGGAGCATGAAACATCTCATTTACAGGAGACCATGGACTCCAAGCAGAACTCAGCCTCCAGGAATAACTCCATGCGAAACGGGCTGTGCTTGGTTCAGCCCACGTGTCTCCCAAGTAACTTGTCCTGCTTTACAGCAAGGTTTTGCAGTTTGTTCTGAGCAGTATTGCTCCTGTGTGCAAGCAGCAATAATTTCTAGCATGGATGGAGGTTGTGCTCAGGGCTCCTTTAGTCCTCAGCTGCTGGAGCCACCACATGTGGAGCTGTTAAAGAGCTGCATCCTGGACTGTATCGTCAGGCATAAACCATCACATGCCACACAGCCTCTTTCTCTCAGTGCTGCAATTCCGTGCCCCGTTTTGGGTACCCAGTCTCAGTATGTTAGGAGGTGAGGAGAGTGACCAGCATTATCAAAGCCCTTGAAAATAGGAAGTGCAGAGGGAGACTGAAAAGGCTGTGATTGTTTTAGTACTGGGAAATGGAAATGTGAGAGCAGTCTGCAAATTTATAAGAAGTTCTTGCGAAGTAAGGCATCTTCTCAGTGATGACAGCAAGTAGGAAAGGAAGTGGTGGGCTCCAGTTGCAGCTCAAGAGGATACGTATGGGTCAGAAATTAAGGAAAACCTTGTCTGGACAGGAGTGGCCTTCCACGTCTGCAGTTTTTAAGAGCAGGCAGTACACCCTTCAGCTGGGTTTACCCTTTGGGTGGAAGTGACCCCTAGACCTTCCTCCTGACTTAATTTCTAGTTTTCCATAAGAAAGCACCATCTCTGAGGAGACCACCAGCAGCTTAATGCTCTGCTTGACATAGATGGGCAGGATACAAACCTTGGAAGAGAGGATGTCATTGTTTCAGCCTGCCTGGTGTGCTCAGTGCTGCACAAAGCCCAAGGACAACTCCTGCCCCATTGCTCCGGACAATAAGGATGCTGCAAATTCCAGATTATCATTCACGCCTAAATGTCCCATGTGTATTCAGGAAAACCTTAGGACTCTTCTCCATGCCACAACTAAACTACAGTGAACTGGCATTTTAAAATCTCCACTGAATCCATATTCAGTGGACTCAGTAAGAACAATGTGATTGTTGCCAGTTTAAACTCAGTCAAACCACTATCCCACTGTATAGTGGAGAATTTCCATCTGGATCTGGACTTTAGCATTTCCATCCAGGACATTTGACTCATTGCAGTATTCAACCCTTGCAGCTTGAATTGCAAAACGTCGCTCACATAGGAAGGCACCTATCACACAGCCCCCAAAATCTCTCTGCTTGCCAGAGCAAAGAAGCCACTGCACATGTCCAGGATATATGTGCAGTGCATATGGATGCTCATGCTGGACACTGCTGATGCCCCTCTGAAGATTAGGAAGAAGGCTTTTCCCTTTCAAAGGCCACTTGCTAACTTATTCTTCTTGGAGGGTGTCTTTGAAGGCACAAGGGCTCTGATTGTGCCACACACAGTCTGATCATCAAACCTGGCACGTCTGTGTGCAGGAAAGGAAATAAAAACCACCTTGATCACTGCTTGCCTTTTACCTTAACCAAGCCTGCCTTGATCTCACAAAACCCAGGGTGCTTGGAGTACGGAGGCACAAGTTCAAAGAGACAGCAAGAAGTTAATCTGAAAGCAAAAGGTGCTCTTCAGGCAGGTGGGAAGAAGTAATTAGAAAGCACAGCTATTCCAAAGCTTCAATAAATGACATCAAGGCAGCATACACTCACTAAAGCACGAGGGTCCTTCACTCTTGTCAATCAAGGAAAAAAAATGCACAAGACTGTAGACATATGGGCCAGACTGCAAAGGCGGGAGCTCTAGGGCTCCTCATCACCCTGCTCTGCTTGAGCCAGAGACTTTGCAGGAAACAGGCAGCTTCAGGAGGCCCACAGTCTGTCAAGACTTTTTTTTTGTTTAGTTGTGCTTCTGCTATCCCCTCTACCATCAACATTTACTGTGCTCCTTAAGTTCTGTGGAACTCCATGAGGTTCAGCTTTCCATAGGCAATGTCCCATTTTGGTGTTACCCTTCAAAATGGACCATTTTTTTTACTTCAGCATTTTAGTTATTTTTTCATTCACCTTCAGAAACTGTAGCCTGTCCCACTCTGACGCCTGGTGGCAAATCAAGGGGCAACTTATACTTCTGAGTCTCCGAGCCCCAGGCAAATGTAGCGTTGGATTCAGGATCCTGTTGCTTCAAAACTGCAGTTGCAGAGGGAGATTCCTTCCTTCATAGTTCTTCCATCTCTCCCTCCTTGTCCATAAAACGCAGCTGATCACTGCACAGCTTTCGTCTGTGTAGGCTGTGAGCTCTTGGGGGCTGTCCAAGGACACCGCAGGCAAGCAGCCCCTCTGTCAGACAACTGAAGATGACCTGCATGAGCTGAACACAGGCAGGTTGGCAGAGAGAGATTGCATCTTCTATCAGAAAAATTGATTCACAAAAGCCGAGAGGAGCAGTTTTCTCTCTGAGAGCAACATCAATACACATATATGGATCCAGAGTTAGTGTTTTTCCCTCAGCATTCCACCGCCCCATTCCAGCTTCCCTTTCTATCCCTGACTGACATTCAGACGGCTGCTTCCCTACTCAAGCTTTTCACACCCCACAGCTAGGCCTGAATCCCACGTGGCAGTGATGCAGACCCAAACCCTCTGTTCTACACCAGATGTGTGCCAGCTGCAGCAGAGCAGCGCGAGCTGCGATCCTCTGCTCAGCTGCCTCTGGCTGAAGGAGCAGGCGGAGGTTGTGGAACCTGGCTGCTGCCGAAGGGGAGCGGTGCCACTGGGCAGCACAGCACATCCCTGCTGCAGGCCAGCAGCAACTCCCTCCTTCTCACCCAAGCCCAGGAGGCACCAGCCACACTGTGCAGCGTGATGCTGCTCCTGATCCTTGCGGGCTCACGGAATCGCCCGGACACTGAGTCCTGCTGGACTTGGGAAGGTGCCTGTGTGAGTCCATGATTCCAGCCTCTGCTGTCAGCTCTGCTCGCAGGCAGATCCCTCTAAGCCACCCAAGCCGCTGTGGAGCTGGGGCTGCCGGCAACAGTAGGAGCCCTTTCCCGTGCTGTGAGCACTGATCCCTCCTAAAACCTGAAGCGATCGCATTAATCAGTTTGCTTCGAAGTAGGCCATGCAAAATGTGTTTGAGCCTGGCTGATAAAATGGGGAGAGGAAGAAATTCAAGGAGATTAGAAAGGAATCGTGCTTAATTTGGGAACATCTCTGAAGATTTATTCCAAAGCATGAAAGGCATGGAGAACGCTCCCGCCCAGAGATTAAAGATGCTGTGACTCACATCTCTGAGGCCTGACAATAGCTTATTCAGGAGAGCTGCCTGTAGCCACGAGACAGAGGATACAGTTTTCCCAAGGCATTTCAATTTTCAAGAGGAAAAAAAAAGATTAGACTTCATTAATTTCACCAAATAACATGAGACACCCTTGGCCTCATCTCTCCTAAATGGGCTATAGATCTCCAAGCTTTTGTCAGCCTGAGAAAAACCAAGGCCACCAGCTGGAGACAACTTCCACCTTCTGGCATTTCCCATTGCATTTGACCTCCAAAGAAAAGCAGAGAGAAGAAGCCAGTGCAAGGCCCTTGCCACTCAGGGGGGAATGCAGCAACCATTGCTTGCCTACGTCTCCTTCTTCCACAGAAATTAAATCCAGGGGCCAAAGGTGTTTGGCTATTTTATCATGTTCTACCTGCTGCACATCCAGCTGTGTGAGCATCACACAACTCCTGAGCAGGTGTCCCCATTCTGTGGGGTGGCCCACTGAGCACTGGCTGAGTGGATGGTGCCAGGACCTCAGCATCTCTTTCCCCACAAGCTCATGGTGGTCCCACTGCCCATTCCAACTCCAGGTGAGCCTTCGAAGGAAATGAGGTGGCACCTGCAAGAGGGCGTGTGTAGGAATTAGTCTTGTGTTTTCTGCCTTGCTTCTCTCATTAGGCGCAGAGGGGAAGGGGATGGCGAGTTTGGGAGAGGGGGCATGGCAGGGAGAGGGAAGAGTGGCTGAGCAGCCGTGGCACTGCATTGTTGATGCACAAGAGGTTGCCCTGCATCACTGTGCAGCACATCATCTTTGGTACAGCATTACAGATGGTCCTTGCTGAGCGGCTGCCACTGCTGCTCCTCATTCTGTTCTCCAACATAGCTGGAGCAGAGACAAGCCCAGCCCCATAAGAGGCTCTGTAGACTTTGTTTTGATCTTCCTGCTGATGGGGAAGGACAGCCAGAGTCTGCTGAACCTAAAAGGCTGTGTACCAACTCTAGGCATGCAGGTAATTGTACTCATCTCCCATAGATCATCCTGGGAACAGCAGCCTCTCTTGCCAGATCTAATGCCCTTTATGCCATTTCTTTCGTGGAACCCGCTTGAAATTGATTTTGAAACAGAAACAAGAGGCTGTATAAGTTTTCCCCTTGGAAGTGGGACAGCCTGCCTGCTTTCTGCCAGGTTAGGTTATTTCTGTTCTCTGCTCTGTGTGTGTGTGTGTTCCCCTGGCTCTGTTCACTGTGACAGGTAGGAAGGATCCCATCTTTCCCAAGGTGGGCTGGCGAGGAGAGGAGATGACTGGTGACGTGATGTAGCAGAATGACAGCCACCCCCATACTTCACGCTGTGTCCATCTCCTGCATTTTGTTTGGCAGGAGAAGGGTTCAAGGCAGAGATCTGAGGCACATCCATTCTCCCCAGCTTTGTCAGACCTTTCCAAATCATGAAACCCATCTGCCAAGCTGTAGAAGAAAACTGAGCTAAAAGGCTAATGCACAAGGTTGCCTCACCTGTGGCGAGAGGATGCTGTGAAAAGGCATCCCCAGATTTCTAAGCAGTGCAAGGTCATAGGATTGCTCCTTGATGTCTTTTTTTTTGAGATTCCTGCTTTAGAATTTTAGTCTCTCTAACTCAAACCTGTAGCACCAAAGAGGTGAAAGCCATGCCCACAGGTGCACCTCTTCTTCTGTAGCTGTGCAGCAACATTACAATCTTCTGACTGGAGATGGAGCTGCAGAAGAAAACCCAAAATCAGAAAGAGTGTGGAATGTTGTGTGGGTTTTTTTTTCCACAGCTTTCAGTTTAAATATGAACAAACCAATCAAGATTTCTCCCATTCTTAAGCAAAAGTCTTCTAGCACCATCTGTTCTTGAAGATTCTTGTTAACAGCCCAGTGTCACTGAGCAAACGCAGCTGCTAGATCTGGGCCGGTGGCAGTCGGAGACACTGCCAGCTGGTGCAGACCTGGTGCGAAGATACTCCTCTCAACCCCAGCCAGAATCCAGGCAGGACTGGGAGAACCTTCACAAGGTTAGTCCATCCTCCTAAAAGAGTCTGAACATGTATTTGTTCAACCTCCCCTTTAAAACCTCCTCAGAATGACAGAGTTAGAGAATGGTTGAGGCTGACAGGGACTGAAGGTCAGCTGGTCTGCATGGCTCAAGCAGGGCCACCTAGAGCTGTTTGCCCAGGACCATGTCCAGTCAGCTTTTGAGTATCTCCAAGGATGGAAACTCTACAGCCTCTCCGGGCAACCTGCACCAGTGCTCGGTCACCACAGTGTACTGGTGGTGCCTGGGGCAGTTCCTCAGGTGCGGGATTTTTCACTTGCTGAACTTCATGAGGTTCCTGTCAGCCCACTTCTCCAGCATGTCAAGGTCCCTCTGGATGCAGCACAACCCTTGGATGTATCAGCCACTCCTCCTAGTTTTGTATCATCAGCAAACTTGCTGAGGGTGCCCTCTTGCCCCATCATCCAGACCGTTAATAAAGATGTTCAACAGGACTGGGTCCAGTACGTGTCCCTGGGACACACTGTTACCTGCTGGACTCCAACTAGACCTCGTGCTGATGATCACCACCCTCTGGAATGGCCCTCCAGACAGTTTTCAATGCACTTCAATCTGTTCAACACAGAGGTCTTGCTTTTGGCTGCAGATCTCTTGTCATGCTTCACTATTCTCCCTCCTGGGACTTTTTCCTTCCTCAATGCCTTCTGAAGCTGACTTTCAAACAGTCCCTCCTTGCACCTGGCTAAGCCTTGGTGCCACATACAAGGGCAGGTGGGAGAGATGCTGCTCTTCACAATGTGCTCTGTCACTGGAGTGGCCCTGGTTTGTAGCACAGGCTCATCCAGCAATGTTTCATGTCTGTGCATCTGAGCCTCTTGTTTTCACATTACTCCGGGGCTGGTTTTATTAGTGGTTGATTGAGTGGTCTCAGCATGGCTCTCATGGAATACCCACATTTTCCGCTCGCCATGGAGCAGATGGAAATGTTCTCAGTGAGACACTCATGCATGTGCATTATCTACAGAGGAAATATCCACGTCTCGGGTCTTATTGCTGCTGCCAACAATGCCCCCTGTCAGCTTCTGGGGAAATTTGACTGATATTTATTTGGGCACTATCAGAACAGAGCACTGGCAGAAAATTCCTCAGGTCATGTAAAAATGCCGTTGATTCTCCTGGTAGAAAATCTTCAACTGCTGTAAATATCCTATTGAAATTGCTTTTTTTTGTCACTGTGTGTTGAAAGCTTGACAAAAAGCCTGGGAAAAAAAGTTCCTTACAAATGTTTTGACCACCTTTTCAAAAAGAGTGTGATTAATAAACACAATGGGCTTTTTTTTTTCCACCTGAGCAACCCTTTATACCTGCTGGAGTCTTCTGGGTGAACGAGATTAAGGTATGAAAGACTTCAGGAAGCAAAACCACCGACAGCTCTGGAAAAGACAGAGCATTAAAAAGGAGCACCAGATACCCCATTTAGGGGTATTCTGGAACTGACATTAAGCCATTTTTGTGCTGCCCAGGGGTTATATGGCTAAAAAAGGACATACAAAGCAGTCCCATGACTGGAGTTGCAATTTTGGCCCCCTCATGTTAAGAGGAACAAGGGAGCAAAGAAACAGGTGGAACTGTGCTCTCAGCAGCTGGAAGTGGATGTTGTGATTGATGCACCTGCACAGCACAAACACATTTAGATTTATGTGTACTCCTGAGTGAATTACTACCCTGCATATTCCTGTTTGACTGCAATACAACAGACCATCTTTCCTCTCCCACCTACAGTTCTTAACTATTGTTGGTTTGGGATTTTTAATGTTAAAATAAGTCGTGTTTTCCATCAGTCGTGTCCATTCTCTAACCATCATCCTGGATCCAGACTGTCCCTCCACTGACCACAAATATCCTACAGTCGAAACTCCAATGTTCTCAACAAGACCCAAAAGGTATAAATGTTTTATATTAGCAGAAGCTGAGTTTTTCTCGATCTCTCCCATGTCGACACAGGTCCCTGTAAATGCTATTCTGAATCCTGTGAAATGCTGAGTGGCAAAACAGTGAGGCACCAGGCTCAGGCCATGCTTGCATCCATTAGCTGAGCCTCGACTGATGTGTGGATGTTTTATGCTTTGTTCACTAATGTACCTTCAGCAGCACTAATAAAATTTCCTTTGAACAAGCAGGAACAGGTGATCACACAATTATGTGTGTCTTGTCTGTCTGGAGGATTCAGCCTCATGTTGTTGTCATAGCAGCACGTCCCCATCGTGGGCTCGCACATCGGGGTAGGTCTGGTTTGCAATTTCCAAATAATAAACAAAGCCAGGTGCCCTGATTTGATAGAAGAGAATCTGTTGTGTTGTTGGAATTGTGACTGTGGGAAGAAAAATGGAGCTGATTGTCAACACCCTTAGGACACCCCTGTCAGGAGTTCCAAGGATGCAAACTCAGCCCCAGCTGGGACACGGCACCAGGCTGTGACAGTGCACGTGAAGGACTTACGTGAGTGTCACACACACGTTCTGAGAGCCAGCAGGTCCTTGGGTCATAGGGAGAGCACCTCTGCTAGGAAAATCTCTTGTTACTGCTTTTGAAGGGACAGATCTCCTTGCAGCTGACCCCTGCAAGTTCAAAGTGACAAATAGGGAGGCAGATTCTCAGTCAGGGCAGATCACCATCTGACCAATTCAACTTGTTCCATACAGAGAGGGCCTGAGCCACTGTAAGCTCATTTGAGGTTGATTTCAACCAGTTGTCGTTTGGGGCACGTGTTAAAACAGCACAAAAAGCCAACATACTTGTACATAAAATGGGTAAGGAAGAGGAGAGTGGAGATCCTGGAAGAACCCTACCTAGGACCAGACTGAGCACCACTAATTTTCCTTCTTTTTTTTTCCTCTAGCAGACAGAGCGCAACACGATTCAAGTGTCGAAGGAAATTTTCAATCATACTGAGAGAGAGAGGAAACTACAAAATGGGATAGGATTGCACTGCGATGCTGTGACCCGTGTGCGCCCAGGGCTCTGCCTCAAATTGGAAGAAAAGTGCCAATTAATCTGACGCTGAGGAAGGCATAGGCAACAAAACCGTTTCATGTCTGCTCTTTTCCCCCCATGACATGTAGTCCTCTCCACCTTGCTAATTGGAGAAAGCTTGCTAACAGCAATTTGATGTGGGTTTAATTAAATATCTTTTGAATGCCTCTGAGCAGTGGGAAAAGCTGGTGGAGTCATTCCAAGTCTGACACAGGAAGGGCTTCAGATCTGGGGCTCATTGCTTCATCGATGAAAAAATGCAGAGGCTGTGGGAGCACTGGAGGATGTCTAATAAAAACGGTGCTAGAAACTAAAAGCTGGCAACATCTGGCCGCAAAAACCAGGATCTTCCATATCCTGCAGTTCTTATAATACTGCAGAGAAGATGCTTGGTCATCCTGCGGCAAAGGAAGGGCACTGAGGGAGGGAGACACCTCTGCAAGGGACACGTGCAGGGTGAGGATGCTGCTGTTGTGTCCTGAGGAGAAGGGGTGCAGGCCCATAGAGGGGGTGAAGCAGTGAAGGGTGGAGGAGAAGAGAGGAAGAAGGTGTGCTCTGGGTAGGGGACAGCTGGAGAGAGCAGCACCAGGTGTGTTGGGGCACAGCTCTGTCCCAAGTCCACGAGAAACACTTTGGCAGGTCTGTTCAGTGGGTGTTGAGTGCTCCAGGTGATGAGAAGGATTCTTGCCTGGGAGTCGGGGCTGACACATGCTGAGACCGTTCGTACCCTAAATAGGAGAATTCATCTTATGAAGAGTGAGTTTGTGCATGTGTAGATAAAGGAGGAGCATGCCATGGATATCAGGTAGGCTGTGGGCAGGTAGATGCTCCTGTAGAAAAAAGTCAGACCCTAAGCCAAAACCTCAGCTATGCCACAACTTTTCCCATTTCTTTAAAAAAACCATATTCCACCTCCACATCCTAGGAGGAGGCCGGGAGTGCTGTGTACAGGCTGAGTGCTGCAGGAGAGGGCTTGCAAATAATCTGAGAGCAACAGAAAAAATTTCAACAAGACCTTGAAAGAGTCTATTTAGCTTATCAGAAAGGAGGTCAAGGGGTGATTTGATTACAGTGCCTAAGTGCTGTCAGCAGAAGAAAACACCAGTTTCTAAAGAGCTTTTTAATCTATCAGAGGAAGCCGGAACAAGAGCCAGTGGCTGAGAGATGAAGGCAGACAAATGCAAATAAGACACGGGGAGCATATCTTTAGCAGAGGGGAGATAAACGGGAAGAGCAAACTCAAGGAGAAATGGCCTCAGTCTCTCTGGGTGCCTTCAAGTGGGAGCTGGATAACATGCTCAGGCCAGAGAGGAGCCAGCATGGTTCCAAGGTGGCATTTAGAAGCCTGTGGTACATGGGTACGTGAATAAAGTGCTCTGGCACTTCTTTGTCTCCTAATTGCAAGAAAATCCAAGTTCCTTGGTCTTGTCAGGAAAATGTTTGAGCACAGGCTTTGGGCAAAGCCTGGTTCGGTCACCAGGAAGAATTGAACTCAGTGTTCATGGTTTCTAAATCAAAACTGAATCCTTGGGGGCCTGGGCTTCCAAAGGCTTGGTGGGCTGAGCCTGTTCCTCCTGGCATTGGACCGGCCACGTGCTGGTGAAAAATTCCAGTCTAGTGAAGGAAAAGCTGTCATGGGTAGGAATAAAGGCATTGCCAGTAAAATGCATATACCAAGAAAGATTACCAGAAGTCCATCTGATCCTGCATCTGTATCTGGCACTGGTAGGGAACTCTAGCAGGGGGTTGTTTAAAATAAAAAACCTCAGTTCTGGAGTGATTTTTCCTTGGAATTTCTTCCTTCTTTCAAGCAGTTTGTGACCGATGGACTCCTGAAGTGGACGTTAGCACACAGCTATTAACAGGCCCTGGTGCTTCTCCCATGAAAACTTCAGGCTGTTTTTGGATCTATGACATTTTCGCCTGGAGCAATAACATTCATTACTTAATAATTCAGTGTGGGGAAAAGTATATTATTTTTTTTGCTTGTTTCAAATCCTCTGATCCTCACTGGTACCCTCTATTTTTTTGATGTGAAGAGCATGATATATTTACTAATTGCCATTTCTTTGTGCTATTCAAGATTGTTGAGGCTTCTCTCCCACCATTTTGTATAAACAAATAGGATGTGAGAAAATGCTATTATTTTGAATTGGCCTTATCTTGGATTGGCCAGGAAAATTCTTTTTTTTTTTTAATTTAATTTGACCTATTTCTAACTCAAACATCTTTGTGCATCTCTGGAGAACAGACACTAAGCTCAAGCAAAAGAACTTCTAAGCACTAATTTTTGTGTTTCTCATCTGAATCCCTCCTGTTTGGTGATAAGAGAAGGTTTCTAAGTCTGGATTCTCCTGAGATGTCTGGGCAGCTCCCTCTTTAGTACTGCTGTGTTTTCTCCTTTTTTTCTCTGTACAACTGTGTTCAATAAAAGCAAACTATAAACAAATAAACCAAGCAAGACCTTTATGGCCCAGGGGCTGTTTGCTGGTGAAATCAGTATTTAAATATTTGCCACTTGAATATGAAGGAATTTCCTGGGTTGTGCTGTCTGGCAAATAAGGCAGATTATTCAGCATACAGTTAAAGTTCTGGTGAAGTGTAGGAAATAATTTCCTGTCAGTAAAGGGTGTTCACCAACGAGTGAGTGAATTCTACTGTGACTGGACCCATCTTCTTAACTCCATGAACTGTTGTAGTGAGGGTCCATCTACAGGTGGGAAAAAAAGGCCAAAGATGGGTCACCTTGCCAAATGTTTGCCAAACCCTGCTGAAGGCAGCTATTTTGTCTGAAACAAGTAAACAAAAAAACCCAACCAAAAAATCCAACCAATCAACCAACCAAACAAAAAAAGAACTCCAAAAAACCAACCAAAACCCCCCCAAAACCAAATTTAAAAAGCACCCTGGTTCATTCCACATTCTTTCTTTATATGGCTATAGAAATAAAAAAAATCCAGTTTCAGACATCAGCTTTTTAAAAGTTATTAATCTTTTCAATTTAATTAATTTAATTTATAAAATAAAAGTTCAAATAAAGTTTAACTATCAAAATAAGAAAATAAAATATATCAGAGTATCTAAATGAAATATATTACTTGACCCGTGCTGAGGGTTAAGTAGCTTGGTAGTGTAACAAAAGTCAATGTTCAGCTTTCCAATCCAGCCCATGCTTGGAAAGTTTTTTTCAACTCTTGAAAGGTATTTTAGTTGTGACAGCTGTTTCCTCTGTTTGTTTGGGTGGGAAACCTGCGTGAATAATCCTGCCTATTCGAGTCATTAGGGACATATGGGAATTCTCTTCACTGTTTGCTACGAAACAGCATGTGCCCAGTTTCCATCTGAAAATTAGACCAACAATTCCCAGCTGGACAAGCTAGGAGGTAATCTTGATGTGGAAGTGTTGGCAGCATAAATACACAAACCACAGACTATTAGCCCTGCTTTTCCAAGTTCATAATAAAGGCCAGAGCCTTAAAATCTGGAATTTGATTGTTCTAGTAAGGGCTAGAGAGTCTGTACAGAACTTAGCTTTGATTTTTTGAATCTCTTCCTTATTTTGAGTAGATCATCCTCCTGCATGAGAGAAAAAAATTGCCCAAAACATCCCTTAACAGCGTGAACTTTTTTTCTCGAGTACCTACTTAGGGATGAGGGAAACACACTGTTAAATGTGGCTTTTCCAGTTGTGTTTAATCACTCCTACTGCTTGGAAGCCACGTGAGGATATAAACATGACAGCAGCCATCCAGAGATGATTCTGGTCCAGCCAGACTGTCCCTGCTGTCACTCACAGCTGTGTCACCCATCCCAAGAGTGTGGCAGGGATGGCATGGGGTCCTGAGTGATTCCTGTTGGGATGCCCATCGGGTTGTTTGGTCAGCACCACCAGAGCTGCTTTTCTGGAAAGCAGGAGTGACAAATCCTGGCTTCAACCACATTCACGGCATCCCAGCCCCACGGCACTCCTTCCACGGAGACCATCCCTGTGGGCAGTGGCAGAATGATTAAATAAACGACACGTTGTACTAAAGCCCCCAAGGTACAGGCTTGTCCTGCTCTGGCTAAAGGAATGACCAGTCTTGAGTTCACCCTCTTTCCTCACCCCAGGCAGTGAATTTCAAAGGTTCAAAATGCACATGCATGGCTTCAAAACATAATAATCCACTTTGCTCAATTTTTTTTTTCTTTTCTGAGCCGTTTGGGGCCATCTGCCCACATTTCTCGATTTGGGATTTCATCCCATCACTGTGAAGCTCTAAAAACCGAAGTAGAAAGGCAAGGTGGGACCCTCAGCTCACCCTGTGGCTCCTCAAGGCTTTACCCCGAGCACTGGTTTTTATGAGGCTCATGCTACCGCTCTCAAGGAAGACAATGCCAGCAGCCACAACATGACAGCATCCAAATGCCATTCATCAAGCCAGCATGGTTTGCTTTCAGCTGCTTTTAATCTTTCCCGGTCTCTCTGAGGGAACAGCTTGGATCCTCCTGTGAACTGGAGAGTTCAGTCTCCCTCAGCGGATCCCAGACATGGGCAGTTAACACCGACAGGCTTTTCAGCAGCCACAAAATAAAGGGCTGATTTTTTTTTTTTAAATGGATACTCTTAGTGTTCTGGGAAGAGCCTGGACTCATGCTCATTAGGTCAGCAGTTTCCAAAGTATTTCTAGAGAGGAAAAGAGCATAACTGGTTGAAATTCTTATTGTTGTAGCAAATGATCAATGCACTTACTCACAGGGCCTCCGTGGCTGTGATTAATTCATGGCCAGAAATAACAGTGGAGGACCTGCTGCGATGCCATTACCTTATCTCTGCCTCACTGGTTGGTTCTCAGGCACAAGTGAAAACAACCCTTAATTACTTGGTTAAACACCTGTCGGCCACTGGGGAACAAATGAACTGATACAGCCAGCTCTGCCACCACACATCAGAGATCCCAGAGATAACTGAATGGAAGGAAATGCACTTCAAAGTCCTCCAAGAGCCAGCACGGAGAGGAAATACCTGGATGTGCCCAGTGGAACAGCCAGCGACCAGGGAATGGCCAGCTGCAGGGATGACCTGCACTGGGAGCACACTTCCCACTGCTGGAGGGCTGGCTTATTCCTCTGGTGCTTTCAGGAGCACCTTCACCATCCCATTCAGGTGCCTCTCACCAGTTTTACAGTCATCAGTGCTGTTCCCCTTTTTTTAGAGAGAAATTGATGCCTTTAGACCTGTAACCCAGACAGCAAAGCTCAAAGGTGGCCAGCCAGCACCCCTCTGGTACCGGCTAGGGACAGCTTTGTCCAGTCAAGGCTTGAATATCTCTAAGGACTGAGACTCACCACCTTCCTGGGCCCCTGTCCCAAGTGTCTCGCCATCCCAAGGGTGAATTTTTCTCCTAATGTCTAACTGGAGTTTCACTGGCCACAAATTGCATCCATTGCTCTCTTCCTTTCACTTGGCATCTCCAAGAAGAGTCTTGCTCCACGTTCTCACCCCAATCAGTGGCCCTATTCTCAAAATTAATTTTCATCCTCTTTCCCTTGCTGCTTTGCTGGCTATGCCAGCAGCAGAAGAGCCATCTCGTATGGAGACGTGCCTGCACAGTGGTTCTTCAGGTGGATTAGGGCATCCTCTTGGAGTCCAGGCTTCCAGGGCTGTGTAAATATGAAGCAGACATTCAGATGTCCTTGACAGGGGCAAGCAGACGGGCTTGCTCCTGCTGCAGTAGGATGGATGTCATTGCTTCCGAGCCGCTCTCTTTAAGGACTCAGGCAATTAAAAATGCAGGAGAAAATCCGCCACTTCACGTGGTGATGCTTTTAATTGCCTTGGCTAAATGGGAAATTAAACGCTGGAAACTTCAAGTCCTGTTTGATGTTTAGCATCCCTGTTCCAAGAGCACGAGTTCTCCAGGCACGGCTTTGGTCCGCCCAGGGAGCGTGAAATCACTCCCAAATTGCTCGACGTGTAAGGTAATTGGCCTCCATTGCCTGGAACACTCCGGCTGCAGGCTCAGGGAGCAGTCACCGCCTCCCAAGGGGAACAAACTCAGAGATCCCTCAGAGCCTGTGTATGTGGCATCGAGAGCTCCTTGTCCAACTGCTGCAGAGAACATCTGCTGCTTCTCTGGAGGAGCTCGGTGCATGGCAAGGCTGGGGAAATCAGTCTCCAGAGACGGAGCAAGAGGGACGTGTCCTATCATCAGCCCTGTGTGCCCTGTGCTATGCATTTTCCATTTTCTCCTCGTTATGGTCAATCAAGGCACATTTGATTCCATATTAGGAGCATCGGGCAAGAGAAAAGATTCCAGGTTGAAGCACGTTTCTGCTCCAAGACCAAACAGTCCTGTCCCCTTCGTCCTTTGCACAGACACCTCACACACTGGTGGCCATCCTCGCTGCCTCTCCCAGTCCTGCCATGCCTTTGAGTTGGGGACTTTGGGTGTGGGGATGAAACCCAGTCTTCAAGATTTGTACAGGGGATTTATACAGTGGCTCAGAGACATTCTCTGCTCTCTTTTGTCCTTTCCTAATAACTCCTTGCAGCAACAGGAGAGGTCACAAGAGTGCTTTGCAAACCTGTGCAACTGTCCAGGACCATGGAGTGGGGCTGAGAGCCGGTTCCAAGCTCATGACCAAGCTTCAGAAGAAATCCCACCCTCACATTTCAGGACCTTCTACCCACAGCTTCTGTAATCTCCAGAAGCCCAGACACCCCCCCAGGGAATGAGCAGGAACTCCCAGCCTTCCACACTTCTAAAAGCTGTTTCATTAGCAATATTCCTGGGCATGATCTGCTGCCAGACTGCAGGAAATCTTGGCAGGCTCATGGGATGTCAGGGCTTGGGAATCAGCACAACAGTTCCTTTCCATACACGTCATCCCTATGGTCTGATGCTGCTGGCCTCTCCTGTTCACTCTCCATATATTTACTTAGATGTTAGGACCAGAGGATCAGAAGAAAACCTGCAAGATTCATGTACAGCTGTGAGTTTTTGGCAGAGAAAGGGGCTGGTGGCCTTGAGAGGAGTTATTCTCCTCCAGCTGAAGGAAAGAGAAAAGGTGGTATTTGCAATCTCGGTTCTTTTCTTTTTTTTTTTTTAGATCTTTTTTTTCCTCCGCTTCAGACACAAAAGGCCAGACCGGTGTAAATAGTTGAAGCTATGTTAAAACCTATTTATAGCTGCTGAAAAATTTCATGTCTTCAGATTATTGTTTTTAACGGTTGATCGTTGGTCATTTGGGGAACACGGGAAGGATCTTTGTATCAGCACACTGAAGAAAGCAAGAGGGGAAAACATCCTGAGAGACCACCTGACCAAAACCAAGTTCCACAACTTTTAGAGAAGGCATTTCCACCTCTTCCCCCAGGAGATAAGAGGCATCAGTATCACCATGCTGGTGAGAAAACAGAGGTTAACAGGGAAAAATAAAAGGCTGCCAAGGGAGGGGGACAGCCATTGGCAGCACCAGGGAAGTATCAGAAGCAGAGATGCTCCTCCGGACACTGCGCCCTCGATGTGTAAATTGCTTTTGCTGGCCAGCAGGAGAGACAGGAGGGAGGCAGCAGGGTTTGCCCAGTTTTTCTCCTCCACGACAGATAGATCCAGCTGATTTCAGCATTGATAAAGATCACCTCATTATCTCGACAAAGACCACACAACAGAGTGTCTCTGATGGGAGTGGTGATAAACACCAGCATGAGCTCACCTCCTCCATTCACTCACTTGTTCGTTTGGGAGGTTTCTTAATATGCCAAGAGGCAGTGAAACCACTGCTAATCCACCCCCTCCCCCCCCCCGAAGGATCTTGGCCAGGAAAGAGGAGCTGTCATCACCACCACAGCCTTTCAGCCAGACACTAGAGATCAACAGCTGTGATATTGCACGGAAACTCCCTACAGCGGCTCCTGGCATCGGTGTCTCCTCCCTGCAGTCCTGGTCTTTGCCTGACCCCCTGTAACCAAACCGTCTCAGTCCCTTCCTGTCAGCCGAGTTCCAGGAGCAGGCTCAAGGACTGGCAGGTCCTGGAAGGGCTCTGGTGACACCAGTGCTTGGTGCTGTCCTCTCCACCTACTCTGCTCTCTCTTCCCAACCTGAATCCTTTCAAGAACAGGTGGGTGGATCTTCTCAAAGCCCCCAGGATTTATATAGCTGATCCAGCACGCAGCTGGCAGGGGGCACATCCATCACACATTTCCAAAAGCCCACGGAGCTTTACTTCTCCCTGCTTTCTTCCTCCTCTTCCTTTTATTTTTTATATTCTCAGGTGAACACAGAATATTTCAAAGAGATCTCTGCCAGCACTGAAGCTTTGAAGCCAGCTGGTGGAGCAACCTCAGGTGACATGAAGAAGGAGCAGGGCCCAGCTGGGTGTCTTCCCAGGAGAACTGAATCAAAGCCAGGAGAAATGACAGCACAAGCTGATCTGACTGAGTCTGTCTGGGCTTTCTCCCTCCTTCTGTTACTGAGCCCAGCCCAATAGCCCTTCCAGGTTTAAAATTAGCAAAACCTTTGCTAAGCTTCAGATTAAGTTCCTGGGTCACCAGCAGAGATGGCCTGTAGCAAAGCCCTGGATTTTATCTTTAATTATCGGCAGGAATATTATATTCTTGCAGAAACTGAGCTGAGAAAAAGCCAGCATCTGTGATCCCTGCTGCAGCGCTGAGCATCTGCTCGAGGGAGGGCTGGTAATCAGGAGGAGAGGGGTCAACAGAAGATGATCTTCTAAGTCTTCCTCTATAGACTGAATCTCTAATGTGTTTACTTAGCCAGATGCAAATCCTTTTCGCAAACTTATGGCACTGCTGAGTACAAGCACACACAAAAAATTAACAAAGCTGGAGCATCAATTCCTCGTCTATCGCCAGTGCGAGACTCCTGGTGACTACGTGGGAGGAAGGAAAATGTGCTCTTTCCAGTGTCCGGGGAAACAAAGCTGTATTTCCAGCAGTGTTCTCCAATTCTTAACCAAGAAATCCTGTCCAGCACCTCACAGCTTCCCTCTCTCTCCTGGGCTGCTCCTTCCCTGAGGCCCCAGGGAGTCTTGCCCTTGTCCACACTCAGCAGCAGAGTTTGCCCATGGCCAGTGAACTAAGGCAGGAGAGCCTCAAAACACAGGAGTGGCATGGAGTGCAAAACCATTGCAGGGCCAGCAGTTGGACTTCGGTGATTTTTGTGGGTCCCTTTCAACTCAGGATATTCTATGGTTATATGGTCTCCAAGTGTGCTCAGAAGCAGATGAAAGAGTACTACAGCAGCCTGGGATAGAGACCCCACACCTGGGCTTCCTGTGCCTGCTGGAGACAATCCTGCTTCCTCCTGCCTGCTGGTTGGAGGTTATTTTCCTTGATGGGAGCTAGAGAAGCATCCTAGTGACCACGTGCAGGAGCAGAAACCTCTCATGGCCACCTTATTTCTTGCTGGGGCAAGGACAAAACGTCACTTGGAAAGTGGGGACACTGACTGCATTTATCTGTTCACATACGTTGATCTGTGCTGGAGGAGCAGAAGGAACTGGAGGCCAAGCTATGAATTATTACACGGTTGTGGAGCCACCAGAAATTCCCTGTGTAGCATCCTGGACTGGACTGGAAAGGGTGCTCTGGCTGGAGAGGAGGCATGGGCAGGAAAGGACAGGAAGGCAGCACAGCGTGGGCTGAGCTACTCACAGCATGGACAGCCCTGGCTTGGGGCAGGTCAGTGTATCTGGAGCTCATCTTTTCCATAGTTCCTTCTTCTCTCTGCTCTTGACAAAACATGCTCAGATGTATGTGCGCTGTGCCTAAGGTTCAAGGTCACCTTGTATTCAGACCAGCACAATGAAATCTTAAAGGAATGGGGTATAACAAAAGAGCTGGGTGGCTTTGAGCCTCTCATGGAGTGAAGGGACTCGAAATAGATCACAGCTACCTGGAGCTTAGAAAGCCCTCTGTCCACTGCCTGTGCTGGCCGCCTCGTGAGACATCCTGCTCCTGTAGTGCAGAGGTCTGGGGATCCCCTCTGAGCTGACGGTGACAGCTGAGGAGGAATGAGCCTGGCTGAAAGCAGAGCCTGTGTAATGCCATTCCAACCCAGCCAGCCGGGTCAATTAAAAAATAAAGACAAAGGCTCTTGGTGCGGGTCTGCCGTCCCCTATCGAATTCATTATCTCCCCCCACCAACAGAAAGAGGGCAACTGTTCACGTAAGACACAGCTAATAATATCTGAGTACAGGACATTGCTGCTAAATTATAGGGAGGGCTTGGGAAGGGAAATTAGTGTCATTTGCAAGCCCAATAATAGGGGCTGTGCAGCATGAATGCCGATGCAGGAGCGGGCTGGAGGACAGAGAGTGGCTTATGCAACCGTCCCCGTCCTCCCGCGGCGGCACAGCGGGGCTGGCAGGAGGCACAGTGTGGGGTTGAGGAGCAGGAGAGCACAGGAGAAGTGGGCTTGGAAGCCAAAGGCAGGTAAAAACAGGGGGCACTGCAGATGCCTCTGTGAGAGGGTGAAGGCATCGGAAGCTTCTCTTAGGGAAAAAGGCTCAGCCCTTCCCTCCCAGCTGAGCTTTGGCACAACAGACCCAGAGCACAGTTTAAGGTTCCCCCCCAGGGCAGTAGCTACAAGGGGTGGGAGGTCTGCTGGTTTCAACTGAAGGGGCACTTTCTGGGCAACTTCTAGGAGCAATCAAACCCAGTGGGGAAACTGAGGCACAGAGAGACTGCACAGTGTGCTGTGGCTTGAACCCCTAAGGCAATTCTTGAGCACTTCTCAGTGATGGGAAATGTGGTGCTGCTCCCTGGGACAGCTGCATTCCTGCAGCAGGCAAAGCATTTCCCATTTCTGACTACAGACACATCTTGAGCAAAAATCATAGCATCATTGAATGGTTTGAGTTGGAAGGAACCTTAAAAATCATCCAGTTCAAGCTCACCTGCCATGGGCAGGGACACATTCCACTAGACCAGGATGCTCCAAGCCCCATCCAGCCCAGCCTTGAACACTTCCAGGGATGGGCAATCCACAGCTTCTCCAGGCAACCTGTGCCAGTGCGTCACCACCCTCACAGTAAAGAGCTTAATATCTATTCTAAACCTACTCTGTCAGTTTGAAGCCATTCCCCCTTGTCCTGTCACTCCAGGCCCTTGTAAATAGTCCCTCTCCATCTTTAGGTTCCCTTCAGGTGCTGGAAGGCTGCAGTTAGGTCACCCTGAAGCCTTCTCCAGGCTGAACAATCCCAATTCTCTCAGCCTTTCCTCATAGCAGAGGTTCTCATCCAACAACACCCCCAAACCCTTCTCAGCAGGGCTGCTCTCAATCTCTTCATCCCCCAGCCTGGATTTCTACTGGGGGTTGCCCCAACCCTCGTGCAGCACCTTGCACTTGGTCTTGATACACCTCATGAGATTCCCATGGTCCCTGTGGATGGCATCCCATCCTTCAGGTGGGTCACCCACACCACTCAGCTTGGTGTCATCTGCAAACGTGCTGAGCGTCCACCCAATCCCTTCATCTGTGCCATTAATGAAGATACTAAGCAACACTGACCCCTGAGGGACACCACTTGTCACTGATGTCCATCATGACTCTGAGCCATTGACCAACACCCTCTGGATGCGACCGTCCAGCCAATGTGTTACAGAGAAGCAGAAGTGCTCTCTGACCAAATGCTCTCAGGCTGCTACCAAACCTAAAGGGTATCTAAACAACAACAACAACAAAAGGAAATGCAGCTGTGTCCAACACCTGCAAAGACCAGTGTCCCCTTCCTGTCTAACTGCTGAGTTATTTTTCGAATTCCTTGACCTTGGACCCCTCTCAGGGCCCCTCCTGTAGCTGATTAGGAAATGCTGCATTCCTGATGAACAGGTGAAGCTGTGATTATACTAATCAGCTGCTCATTAGGGTTGCTTGGCTTCAGCTGATAAAACACCAGCCCCATGGTTTATGGCCAACTCTGTCATCTGGGGATGTCAAAGATCCTCAGCTCTGTTGTTGTCCCCACTTGGTTTTGCTCACAGATGGGGAAGGGCTCTCCAGGACACAGCTGGGATCTGGCAAGCAAATCTCATCCCAGCAGGTATGAGCCTCTTTCAGGCTGTGGATTGATCACCACAAAGCTGTGCCTTGGACTCTCAGACAGGGAATTTTGGACACTGAGAGACCTGACTCCTCAGGTGGACGTAACAGGGACCCTCAGTGCTGGAGCCAGCAGAGGCTGGTTCAGACTCCTTTCCATGTTTCTATGGATGTGGCATCTCCAAGGGCCAGGCCCTGGGCAGGCAGAAGAATCACCATTGATCTCATCCCAATCCCACCTCCTTCACAACTGTGACATGGGACAGAAATCCCCCTGGGTTACCTGCAGTCTCTGGAGACTTCCTGAAGAAGCTACTGCTCTTCTTTTTGAGTCTGTCATCCTGACAGACAGCTGTCCCCAAGGAGATCTCAACAGCAAGACCCCAGCACAGCAGAGTGCCAGAGACACACACATCACTGCGCTCTGGCAAATCTCATCCTCCTCCAGCCCTCCTCACCAAAAGCTGGGGACACGGCCGTGCTCTTCCCCTTCTCTTTCTTCCTTTGTTCCATCCTCTCAATCAGGCTCTGGCTCAGAAAGGTTTCACTGCACAACAGCTACACTGGCTTTAGAAAGATGCAATTAAGATGAAACCCACTTATTTAAAGCGGCTCCTCTCCCAGCACTGCTCTAATGTCACCTTTGATCACTGAAACCAACCCAGCTCACAGACTGCCAGGGACGTGTCCTTTCATTTCTCCCTTTCCTCCTCGCTCCATTCAGACAAAACTGGTTTCTTTCTTCCTGCTGGTGCTCTGAGCATTTTGCAGAGCAAAGGACGGTCATTTTTGCATTGGCCAGCAGGAAAAAAAAGAATGAAACGCCCTGGCTGTGGGCCATGAAGGTTGGAAAGGTCGTGTAGATCATGCTGCATTTCGGTCTCAGACAGCTTGGCCTGGGCACAGCAGTGCCCTGGAGCTGTGCTGCAAATAAGGATGGGCTTGGGATGGGCAGGGACTCCTCTACTAATGAATCTGAAAGGAAGTATCCTGAATTTATTGGGGAAGGCTGGACCATTTCCCCCACTTATAAGTCAGTTCAGCTCAAACCATCACTTAGGCATGGCTTAGCTTTAAACCCCCTGGCAGATCCTGCTTTCACCGGCACACAGGAGCTGCTGGATCAGGACTCTGCTCAGCAGCCTCCATCCATATGCACACACATTTGATTGTCAGGCACTGAAACCCCAGATTTCCTTGTCATTAAATGCATCCATCAGGTAGCATTTTCTATTAGACTGGAGGTTTCCTGGTTGTCAGCGCTTCCACCCACACAGGCAGGTCGCTTCTGAACTCCGTCTCTCTGCCTCCAAACCTCACTGCGTCGCATTTTCTTTGGAAATGGAGAGCAAATACATGTGTATCCCTCTGTTCTCTGAGAGAGATGGCACAGCAATTTGCAGGGTTCCCTGGGTGGACAGGTTCCTTCATCTGAACTGTTACTTCAATCTATTTTGTTTTGATCTGCAGGAGAGATATCTCTTCCTGCGGGTGGAGAGAAGAGCAAGAAGCTGTCCTGTTACAAAACACCAGTGATTTGCAATTCATCACCAGCCCAGGGCCAGGTGCACTCCCCACTGCTATCTCAGGGGGACGTTTTTTTCTAATTCTTAGAAGTGGACGTTGTCATGCCAAAAATCTCAGCACTGGCATTACAGATTCCTTCTGATCTCTCAAAGTATCTCTGATTTAGAAGCTTCTGAGGATTTCTGAGCACAGAGCAGATTTCCACCCTACCAAAGTGACAGCCCACGGGCCACGTTCTGTGTCTCTGTCAGCCTTGGAGTGACATTACAGTGAGGGACCCCAGCCCCTGGCTCAGCTAAATCGTTTGGTCGCTCCTGACGGGGAAATTTGTCAACTCTCAGCAAAAGATACAATTGTAGAGGCACCCTACTCCATCAGACTGCTGGGGGGAGCTGCACCCTCCATTCCTGCTTTGCTTAGGAGCTGGGGGCAGCAGGGGTTAAATGCACCCTCTCCCCCTCCTGATCTATGATGCCAGCTGAGCTGAAGCTGGCTCCCAAGATCCTGGTGCTTCAAGAGAGAGGTGTCAGTGATGGCTCTGGGGAGGACAGCGAAGAAACCAGCCCAGGTGCTCCTTCTGCCTGTGAATCAGTCCAGATGGGCCATGGCTGCCCTGCTGAGCGCCGCGTGCTCTTCCAGGCAGCTTGGACACAGATGGGGTATCGAGCGTGGCAGGGCTCCCGCAGCACACCCTGCTCAGAGCAGCCAGGGAGGGTGAAGCACAAAGCAAGCGGTTTCTTGGGAACACTGAGATCTCCACAGCACACCCCGCTCTGCCCACAGTCACGGAGCTTAAACAGCCACTGCCTGAGAGGCTGTGCCTGCCTCCTCCAGGTCTCTCCTCCTGCCTTCCCCCTCCATGGAGACTGGCTTTTGTCACTTAAAGGTGTGATCAGGAAATGGAGGGCTTTTAAAAAGACTGCTATTAAGAACATAAAAATAATAGAGCAGGAACATATGTCTCTCCACAGGCCCATCACCTTCTGCTCACTCGGATTGAAGTGTTTTACCATCAGAGCATGACAGCACGCTGATACCTCACCAGAGCAACAAAGCTGAAGGCTTTATTACTGTTATTAACCTGGTTTTCTGAAGAAAGGCAACAGAACACCACGTGTACCTATCAGTGGGTCAGCCCACCCTCGTAACTCCTTAATCGGTCAGCCAATTTCAGCCCACAGGGCTCGAGAGGTGGAGGCTGCCAGAAGCCTCAGTCTGTGCACGTGCCACCAGAACACGCAGAGGGACAGGCAGAGCCCCAGTGAACACCCAGCTGGACAGCCTGTGGGGACAGATCAGCCCCTTACCAGACCCGAGAGAGCACGCTGGAGAAGCACGCAATCCTCACCTCATACCTTTTAGACCCCAGGGAAACATAGAAAGACAGGGTGTGGGCTTTTTAAAGCCCTTGTTGGTTCCCTGGTCCAGGATGGATCCAGCACCAAGCTACAGGATCCAGGGGAGGCTGGGCCTGAGCTCTTTGTCCCCATTTGTCGTGTCACAGCACTGCCAGCAGGCAGTTCCCAAAGCCTTGGTTTGGTATAAGCACTGACACACCCCATGTCCCAGAGAGACTCCCAGGCCCTCCAGGCTGGGCTGGCTGGACAGGGATAACTGGGCACTCCAAGCCAAGCTCAGGAGCTGCACAGGGCTCTTCTCAAGGGAGCCAGAGTTGGTTTGAGCTGGCTCTCAAAGACTTCCCATTTCATCCCTCCATACTCTTCAAATAATTGTCCCTAGAACTGTTGGTTTTCCATGGGCTGCTCAGGGAAGCACATTAACTTTCCTCCAGGGAGGTCAGAGCTGCCCACGTCCTTCAAGAGCCCTGGGGAAGAGCAGGGAATATGAGTCTCCACGCACGACCACAGGCGATGCTGCATGTCCAGGAGCACAGCACCAAGGCTTCGTTGCCTGGGTGACATCCAAACCACCATCCATCACCCAGCCACCGACCCAGGCAAGCAGCCAGACTGGCAAGGACAGGGAGGGTTTCCCATGGAAAGCTGAAGTCAGTCCAAGCCACGGGCACAATTCAGCCAAGAGTCCTCACTCCTCATGCTCCCTGAGGAGCATGGAGAGCTCTCCATCCATTACCTGGAGCTCACATGTTTTGGTCTGTCACTTGAGCCCAGTCTCACCCAGCTGTGACCAGGCTTCTCACTCTGTTTAGCAGCACATGTGCACAGGCTAAACAGCAGGTCTGGAGCAGTTTGTTCGTGCTCACATCTTCTTCCTTCATTACTGAGGCAAATAATCTGTTTTAGTAGGCAGAGGGGCATTGTTCTTGCTACTTTACATGCTGCTTGCTGAAAGCAAGGTTGCCCTGATGTCAGCCTGTGTGAGGCAGGTTAAGGCCTCCATAAGTGCCCTTTCTCTGGTAAAATCTCAGTTGTTGCTGCCATGATTGAGGTTCCCCTGTCCCCTCGGTGGTGGCAGGAAGGAACAATTTCACCGTGCCCAGCAGTTTAATCCCTGACCCACACCAAATTGCTGAGTGTTGTGCACAAACAACTCTGATCAAAGGTTGACCAACTTCCTTATGGTGAGAAACCCCAAAGGCCTAAATCACCTCTGGGGTGAAGCAGGTCTCAGCACCAGGCTGTTTGGACTGGCAATAAGCAACTATAAAGGAGTGGGAACTAAAGATCAATCAACACCAAGGGCTTAAAACTGAGCTGAACTTCTGGCCAGGGTTTAAGCTGCACAGCAGCACACCCTTGGAGTAAAGCAGCAAAATAAATGAAGTCACTGAAACAATCACACTCCCTGCATCTTTAAGGTCAGGATTTTCACACCACTCTCTCTCCTGTGTTTTGGCTTTCAGAGTCTGTTCTTCACAGGTACAGAGTCACAAGTCTGCAAGGGGGAAAGAAAACACAACAAAACCAACAAACCAGGGAAGTGACTTCTACCGTTGTCACTTTCCCTGTCTCCCAGCAACAACCGTGTCTTCTCCACCTTGCTCCCCTCCCAGCACCTCACAGCTGGCAGAGATCTTACGAACAAACAAGGCTCCCTGCAGCGAGGGCTGCCTGGCAAGGGCTGATGCTTCAGTCTAGCATGAGGACGACCTTTTCACCTGCAGAGGTGACAGCTCTTGGTTTATGTCTAACCATCAGCTCTCAGCCCCCATCTGTGAAGATTCCCAACCCCATTCCAGGGCTGAACAGATGGTGACAGTGTCTGGGCTGATGCCCAAGTGTCAACAAGACAGCTTCTTGTTTCCACACAGATGTATCCCTTGGAATGGAAGTGGAAAAAAGGCATGTGATAAGACACTGCCACCTCACCCTGCCTAAACAGTCACACTAACCCCAGGACAAGTTCTCTGGGTTTGTGTTATTAATCTTCCCTCTCTTAGGCTGAGGGAGGGCTTCCCAGGGGGTGGATTTTGCTCCAAGAGACCTTTCTGTGCCTGTCTCAGGAGGGGAATTAGCAATCAGAGCCTCCTCCAGAGCTTGTCTTTTTTCCGATTAATACATGAATAATCAGCATAATTTCGTGCCAATTGTTTTGTGTTTTGACACCACAGATATTCTGTGTTCCTCTGCTACCCAACTCCTCTGCTTCTTTTAATGGAATTAAGTGCTAAACCACGACGTCCACGTCCTCAGAATCATTCACACAACCAGTGTGAATGAGCTGGGCACAGGAAGAAGCACATCCTCAGAAGGATGTACCATTGGCACATTAAAGTCAAGCACACTCAGTGTTTGAGGACTTCCAGGGCAAAGTTGTTGAGAAGAGGTTGTGGCTGGGTGGCTCTGAAAGGACCCCATCAGCTTACCCACGTGTGGTCAACCATGCCTGCCTGGGGACAGCAGAATTTGACACCTCTGTAGATGTGTTTTCCTGACATTTTCATCATCAAACACTTATTTCAGCTTCCAGATGGCTTGGAATGCCTGCATGCTGTGGAAAATCCATTCGCTCTGTACTGCCTCACGAAACCCGTTCTGGAAACACATCGTGGGTGTCCATCCATAGCCTACCAGTCCTAGTGGTGATGGGGGACCAGAAAGCTTTTCTTCAGAGCGCTCGTGTGGAATTTATGCCGCCCCTTTATCTATCCCAGGCAGGAGATAGGAAGACGTGCTTTCTATGCCATGAGATTTCCTCTAAAAAATTTCAGCAAAAAAATCCACAGGCAAGGGTAGAAAAATGTCCCTGAGGAGTTAGAGTCCATAGGGCCATTGGGGAACTCAAGCATCCCCGTATGGTCAAAAGGCAAAATGAACCTCTGCACCCCTGAGGGCAGACCTGTCTGATCTGCTGTTCATACTGCCACCAGCCTGGGTGCCTTTGCGTGCCATCACAGACAAACTAAAACCAGTAACTCTGAGCAAGTGCATTCAGCACTCACTGGTCAGGCAGTGTCTCAGCCAGATTCAGGATCGCTAAGGAGCAGGGGAGCACCAGCAAAGTTGTATGCAAAGGAATTGTGATCCATGCTGGATTTAACCAGGGGAGCAACAAGGATTTGTGGTCCGTCACAAATACAGGACCATATTTGAGTTGGCTAACCCTGTTTGCATTCCAGTGGCACACCGTGCTTGGATTCACAATCTCTCAGGCAAAGCAGGCTGGGCCCTGCTCGTACCACATGTGAGCCACCCCTGTTAAATTCAAGGGAATCTCTTCTTTGCTGTCCAGGGATGCTGGATCAAGGCTTCCTTAGATGCAGGGCTGCCAGGAGGAGGCCAAGGGCTGTGAGCCATGAATGTCCTCCGGTAGCCCAGAGCCACAGCCACTTACAGGCACCACAGGCCTCCTCCTGACCCTTATCCCGTGAGTGCAGAACAGCAGCAGAGTTATTAAAACACCAGCTGGGCTGGCAAAAATAAATCTCTCCAATCTGCCTGCAGAACCAGAGTGTCACAAGATGACTCTTGACTTCCTCTTGGGTGCCCCCCTGGGCTCTGGGGCACCTGCCATCCTCCCTCCCGTGAGTGTTTGTGGGCATATCCTCAAGCTGTGTTTACAAAGGGATTTCAGGCTCCTTTAGGATAAGACGTTGCTATAGAAACAGCAGAAAGGAGACTGAGCTCTCTGGGAGAAGGCCTGGACTCCATTGGCTTAAACAACAGGAAAGCCCATGAGGGGAATACAATTGTCTGGAGACTGAGCAGGGAGCATAGTCTGTTTTAATGAACACATCCTCCTTTTGGGGAATGTAGGAAACTGAGTTTCTACAGCCCTCTAGAAGACCAAAAAGTTTTTGGTGCAAGAAGAAGGTGCCCGACACAGAGGAAACCAAGAGATATTTTCCACCCTTGAGGTGAGATCTTGAGCTCAACCACCCTGCCAGAAAACTTCTACCCAGCTGGAGCTTGAGCTCATACCTCACCACTGCTGTCATCACTGCGTGGTGCCTCTGAGTGGCACATGGGGGTATGGCTGGTCACAGAAAATGCAGAGGACCAGAGTCAAGATGCAGCTGGATAATTGAAACCTCTTACAATAGATGAGCAGACGAGAACCTGCAACAGAATCATTAAGAAGGTGACTAACTCTGATCCAGGTGAGAGCTATTTCAAAATGCAAGCTACAAGCCAAGAAAATAGTAAGTCAGCCCCAGGGTCACATCCTCCAAAAGGAGGAATCTGACCGTGGAAGTCAAGCTAAGATGTTTGGCTGCAGGTTGACGCTTGCCCTTTTTCTTGTTTCCTCCTGCAGCCTCAGACAGGAGGGGGAACAGAAAAACACATACCGCACACACACGAAAAAAAAACCCAACCCACACCACCTGGAATAAAAACCTTCCAAAGAAAAACCTCTTTTTTTGTGCAAAGCTGAGCTAGGGCTCATCAGCAAAGGGCCATGATTAACTGCTGAAGTAGCAGGGCATTTCCTTTTCCAAAGGCAGAGCTACCACACAGCCGTGAGAACACCTCTTCACAATCAGCCTGTGTTGAAACAAACCCAATCAGTGAGACACTGAGAATGAGTGTCCCTCCATGGATCCCTGCAGGGAGCTGATCTGATTACAGAGTGAGCTGGGGAGGGACCAGAAAGCACCCAGTGGGGGGTTGTGGAGAGGAAAATCAGAGCAAAGTCTCAGACCCGAGAGCCTGTGAGCAATAAATTCCACTGGGTGCAAATAAGAGACACTGGGGGAGAGTCTGCCTTGAAAAAGCTGCAGCTCCACAGCTACACCAGCCTATACTGAAGTGGTCAGCTGGGAACAGGCGAGTGCAGAGCCGAATCTCCACAGTGGCCTGAACAGCTGAGAACCCAAGGGAGGAAAGCTCCAGCCCTGTTAAAGCCTGGTGACCAGGAGGAGAATCTGCAGCTACAAGCCACACCACAAAGGCTACAGAGCCAAGAAGCACTTCCCACACCCCGGGCGGAGCCTTGGCATGGGCACAGGGTGCAGGTGACATCTCCTCACCCTCATGAATAGGCGGAGTAGGGCTAACAGATGTTGCCTGAGGACTTGTCCCCAGTCAGGCTGTGTGGTCATCCCACTTTCTGGCGGGTGACAGGGCTCAGATGTAGTGTCAGCAGTCCATGCCTCATGAGCACCTCTAATATCAGCTCCAAGGAGATGCTTTCAGGATGAATTTGACCCCATGATGCACAGACACAAACATGCCACCAGCTGCCCCTGAGATGAACACCCCAGCACTTCTTGTATGCTCTCATTTGTCATTGGCCTCTCCCCAGTACTGTTTCCCAGAATTTGCCTTCCCCAATAGCTGGGTCACCCAAACCCTGCCAGAAGTCCTATTTCCCCTCCCCCCCCCACCAAAAGAGGCAGAACTTGTGTCCCCAAATCAAAAATCTGCTGGCAGTGGGGTCTGAACTCAAACACAGCTTCCAGGAGACACCTAGGTCTCCTCATAAGCTTTTGGATCCACTGCCTAGAGCCAAGCTTGTGTGTGGGACTGGTGCTTAGGATCAAGTCCTCTCTTTCCCTGTGTCGGACACTGCAAACAGCAGAAAGGGCCTGGAGCTGGTGACCCTGAGCCCCCTGACTGTTGTGTGGCACTACACAGTGCACAGTCCCTCCTGCCACGCTGAGAGCTGGGAGCTATGAAGAACCTTATGAGACAGGCACCAGAGGGAAGATGTCCAAAATCATCTGCAAACCAGATGCAAATCTAATAATATTGCCAGCTCCCCAAAGGGAATGAGGAAGTGAAGCAACCTGGAACAACTGTCAGAATAATACACTCCCCAGCGTGGATGGGAATGGGTTTCTCACTAGGTGCCAGAGTCACTGGTTTAACCTTTCTGCTCACCCCTGTCTTCTCACTTTAAAGTAAAATGCTTATTTAACACCGAGAGAAAAAAAAGAAGAGCAGAAAGCAGAGTCAGAGCATCCCCTGGAAGTGGGGATGAAAGGACACTGGAGGACAGAAATAGACCTGAGAGAAAGGCAGGTGCCTTGGGAAGGAATGTGTGCTCTGCTCAGGGTCAGAACACCCTCCCCTTGGCCAGATCCTATTACAGGCAGCAGGGTTCGGATATACACAGGGAAATACAGAGATACAGTGATGGTAACTGAACAAATCCTTCCGTAGTCAGGCAGGAGCTTTTCCCCCCATGACTTCTGCAGCCTTAGACGAGGTCCCAGCCAACAGACCCTTAAGTGGAACAAGAGACCCTGTAACACACTGAAAGACTTTGGTCTGTCTACACCACACTCGTCCTTCTATTGTTGCATCCACCCCTTCATTCATCTTTCCATTCCTCCATTCCTGCCCACATCTCTCTGATTTACATACCCATGCATTCAGAGCAGCACTGGAGCTGTTTGGCACAGTAACATCAAAACTCAGGAAAAATTCCTTTCTGAGCCAGGAGGACCCATCCAGCCCCCAAACATTCAGGGAACAAGGCATTCCAATTTCTCAAGTCCTGCATTTGGAAAAAACAACTTTCCCAGAGGAGAAATCGATGTCAGGGCCCTCGGAGAAGGTGAGGTGTCTGTAGCCTTCCCTAGGATCATCTGTCTGCAGGCCATGGGAGCATGATCCTGATGTGATTAAGAATACTTTTCAATGCTAATGGCACCAGCAGGACACAAATGCAAGAAGCTCTGTTATACTGACACCAGTCCACCAGGAGAATCTCTTTTCACACAGGAGACAGTTTGGGAGGTTTTATTTGAGGAAAAAGACAATTCAAGTTTGTATCAGGAGGAAGATAAAATCACACTTGTTCTTTCAGCTCCCAAAGGGGAAAACCCAGCTTTGGAGGTCAAGGTCCACGTCCTGCTCTCAGGTGAGGGGCAGTTCAGCACCCATTGGACTGGTGAAAGGGGCTTAACTAGAGCTATATCAGGTAATGAGATAGAAGTAACCAAAAAAAGAGGAGGTGGAAGGACACCTAATCCCTTCAGTAAATAGTCACTCTAACATCTATATTTGTGCATTTGATGGTCACAATTCAGTTGGAGACAAAAGCAGGCTGGGTGGCAGAGAGCACCAAGAGCCAGGATGCTCCTGAGGGAAAGCGAGCTGGGAGCAGAGGTGGGGGGACCCAAGCACCTGAACAGGAGGAGCAGAGCGGGTGCTGATGTCAGGTCCACTGACAACCCAGTTAAGGCAAAGTGATAAATCAGGCCCAGAGAGACAAGTAAAAATAAGTCTAAAGTAGCAAAGGGTGTTTCCAGATTTTTTTTTTCATATCTTATTGCCTGCCAGAAATAAGAGCGAAGGAAGAATTCACTTCTTATCATACCTTCTCAGAGGTGCTGAGTGGGGTAATGAAATAGAAAATCTGTTTCCAAGGTACATTCAGCCCTGAAATGTGAACATATTTCCCTGGATGGTTGGAAAGGGAAAAAGAAATAAATTATAACTGCGGTCTCCCAAAGTCGTGGCAGAAATTGAGGTGTTCACTAAAAAAAAAAAAGGAGGGGATATGTTTCTGGAAGAATATCTCAATAGAATTGGTCATTCTGATATTTGCCAGGCAAATTCAGCCCAGGGCATGCCGTGGCAATGAGTAACTACAGATTCACTGTGGCTTAGCCACTGTTTGAAACAAAACACTGGATTTTGGGATTCAGGGCAACACTTTCTCTCAGCTACATTAAAAGACAATGTTCAGATGCTCCCCGTGGGCCATATCTTGGACAGCCTGTATAGACAAAACACACTGCTTATCTGCTGAGCTGGAGCATGCTACAAGCAGCAAACACGGCACCTGTCTGGGAGTATCCAGGGAACTTTGCCTTCACAGTCCTCGTGCCTTACACCTCACAGCTGAGGCTATGGATTAGGGAAGCAGGTACAGACCCTGGGAACAGCACCTCGCACTGCACTGCAAGGACAGTTCAGAACTGGAGCCTGGGGTGCAGGATCCTCAAAGCCACCCAGACCTGCAGACTGGAACAAACCTCCCAAAGGAGCACCCAAAGATAAGGAAGGTATTACTGAGCCTGCGTGGGAGTGAGTTAATCCCAGTCCTTTTGCTGGCTATGTAAAAAAGGCCCCAGTAGCAAGAAACCAAGATCTACATGAGCAGATCTTCGCATTCTGAAAATCCCCCACTGCTACCCCTGCCCCCAAAGAGGGCAGGGAGGCTGTGCACCCCAGCTCACAAGCACTGTCCAAACACCCTCCTTACACAAATTTAAGCCAGAATTTATAATTTTTGGGACCCATCCAGCCCAATTCCTGCCAATCTCTTCATAAGAAGAGATCAAACAATCTCTTTGAGCCCCTATTGACTGCAGGGACGCTGTGCTGCCCTGTCCCCCTTGGACAAGTCTTCACCCTTTGGTGCTTCTCTCCCCTTTCATGCCATATTGCAGGTTACTCTCCTGATGAAACGTGCTGAAAAGCCCATCTGTCTGCCTGCAGGACAGGCAGCTCCTGACAGATGTGTTGCCAGTGTCCACACTTTTCCATCACTTTCCTGTCTGCCAGCACCTCTTGGATATTAAAAATCACCTGGAGCGATGATTCCTCATTGCTCTGTGCTCCCTCCTCCAGTCTGTCACCGTGTAAGCCACTTGACAGGTGATTATTCGGTCACTGAAGCCAGGGAAGCCGGGCTGAAGGAAATTAGTGTCTCCTTAAGTAAACATGCCGGCCAGTTTGGAGAAGGTGTCTCGCTGGACAAACAGGCTATTTCGGGATCGCACCACTAAGCTGCATTATAGCTTTGTGGACAGACTGGCTCGGAGCAGGTGCCCTGCTGGCCTTTTGCACCCCTTGTTCCTCCCTTGAGGCACTGCTTAGCCTGAGCCGTGGCCCATGTCCGTGGTTTTTCTGTGCCTCTTGATCAGACTGGGCTCTTCTCCCTGCAGTCACGGACTCGGTGTCCCTCTTCCAGGAAACACCACTGTGCCCTCCGTTATATAAGATGAATAATAAGCAGCATAATTTCCTTGGATATGCACTGTGTTGTTCTGATTAAGGCAATGCACTTTTTGGCTTTAAGAACTGATTTGGGCAGCGTTAGTCTCTGGTGGTCTGCCATCCCAGCTGGAGACGTCTCTGCTCCCTGGCTTAGGCTGAGTTTACACCTAAGCAGAAGATCCCTGGATAAAAAGTAGTGTGGAACTATCCCTGTGCCTGGTGAGTGCGTCACCATCTTCAAAATGGCCATGAGGAACCGTGCAAAAGTCATGTCTCCCTCCGGGTTTTTGCTTAATGACCCCTCCAAACTAGGTTTCAGTGGGAGACAAATACTGATCATGCTTCGTACAAGCCCCTCTACATTCCTGGCTGTCCTTGCTCTGGGGTAAGGCACCCTCGTCATCACCATCCCTCAGAAAACCAGTGGGATGAAAGTGAAAACTTTACTTATAAGACTGTCCACAGGCTGATTGGGTCCAAATTATCATCCCCTTTTGCATTCATTTTCCATCCATACTTTTATTTGGTAGTTGGAGAACCGGCCTACACTTTTCACTAGCTGAACCTCCCACTTCCTTAGGCTCTCATATGCTGGGAGTAACTGGCACAACTTGAGGCATTTCCTCTCATTCTATCACTTTTTATTTGGAAAGAGAGATCAACACCCACCTCACTCTCATTCAGGAAAAAAAATTAGGATATTTTACATGGCATGAGTGTTAGAGCCAGGGGTTGATTTTCTTGCTTACTGACACCACCTCATAAATTTTCCTGAGACCAAACGTCCCAGGAACTGCTGGGGGATAATCTCTGTCCTTCAGCATGAGCATAAAGCAAAACCTGGGCATGGTAAGAGCCCTGCAAGCCCCCTTTGAGCACTGTTGACTGTTTAATCCCTGCCCACCGTGGCTCCTCTGCCAGGTGAGCACCCTCCACGTCAAAGCTTAGTCTGTCATGGCCCAGCTCCTGGAATCACACGTGTGTCAGCTTTCTCACTAAATGTGTGGAACACCGTCAACTGGACCCTGAGTAATTTCGTATTTTCCCTCATATTTGCATCTGAAGTATTTGTCTCCCTACAGGTACAGTCTCGTGAGCAGTTCAAAGGGAATTTGCTCTGGCTACAGGAGCTGCTCTGTGGATGGAGTCAGGATGGATTTCTACTCTGCCGTGAGCTGCCACTTCTGCAAAAATATATAAAAAATTACATGAAAGTGAGCTTCTCATTTGAAAACCCTTTCCACAGAGACACTGTGGTGTGCCACCAGAGTTCAGATCAAATGTGACCTATTTTGAAGTGGAAAATATGGCTCTTTTGCTCATATTGCTAGATCACACCGGGCTCCTCTTTGTTCGGGTGTCACTGAATTCTGCTCACTCCCATGACCCAAATGGCTGCAAATGTTTGCATTGTTTGTAAGTGAAGGCAGACACTGGCCCTGCAGCTGAAGCTTCTTGAACAACTGGGCTGAACATTTCCACAGCAGTCACAGTCAACAACCAGTTGCTTTTCACTCACCATCTGCCTGCTGTCAGCCAAGGCAAAATGGAAACAAGCCCACCCCCATTCACCACCTTAATAAAACCCATCACTTAACATCATCCCTGACACAAAGATCTCCTCATCCCCAGAGCTGATGCACTGGTCTCCACGCAAGCTGCCGGAGCAATGCTATCAGCAGCAGCAGTGGGAGGTTCTGAAGCTGGATGTGAGCTGGGCATCCAGGCATGAAGCACAGCAGAAAGTCCCCTGAACTCACTCTGTGTCACATCACTCCCCAATACTCTCAACCTGCTTGAACCTGGCGACTTGGTTCCAGTTTTCTATGCTGTTGGTTGTTTTCTTTTCTCATGAGCGATCCCCTGTTTGATGAAAATATTTTGCTCCTTTGCAAATGACTGGGGTTTCTGGAAATAATCATCTGTGCCCCAGACAGAAGAACTAATAGCCAGGATTAAGGAACAGGGAGGAAAAAAAAACCAAGGTCATTCATAGTTTGATACTCTGACCTGCTTCTCCTCAGCTGTCTGCCTGTCATCCTCCTCCTGGCCTCCTGAGTTAGATAAACTTTGCCCTGCTGCTGCTATGCAGTCAAAAAAAGTCTTTATTTCCTCTGTCAAATTTGCCTTCTTGAAAACTGGTAGATATCAGCCAGAAAAGCAGAAGGAGGTGGAATAATCAACACTGTTTTTCAGGCCAGGGAAATCAAGGCTCAGAAAATGGAAAGTGAGTTTCCAGAGGTCACAGGGACTGTCCGTGGCAGAGAGGGAAGGGACCGTGGGACTGTGTCCTTCTACCACCTTGGCCGTATCTCACAGCCTCTAGAGACAGCCTTAGAGCATAACATATTTCTCTGGACCTCTTACAAAGCATGTGCCTGCCAGCAGCTCCCTTCTCAGGGAGGGAGTCCGAGAGATGGACCCACAGCAGCACTGGGAAGCTGAGTGACAGCAGGACTGGTTCGCTGTCCCGAGGCGTAGCCAGTCCCTGGGGACAGGTTCCCCTCGGACAGCACACAGCCCTCCCCTTTCATTCCTGCTCCGATCTTCACCGTTCCCATTCATCTTCCCTCTCCCTCTTCATCCCCAGATAATCCCATTACTTAAGCTGATGTCAAGCTTCGGCTAAGCACTGTCACCTCTGCCCTTGGCTGGGCTACAAAGCTGCCCCGAGCACGGACACACTTAAGAGGATGCTCATACTGGCATGGGCATTGCTGGAGTCAATCATTTGGCTTGGAAGCTTCCCTCTAGGGCCATGAGGGTTTGAAAACATGACCTTGAGTTGTCACCTCACAGAGAGAGTCCAAAAATTTGAGAGAAATTATCTGAAAGCAACCGATGAAATACAAAGATCTGCTTCAAGGAGAAAACCCGCTGGGGTCGGGGTAGTTTGGTCTCAGGGGAAGAGCACATTCATGAGGACCACTAGTTTTTACTGGGACAGGGGTCCTGTGCCAGGTTTGTGGCTGTGAGCTCCTGGCTCACAAGTTGCAGGCTCACATGCTGCCCACAGCCCCTCCCCGGCCTGCTGCACATCCCCAGGCCAGTGCCAGTTCCCTGAGCAGACCTGGAGGAGAAGAGGCACTAAATAAAAGGCAAAAAGGGCTACAGGGGGAGAACATTAAAATGAAACATTTAGAGCTGCCTCTTTCTGTTGTGTCTTCCCCCACACTTTCAGCCTGGCATTTCCTTGCTCGGCGCTGTGGGGGTGACTGGCTCTGATCAATTGCCCTTTATTTCCATGTTAAGTGAAGCAGTTGGGGGATGAGTATCTCCCTCTGCCATGCATCCCCGTGTATAATTTTTGTTAAAAGGTTGTTAACTTGCCCTTTTTAGTAGTATTATTATTATGATTTACTCCTTCCAAAGTCTTTGTTTCTACATGCCATTTAGAGAACCATAGGAAAGAATTTTAAGAGTTATGAAATGCCAAATTATGCTAAATAGATTCTGGATGACCTTAGCAGAAAGCTGGCACGTTGACAGACCTGCTATACCACCCGTTGTGACCAATATCAAGTCAAAGTCCTATTTGAATCTCCTCCATGAGTGCCACGTGGAATCCCACCAGCTCAAGGAGTGGTCCCACCTGATATTCCCCAGTGAATATCCCAGCGCCCTGCTAAGATCAGCTGCTCAAGGAACCGGAAACCTCCCTGCTGCAGTTACCCAGCTCTCCCGACACTCCAGCACAGGACATCTGTACCAGACCTGCTCCACAGACCTGACTTTCATCAGTCAGGTGTCTGTCCACATGCTGGGGCTGGTGGGCTTTCCCTCCAGAGTATTAGGCAGCTTCCCTCCCTGGGAAGAGCTGCATCTTGTACCACCCCATGGCAGAGGAGCGCAGGACAGCACAGAGCTCGTGCAACTGCTTCTAGGCAAGATCCCTCCACCGTCGTCTCCCTGGCTAATTGGAAAGCTCGTGGGGTGCTGTGGAAAACAAATATCTGCCCCTTAGCATGCCTGAGCGCTCTCCCTCATCAAGGAATGCTCAGCATTCAGATGAGCCGCGTGTTTACATCTGCCACGCTTGCCCCGAGAGCTGCACTGCACACACTTGGATGCGTACGACAAAAGGTCATCTGGTCCCGCTGCACGGGGACTCTGCACTCCCTCATGCGTGAGCCTGGCAGGGGGCTGGACAGGCACCTTCAGGGGGAAGGCTAAGACAGGCTTTTATCTCTTTTTCATGCAGAGGAAACAGCAACAACAACCTTAGAAATCCAGGTTAGGAACCTTTCAGGGGAGAACACGGCTTCTTCCGCATACCTGCCTGCTACACTGGGAGATATCACCTGCCAGCAGAGCAGCTGGAAGAGATGTGTGCACAGGCTTCATTCAGGTCACCTCTGAGTGTCTTTGCTTGCAGAACAGCCAGCTGAGAGCTGTTCTTACTTAGCTGGAAGAGAGGGAGCTTTAGTGAGCCCAGCAACAGGCAAAGACATAAAGACATGAGCCTTTCTTCCACATACTAGTGCTAAGAGCAGGCTGGGAAAAGGGTTTACTTCACAAAGCTTCTGGAGAGTTCTTTTTTCCTCTCCTGGTCAAGTTGAAGATCAGAATCCCAAGCTCCTGTGAAACTAAATGAAAATAAAGCCACCTGGTTTGGGCCAATTAAAATGTTTTGTTTCAGTAGCTTCTGAACATGCTGTTAATAATCAATTTAAATTGCAGAACAAGGGTGTTTCAAATTAGAAAACTAAAAATCTTGGTTGTCACAGGGGGAGTTTTCAAGAATTGCAGGGTTCTTTTTTAAACTGAGACATTTGACAAAGCTGTTCTTTTTTTACCCCCCAAAAAAGAGAAAAAAGTTTCCACTTCAATAGACCTGCTACCTTTTTGACACAAACAGAGACCAGGAGAGAGAAAGGTAAGGTCCAAAGCTGGTTGGAAACCAGGGTCATAACCAAGGTCACTCACTAAATCACCATCCCATCAAAGGCTTGAAACTATGGGATGAGTTCTGGATTCCTCACTGGCATCTGCTATTGCCTTTCCTAACATCAGGATTTCACTAATGACTTAAAATCTCCAGCCCATCTTTCATCTTCAGGCATTACATGGAAACCACATCACCTCCTTAGGAGAGTAATGGGACCATACTGCACAGGAACTGGTGGTTCCCTCATCATCCACACTGCTGATCCCGCATGTTTTATGACCACTCTGCCTGGGCAGCTTGGACATGACTGAAGCGATAAATAACCACCTCCGCTTTGTGTGCAAGAAGAGCGACCCTGTCAGCACTGGTTCTATTGCTAAGGCAGAGCAGAAGACGATGTTGCTCTTCACAGCATCGCCTTGGAACCCTGAGAACCACATCAAAAATGATGCTTTGTCACCTGGGTTATTGCCAGTGGCTTCAGGCATTGTCAGATTCCTGAGCAAGCGGCAGGTCTACGTTCACTTAGGAGCAGGAGGGAGGCTCAAAGGCAGCAGTGGCAGAAAGAAACGTGCACCTCTGAGGACTCCACAAACACAGTGATGACAAGAACACAGCCAGGAAATAGTTCCCAGTGTGTTGTAACAAGCACACTTCCACACAAGAGTTAGCAGAGGAAAAAAAAAGGAAAGATGGCCCCATGGAGCCACCTCAGCTACTGCCCCACGCCAATATTGGGAAAACAGCCTCAAAAAGAGGCGTGAAGGAGGAAGGGATCTAGTAAAAAAACAAAAAGGGATTTTTAGAACTCCTAGAAAGCATCCAGGCAAAATCCTGCAAAGTGACATAAAATTCCTGGAAAGAAAAGAATTTCATAGAAAACAGATTTTTTTTCCTACAAAGAATCCTGGAAGAAACTGAGAAAGTATTTGCAAAGCTCCTGATCAGCACTCTAGGACATTTCTAGAACCAACATGAGAGATGGCTTGAAAACAACACTGACATGGAAAAGCAAAGGGGATATTTCTAGCAAGCAATGTGGAAATTTCCGGGAAGAAACTTGAGAAGTCCTGGAAAGTAATCTGAAAATGTCTAGAAATCATATGGAGATATTCCTTGGTAGGATCCCAAAAATTTCCTTGGAAGCATCCTGATAAAATTCAAAAGAAATCAAAGGAGAAATTTCAAGAAAAGGAAAATTATTGGAAAACATCCTGAGACATTTCTAGAAAGCAGAGAAGAGATTTCTGGAAAGTAACTCCTGTGGTAAAATGTCTACAAAACATCAGGGAAGTTTCTAGAAATCAAATGTGAAATTCCTGGAAAGCGTCTGGGAACAATCCTAGAAGGCTAGGGGAAAATTCGTGGAAAACAACCTGAGAACTTTCCAGAAAGCAACATGGAGCTTCCTAGAAAGAACTCTAGAAAATTCAGAGAAAACTTATGATGTGTTCCCAAAAAGCACTGCAGAACATTCAGAAAAACCAAAGCAGAAATTCCTGGAAAGAAAATATTGTTTTCAAAATTGCTTCAAAATTGCCAGAAATCAATGGGGCATTTCTGGGAGATGTGCTGGGACATTCCTAGAAAGCAAAGTGGAAATTTCTGAAAAGAAATGAGGAAAATTCCTGGAAAGATCCCAGGATAATGTCAAGAAAGGAAATGGAGGTTCCTACCAAGCACAGGGAATGTTGCTAGAAAGCATTGCCAGTGCTGGTTTTTAAGGGGAAGAACAGGTGAGGGTGGCAGCAGAGGGTCGGATGAGGTTGAGAAAGGCATGATATCCCCAAGATCCCAAGAGTGCTGAAAGTGAAAGGTAAAGGAGCAGCACTCAACCTCAGGAAGGTCCAGCTCAGTGCTGGAATGGGAGGAGACCAGGAATGTCACCTCAGAGACCAAGGCTCACACATGAAGGCACACAAGGTCACATGAAGTCTGCCCACATGGTCCTGATCCACATTCCTCTAGTCTGTTCCTAGAAATCTCCAGTGACGAATAAACTCCCTTTTCCATGTCAAGGCATCTCTTGTGTTTACTTTCCCGTATTTCTGGAAGGGCTTTCTTTGGTGTACAGCTTCAATCTCTGAACCTCCTCTTTCCCTGTCCCCTCAGGCACTGAGAAGGATGTGTTCCTAGGGCCATAGGATAATTCAAGTGGAAAGGGAGCTCAGGAGGTCTTTATGTCCGACTTCCTGCCCAAAGCAAGGTCAGCTCTGAGGTGAGACCAGGTTGTTCAGGGCTTTGTCTGCTCAGGGCTTAAAATCCTCCAAAGGCCGAGACTGCACAGTTCTTCTGGGCACCTGTCCCACTGCTGGACTGCCCTCACATGAAAAGCTTGTGTTGTATAAGGAGGATGTATATATAACCAGCTTGAACCTCTCCTGTTCCACAGGATGTCCATTGCTGCTCATTCTCCTGCTGCGTTCCACTGCAAAGAGCCCGACTTTGACTTCCCATCAATTCCTTTCAAAAGCCTCCTGAGCATGTCCATGCCTGCCCACACTGCCCAGACAGCCCTCCCTTCCTCTCTGGCAGATGATGGGCCCATCTGCCCAATTGTCTTAAGACCAACTTTGGTTTTTTCCCTTGACTTCTTCAGAAGCTGTTTTTCAGACCATTTCTGCTTAGGAAGAAGAAGAGATCACAGAGGAGTTGGTGACATCACTTCTATGATGTTCCTCTCACCAGCTGACTCAGCTGTCTGGGAGAGAGCCTGGCAATTATCTCCAGTAGGCCTCTGCACATCTGAATGACTTGCCTTTGCTTTCATGCCTGGCACTTCAAATATTGGGGACAGCAAGGCAGGGGGAGAATTTTCCTAATGGAATGAAACAAGGGCTCCAGAAATTGTAGCTGCCTCATCGGGAAAGCAGAGCATGTCTCAGCCTCCCCACTGCACTCAGCCTCCAGGTTATCACCCACACGCCCAGGCTCAACAGCACTGACAGTAATCATTTGTGAACAATTAATTGTGGAAGTGGAAGAGATCGCACCCACATCACTCGCTGAAAGGCAGCAAGGAATATGACCTCAGAAGGTGAAATCCACTCTTGGAGGCTCCTGTTAGGTGTGGAGAGGGATGTGACACATCCTAGAAAGCCTGAGCTCCTATCTCTGCCACTGACTCCAGGCAAGTCCTTCAACTGGTTCGTGCCTCAGTTTCTCCACTGTTTCATCTGAGAATGGCTCCCACTATGCAGGAGGAGAGTATCCAGCACAACAGCCCCTTTATCTGCAGCTACACAAAAAAAACAGGCCTGGTTCTGGTCGCTGGCCAGTGGTCATGGTACAGCCCACATCTAAGGGTCAAGCCAAAAGCTCTCCTCAGAGCCAGGTGACATCATCTATATTGTCACATGGGAACGGGTCCTGGCCAGCCTGTCCCCATCGCTGTGCTGAGTCACTGGCCAGAGGATGTTAGCTGGGTGCGTGCTAATGGTGGAAGACGACAGACTGCTGTGGGACAGGGCCCTGGTTCCTCAGGCCTAGTGTAGATACAGCCACCATGGCCCCTCTGGGGCAATCTCTACACCCTGGGGGTAAAAGGAGATTCCTTTCTGTCCCCGCTGTTCAACTGCAGCTCAGGTTGCAGGTGTCCAACTTGGGCTCAGGAAGAGCTCAGTTGAAAGCATCTCTGAGGGAAATGGTTTCAGCATTGCTGTGTTCAGCCTCTCCCACACCACCTGGGCATCTCTGTGGGGTGGTGGCTGCTCTCCAAGGGAATTCCTGCTCTAGCAGAGTGCGGGTACTGCCTATGAGATGACAGCTGCTGCTGGGGCAGAGCCACACACCCACATGCTGTCTGAATAATGAAAACAAAAATGCCTTGCTCCCACTGGATGCTGTTTTATTGCCTGACTGGTGGTTGCTGCCATGTGAGTCACTTCCAGGGGAGGCCACAAGGCACTTCTGTTGCAAAAAGAAGAAATGATGCAGAGCCCGAGCTGCTGTGCACTTGGGAAAGCAGATCAATACATGATCAGCAGATCAATCACTGTCTTGGGCAAGGGGATTCTAGCTGGAAAAGCTCTCCTGCTTTTTCTGGGTCATTAGTAGAGCCCCCTATTCTAAAGCAGGGCCTCCATCTATAACAACAGTGCTCTACTTGATTAATGCTGATTAGCCCTGCTTTGCTTGGTACGTTGATTAAAAAGCAAGGTTCATTTCCCAGGTTTCCTTCCCAATCACATTCCCTAATTTCTTTTGGCACTGCCACAACCTTCTAATTCTTCAGTCCTTCAAGAAGCTCATCAGACAAGGACAATGCTGAGGCAGTAGCAGACAAAGGTCAGATGTGGATTATATCCAAAGGGGAGCTGTCTCCTGGGCTGTGTTACTCTATGTAGTGGGCTGGCTAGTGGCACTGTCACCTTAAAATGTTGCTCATGACGACTCTGAAGGCAGATAAAAACCCATCACCACTCAGGATGTTCCTACAAACTGGCCTCCTCAGACACATCTTCTTGATTCCCAGCAACTATACAAGCAAAGGGCCCTGTATTGCCCTGAAACCAATTTATCAGCTGAATTGCTGTAGAAATGGCTTTATGGTTTAGACCAATGGCCCACCCTGCTTGTTCAGTGGCTGCAACAGATGCAAAGAAATCAAGAGAAACAGGGCACGTACAAAGCGGTCTTGGCCCACTCTTCCCATCTTTGGTGGTTTGTGGTTCAAGGGTCTCCATCAGCTCAAAGCCATACTCAGCTTATGGGGTTTAACATCCACCAGTGCTTTGTTAAACCCCATGTGGACTCGTGTGGCAACAGGATGGGCAATGCAATCACACTCCATGGGAATGCAAGAGGAACTTGATTCTCTATGTATCAAATCTACTGCTTGCCTGCTTTTGGAAACACCTAGTTATGAGGAAAGAGCAGCAACCCTTCACAGCTCCCTACTGTCCATGATATGAGAGGTCTCTGTTGTTGTCCCTTTAGGCACCTCTTTTTCTAGCCAGGGAGTCCACCCTTCACACAGAACCAATTTTGCAGCTTATTGGAAGTTGTTTCAGTAAAACAACCAGGGCTCAAGAAAACAAACATCCCATTACTGCCTCTTTCACAATAAGAAAGTGGAAATTCAGAGTATCTTTAAAACACAACCAAGTAAATAACAATTTGAAGCAGAGAGCAATGAGTTAATCTGCCATCTGAATATTCACTGCTATTAAGATGAAGACTTGCCTCCTTCAGCTCTTATGTAAATAGAACTCATCTGCGATGCAGATTTTATTAATTAACTGGCAAATCGAGAAAACCCCAATAGGCTGTAATTGAACTTCGTGTTGATGATAGATGAGGAGACACTTACAGGCCATCCGCTGTGTCTGCACAGTCACTCCTGGATCTGCTGCCATCCCTACTCATCCTCACAGCAGAGGGGCTGCCCCATCCTGAGCAAAATCAAGACTATCTGAGGGGCAAATGCCTGGAGCTGATGGGATGCCTGGAGCTGATGAGATACCTGGCACATTTTCTTCCTGAAGCACCCTCTGGCTCATCACATTGCTTTTGTTCATATTTTCTGCAGCTCCCAGACGCTCTCAGGAGGCAGGCACTAGCTGCTGAAGCTCTAACAGAAGTGAGGATGCTCATAGCTTTGAGGGGACATAATCACCCCCAACATGAAGAGGGGACACTTGTTAATGCCATGGAGAGCTGGGCTGCTCAGATGTCCCCAGGGGTCCCGGGTAACCAGGGAAATGTAAGATTTCCCTATACCTGGGGATGGTATACCCCAGTGATGATATGCCCAATAGAAACACACCCCAAACCAAGACATTAGGTGAAGCACAGACCAGTCAGATTTATGTGCGTCCCAGTGGTGACTCCCTGCTGGGTAACATGGATAGTGGCAGAGCAGCCCGTGTGTGGAAAAGGCAGCCCTAGAGCCCTGCAGGAGCACCACGCTGCCCTTCTCCGTCAACGCAGCACGCAGAAGAGCCCAGCGGGAAGGAGATTAAGGCATTATTGATGTGGGAGGAGAAGGGATGAATGAAACAACCCCCTGCACGGGTGCTTTGCAGTTCTTGGAGGGGAACTAATTTTGCTTTTATTTTGCTAGAGAAACAGCGAGGCAGCAGCGAGGAGCCCACCCTCAGAGCTGCTGAAGCCTGGGTTCTCCTCAGCGCGGGAAGAGGAAGTGGCATTTGAAGCACGGAGATGTGAGAAGAGTTTCATTATTGCTCTGGATGGCCCCTTCATTAGAGGAAAACACAGTATTTAATGAAGGGGAAAGGAAACAGGAGCTCCCTGCTGCGTCCAGAAAGCCGTCTCTTTTCAGCTGTGCTTCTTTCCCTTTATTTACGGGAATGAGGGAGTCTGGACCTATCCACCCCAGTAGCAGCCCATCCCTGGGTCTCACGAGGGATGTTCCAAGGCCACTCCAAATGAAGGTCTCCCTGCACAGACCCACAAGCGCAGTCTCTGCTGGACTCCCCAGCTTTGGGATAACTCCAGGTGGGCAGAGGCTGCTGGCCGTGGGTGCGGATATGGGATACCAAGATCTACCCCCCTCCAACCACACCCAAACCCCCCAGGAGCTCTACACCAGAAATTTAGTGCCATCAAGGAGAAGCTGAGGCACAGGGGATATGTTACACACACCTGTGAAGACCATGCTTGATTAAAAGGCACAAGGAATGCTCTCCCCACAGCTTCCTTGCAAAGTGCCTTCAGATTACCAGGGAAGGACTTGGTTTCTCATGACTGGCTTAACAAACCCAACATGGGATTCACACGTCAAGCTAATTCTTCCCAGCTGGCACCAATTATTTGCCAAGGTAGTTTTGATCTCTCAATTACACCCCACAAAGTTTTCAGCGTGGAAAAGCAGAATATCTTTTCTTTCTCTTCCTCCCCTCCTAATAATTGGGGTTTTTTATAGCAACATGTCAACAGACTTCAGGAGCAGAACCGGCTCACATTCCCTTTGCTGGGACAACTCTAGCTCTGCTAGGAATTGAGATAAAAGGAAGCTTGCTTTCATCCCAGCATAAGCAGGCAAGAAGTGGAGCATGAACAGAGAGAAGACAAGCAGAGAAGCGAGCACTGTGATTTTGTTCTGAGTCTCTGCACCTAAAGTTGTCCTTAATCACCACTCATGACTCATAGCCACTTCTTTCACTGGGAGCTCCAGACAGGGTAATTTGGTTTCAGAGGCTCAGAGGGGCATTGGCTGCAAGGGACCTCTGGATGTCTCCCATTCAACCACTCATAATTCGCTCTCAGAATTTGCTTGGGTTCCCTCATGACCTGTCCTGTTCCCAAAGTGATGAGCTTTGAATGTGTCCTGAGGTGAGAAAGCTTCCTGCAGCAGAGAACATGTGGGAGGAAGAAGAGTAGTTTCAACAGCTGCCTGCTCTCTTGGCTGCTCTGGAAAACTCCCCAGCCTCAGTCACCAAGTCAGCTGTGCCAGGAGATGGACTCTGGGACCTGTGTGGGTCAGGGTTCTTGGAAGACAGCAGGAGGAGGGGATCCATAGGATCTCAGGAAACTGACAAAAACAAAAGGACAAGGGGACACAGCTTGCAGGAAGCAGTGAGGTTCAGGATAAGGTCAGGAGCTGGAGAGGGGCTGTGTGTGTGAAGGCTGGATAACCACAGACTCGGACCATCAAACCCAGCCATCATCTGACATTAATCATTTTTTCCTGCTTGATTCTCAGCTGCAGCTGGAAGCTGGACTGAGGTTTGACTGGAGCCAGGATGACAATCTGCCTGCTCTGCCTGCTTCAGAGACAAAATCCTTCATCCCGGGCCTTCCTGCATTATTTACAGAGACCACAGCCCCTTTTCAGTACCATTACCAGGACATTCCAGTGATTTCGAAGCAAAGGAGCAAGTTTCCTGTAAATTACATTTCCGGCAAGCATCTCTGCTAATTAAAGATTATGAAATGAATTTACCATTGCGTCAATTAAAATCCATTCACAGCTAATACCTTCCTCTTTTCCAACGTCATTTATTTATCGAGGGTGGGGAAGGAAGAAACCGCGCTCGGAGTCTCCAGAAGTTCTCTGGATTTGGAACAGACTTGGCTCTGCCTCGTTACATGGAATAGGTCCCTGGAGAATGCAGACTGATTGCAATCTAATTTATGGCATTCATCAACATATGAATTAATGCTGGGGTCTCAGATATGAGATCTCTCTATTTGCCCCTCCCTCCTCGCACGGGCTCAGCAGCTCAGTTCCACTGCCATGCTTCCTTCCCTCCCGGTACTGCTATTTTCCTGCATTAAAGAAACAGCTTTGGTTTTGGTTAGGAAAGCTTGTTTATCATGAACAAACCGGGCATCTCACCTAAATTTCTGGGAACTGAACTGAAACCAAGGAGAATCTAATCCCTGTTTTGAATGAGTTTGGGATCTGGTGCTCAGCTGCCGTGCGCCTCAGCTTCCCCATCTGTGACACAGGGACTCTGTTCCCAGCTTCCCTCTGAAAGCCACAGGGAGAATAAAAATACACTTGTGCTTGGGAGCCCTGCAGAGAAGTTTGCAGAGGGCTTTTGTGTGTTTTACTATTGCTTCTCTGTATTGTTCTTGGCTTTGACCTTGGACTGAGCTGAACCAAAGAATAATCAAACAAAGCACTTACATTTCAGGTGCATGTTGGACACTTGTTAAAGAAAGCCTAAAACTGCAAAGTCTTCTGGTAGCAGCCATTAACCCATGTGGTGACTGGAAGCCCTGGAGGTGCTGGCGGGGTTATAAATCATGCAAGTGGTGGATGAAGGGCCGCTTGTTTGCTCTCTGCCGAGAGGCTGGCACAGACAAAACACGACAGCAAAACAAATCTGAGGACAGAAAGTCGGTGTGCAGGATGCCTCGGGGCAGGGAAGGCAGGTCAGGGAATAGGAGGAGATGTGCAGAGGAGCAGAGTGCATTCAGCTATGGAAAGGGGAGGCTTCTGCTTCGTTGGCATGAGCAAGCAGTAGTTGCACAGGGTAACTGAAAGTAGGCATAGCTTAGGATGGGAACTATAGGATGTCTGTCTGCTGGGGTCAGGCTTCCTTTCCTTGGGGCACAACTGCACAGACAGAACCAGTTTTGAGACAGAAATCTCAGCATTTGGGCTCTCTCACTGCTCAGATCCCAAGGTCACCTTCAGCAGAGTTCAGTTGTGGAGAAAAGGTCTGTGTGCAATGTCATTGAAGCTCAGCATCACCATGAACAGAGAGGCTGCTGTTCCGTCACTCACCTGCTCTTTCTGAATTGTCTGAATGTGCATGGACTTAGTGCATGTGGCTTAGTTTTTTGCTCTTCTCTCTGATAAAAGAAATAAAGCATGTAGAGTAATTTTTAGGCTTATCTATAGATAGCTCTGTCCATGAAAAGCATCAAAGAGTGCTCCAGGGAAGAAGGAAATAGGAAGCTCCCTGTGCTTGGTGGCACAGAGAAGATGTGGATTCCAATTGCAGTGAGGAAGACTCAAGCTGGATTCACCAGGAAAAGCCATAACTCAGCACTGAAGGACAGGAACCAACTGCAAAGCTCCTCACTGGTGGGAGACCACCTTCATCTGGGGAACAGCAGGTTCAGCCAGAAGAATACACAATGCAGCAACATTTTAAAAACCAAGGGCTTTGGTGAGCTGTGGACAATTTGATGTAGCATTAGTAGACATTTAATACCTCCACGGCAGCAAAGTGCAGGAGTCAAAGGATTCTGTGTCTGTGTGGTTAACAGCCTATGCCAAAAAAATCCTGCCCTGCTCATTAGGAATGTCACCTTCGCTCTTAATTTCAGACTTCTCCTGCAGCTTCAACTCAAACTTCAAGTGAACATTTCCCTGGCTAAATTACTCTTTGGTAGCAGTAGGTAGGCAGATTGGTAAAAAAAACAACATGCAGCACTTCCATCACAAAATAAAAAGATGGAAGGGATGCAATCCCACCTCTGGCTGCGCACGGGTTAAAAGTAGTTTCCATACTTGTTGAAAACACTTTTTTCTTTTCCTGGTTCTGCTCCTGACTTTATCCTATCCCAAAGTAATCAAGCGTTTTGCTGCCACTGCCAATCACAGCTGCCTGCTGCTGACAAGAGAAGCATTGCTGCTAGAGCTGGAGCACCACGGGATGCTCGAGGCAATGCCCCTGCTGGGATGCAGCAGAGCTCAGGCCAGACTGGAGCTGTTTCATGCTCCTGTCACTCAGTGCAGGGCTCTTACAGTTCACCAGGAGTTGGCTGACCTTGCCAGACCTGAACTGGGGAAAGGGATGCTCTCACCCACTGTCAGCCTTCAATCCAGGAGGGCTGTGCCCACTTCTTTCCTCTCTCCCAGCACCCACAGCAGCTGGATGTTCCCATCCGGGATCCATCATCTGCACACTTCGCTTCGGAGCACAGGAAAGGGAGTGGTATCCACTCCCCTTCAGGACACAGGCAAATGTTACTGTCCTCCTCTACCATCAGTTCCTTTAATGTGAGCGTGCCTGGTGTGGCAGGGATGGCCAGGACATGGCCCCAGGGGCTGTTTTCCTACCTGTGAGGTTGGGATCAGTCTGCAGACACAGTTACAGCCTGGGCAGGCAACAGCACATGGCTCAGGCATGCAATGAATGCTCTGTGAGACACTGAATGAGTGCCTAGGAAATAGCAGGTGAGGGTTCTGAAAGGTGGTGGGGAAAGGGCACGGCAGGAGCACAATCTGCAATGCAGAAGAGAGCACTGCATCACCTCTCGTGTGAGGTGGCAGATTAATCAGGAGGCACAGAGTGCATTTGTAACCTGCCTGGCAACCCAGCAACGCTTCTCAACCCTACCCAGCTCTCCCTCCACACCTGAAACACCAGCATAACTTTGCAGGTCCCTCGTTAGAAATGCATCCTGCTCTGGGAGGAGAAAACACTGGAGCAAGGACTTTGTGAGGGACAGGCAGCAGAGCCCCTCCTGGGTGTGTCTGTAGGGAATGAGGACTGGCATCTGGGGAGGTCTCTGCTCCTGTACCTCTGCCTGCAATGAGGGAGATATTCCAGGAAAGGAGGTAAGTTTTCCTGTTTGCCTTGCTCAGTTCCTTCATTTCTTCCTTTCCTCTATCATCGTTGATACTTAAAGTTTCCTCCTGAAGCCCAGATATCAGCAGGTGGACAGGTACCTCAGTCCTGCCCTTTCAAGCTCTCTGAAAACTCCAGCAGGTTTGCATCCATACAGTTTTTTCTCCATTTTGCTTGGAAGAAACAGCAGGTGAGGGGGGTTTTTTGGATCTACATATCCAGCATAGATGGCAGAGAAGATAGGAAATGTAGAGATTGCCAGCTTCTCCCTCCAGATCCCTTTGAGAGGCTTTGGGAGGTGTTGGATGCACACAGCCTGGCTCGCCTTCTCACTGGATTTCAGGATAGCAAAGTGAGTGAAAAGAGACGTGGAGAAACAGTACTTTCCCACCTGTTGGGATGAGGCCTTCCTGTTCTGCTTTGTGTCACACTTAGCCACAGATAACCCCTACAAATGCTTTTCAGCTATTGTTACCTATTTTCTGGCCAAGCAGCACTTTCTAGATATGCAAACAAAATACGTAATTCATTCTTCCCACCTCAGCTCCACTGCAACTACTCCTGTTGCCCTGGTTTTGTTTATCTGGGAAATGTTCTCCTTTCTTTCATGAAGCCAGCTTTTCATGCTGGATAATTTTGTACTTGCATTCAGCCTCTGAAGTCCTTTGAATAAGCCAGGCTGTCCATGAGATGGTGCCACACGCAGAGTTAAAACCCTACTTTGCTTACCAGAGACAGCAGACAGGGAACAGTCTTCCTAGGCACTGCACTTAATATGGCATGTTTATTATGCCTATTATTATTATAATCTGGACTTCTTCAGCTTTGGGAACATGAATAATACAGCATCAAAAAAAAAAGTTTTTAAAAAGGTGTTTTTATATATAGATAGATAAAGATAGCTCGCTCTGATTCATCTGCTAAAAATTGCTGCTGCTCCTTGTTTGTTTGTTTTGTTCAAGCAGAAATCGCTGGGCAAGATGAATGCCAGGAATGGGAATACAGGATAAGCCTATATTTCACAACTTCTTGTCATGCAGGAAGGTTGCTGTCAAAACTTTGGTACAGGTCTGGAATTTGCTTAGAGGTGAAGTCGCTGCTCCGGGGTGTAGTGCAGCACAGCCAGGCAGGGAGGCAGGGAAGAGCATCTGGCGCATCCAGGGGTGAGCGAAGGTCAGCATGCCTCATCCAGGGGAAGGCTGCGGGGACTGGAACAGGAGCTATGCAGCCCCCACGAGCCAGCATCCGGATGGGAATGTGGGTGTCACCCTGCACAGCTAAAATTTGAGTGGTTTGAAGAACTCCTGTGATGACTGTTTTACCTTGTGCCATATGAGGGTGTAAATCGTTGTGCCTCTTCTGACCAGGTGCAGTGGTTTCTCTGGTGGGGATCAGGGTTTGGAGTCGGCAGCCAGTGCAGAAAAGAGACACAAAAAAACCGTTCAGGCTGTAAAAATGACCCTTGGGCAGACAAACGTCTCACTCAAAAGTACAGACGGAGGGATTGCTGCTGGAGCCACAGCTCCTGACTACATTTTCGGCCAACTTCAGCAGAGCTCTGAGCCAGGGAGGGACACGAAGCCTTCCCAAGCCACGGCACAGCGCACAGCAATAAACTCCAACTCTGCTCTCCACCCCTACAGCTCCATTTGCACCTGACAGGTGTTGCCACATCCACAGCCTGTGGCCTCCTTGTCCCTCACATGTCACACAGGAGGACACGCAGCCAGCAGTGGAGCTGGGAGCAGCATCAGATCTCCAGATACGGTGTAGAACCTGGGCTTCACCTTCTGTAGAGATCCTGGGATCTGGTCCCAGTCACAGACAGGAATCCAGACTGTCCGCTCTGGGCATTGCTAGTAATGTGTCAGGGTGGTTTTTCAGCTCTGCATGGACACAGCCATTATCAAAGTCATGTCCCAGTAGTCAGATGGATCCTGCCTTGGCGGAAATAAAACACCAGTGCTTTGACTGTAGCTTCATAGAGGGTAAGCCATAAAATAAAAATACTAAGGAAATAGCTGAAACAAACACTTGACATCCATCATGAGGGACAAGATCTGTCTTGACCCACTAAAACATTATTTGTTCTTTTTCCCAGGGGCCAAAATACCACTCTTCTGCATGAGATATGTGTGTCATTGGATATGTGTGTATCCCTAAATTTAATTTGTCCAATTGCATTAGGACAAGCAGCTAATTCTGAAATTCATTTTGTTCCCATAATCAACCCCTCTGCCAAATGGCATTTGGGTGGAATTGTGAAGATTGTGATTTTTATTTAAAGTGATTTATTGAAATCATTAGCAATGTTCCCTAAGTGGAATCCATGGCAATCCTTTTAATCTTCCCCCCATCACAGTAAATGCAAACATTTTTTTTAATAACAGAGAGTTTGAAATATAAGGTTATTAAAATCCACGCTTGTATATTTCTCCATGCTCTCTCCTTCTGTAATGGGTTGGAAACCATAATTGTGGAAATAAAGGCTGCCTTTCAGACCGGAGATGCAGAGAGTGTATAATGAACAGTTAAGCATCTATTTAGTCACTCTGAATTGATAAGGGTGTTAGTGACACTGAAAGGAGCCAACTTCATTTCCGCTGCAGGGAAATACAAATGGTGGGGGGGTACTTTTTTGGTATTGCCCTAAGCCCCTTTAATGGAGTCAGCATCTGCAGCAGAGCTCAGAGCTTCCCCAAGTGCTTTTCCAGCCTCCTCCCAGAGGTACTCAATGGAGGTCTAGGAAACTGAGGGGGTTTTCCCCGTGTCCCACTGGAGCGAGGTCTGGGCTGTTGTCAGCAGCTGTCCCCAGGCACACGGAGAGCTGCCCCTGTTGCCCTTAGCTCTGATTAACCTCCCCAGGTACACCTTTGCAAACCCTTTGTCCCAAATCACTCAGCTCCATCCGCTCCCGGGAATGAAGGGGCACAGCACGGTGGGAGCCTGCCTGGGACAGTCGCAGCTGCAGCCAGGCACAGGGATGGATCAGCCTGGACCAGATTCTCTCCTGTTCCCTCTGGTTGATGCACTGGTGCCATGGCAACTGCTAACACCAAACAGCTGTGGTGAAAGTACAGCTTCAGAGCCGCTTCGGTCCCCAACACCCAGTGGGCATGTCCTGGGGTTCTCCTTTCCTCCTAAGAACCCCAGCCAGAGTATGTGCCTCTGAGCAGGGCAAAGCCAGACTGCACTGTGCCACCCCTGCACAGAGCCCAAGCCTCACTTCGCATTGGAAGGTTCTTATAAAAAAATAATCTTGCCATATTTTGCCATAAAATCTGGTGTCGGAGAACTGAGAGTCTGACAGAGGAGCCATTTGCCCTTAGCTCCTCACTCCTGCCCCGGCCCTCAAAGTACTCTACAGCTTCATGCTCTGGAGGCAGAGTAGCAGCTCCAACTCCAGACATCGAGATGCTGGGGCAGGGGGACATCAGGACTTATCCCACTGCAGGATACCTATCCATGCAGCTGCCCAGATATCCTTCTGTAACCAGTCACAGCTCTGTCACTGGTGAGAAGAAATTTTAGGATGCTGTCAAATGGTCCTGGGCACCAGAAGTGACTGTGACATGGTCCATGCACGTTCTAGGGAGAGCAAAAAAGCTTTTTCCTCCATATTTTCTTTGCTCCTGGGCTGTACAATCTGTCCATCACCAACCCAAACCCTGGTGATATTATTGTAGGGGAGAGATGTTGCCATTTTATTCTATACTCTTCCAGCCCCCAGGCAGCTGGCAGGATTGCTGCTGGCTGGTAACACACACACACACACACACACAAAGTTAATCTTTTGCTATTATTTCTCAGAAGCTCCATTTGGCTGCTTTCAGGCCTAATGTGGTGATTTTCTTGCCCTCATAACAGCTGTTTCTTACACGGGGGAGCAGCACCAAAAAAAAAAAAAACAAACCGGTGAAAAATGGAACTGTGATTTATTTTCACCTCCAAATATAGAAAGACAATTTCCCCCTCTCTAAGATTTCCTCTTCCTCCTCTTTAACTATGTCCCACTGCCTTCGAACCAAGCCAGCACCCCAATGATCCCAGAGATCCCACCGCCAAGGCAGATGAGATGTATTTGTAGGGAACATGAACCAGTTCAAGACCATTATCAAGGTGATCAAGGACAGGCTGGTTCTTACCAGTTGTCACAAACACCTTAACAGGGAGGGGAGATGCTGAAGGAGCTCAGCCTCAAACCCTCCGTGCTTTCTGCAAACCAGGCATCCCTCCGATGCCAAAACTTTGCTGGGCAGAGGCTGCCGGGAAGGGAGAGGGGCTGTGGGGAGCATCACTCCTCCGGGATGCTGGCGGCGGGATCGATGATGTCCTCCCGGCTCCCGGCAGCGCCCGCGATGTGATTCCTCCCCGCCGGCGGCACCGCTCCCAGACAAAGGCTGAGCTCAGCGCCCGCGGGCGGCTGGACCCGGGCTACCCACGCGCACCCACGCGAGCGCTCCGGCTGCTCCCCACCTTCCCCTGCACCTCCCCGGGAACATCCAGCAGACGGATCAAAGCTCATCTTTTGTCATCGAAAGGATTAACTCCGCGGGGAGCAGCGGCGGAGGCTGAGCCTACGCTCCCGCCACGCATCGCCTGCTTCACAGCACGCTCAGGAGTTGTGGAGCCAACCTCTCGGCAGCTAATCCCCCTCGCTGCTGGAGCCGGGGAGGCTGGGAAGAGCCAGCAGGGCTGCAGGGTGAAGAGACGGGAGGGAAGAGGACGGGGAGGAGTGTCCACACACACACGCACACGCGTGCACCACCAGCACCCCGCACACGGCATCGGGCAGCGGCAGCGGATCGGCGGCTGCTCGCGGGGAGCTCCGCAGGGAGCCCAGCCCCGTATAAAACAAGCTGGAGCATCAGGCGAGAGGATCTGTTCGCTTGGAAAAGTCTTTCAGGTAAAACCCGAGACCGGCCGCTTCGGGGCTGGGCTGGGGGCCGGGTGCTGGGCTCTCTGCCGGCATGCTCGGTGTCCCTGACTTGGTTCTGTTTTTAAAGGAATCGATCGGGAGATGCCGGTAAAAGAAGTTGCTGAAAGCCAAGCAGGAATGGCCAGGAGCTGCGCGCCGCCGGCCCCGTCACACACCGGGAGCAGCTGAACTTTGTGGGGTCTGAACATTTTTCTCCTCCGCGAACGCTCTGGGCAGCGCTGACAGGAGAGTCAGGACGGCACTGCACACCTTGTGCCTGACCGAGTCTGGGGCAGAGTCACGGGGGGATTTCTGTCTCTCCAAGGACCGTCGCCTCTGAAAAAAAAAGCTGGAGAAGGGCAATTTATCTTTCTTTTCCAGATGACTGAAAATATCTACAGGATCCTGTCTCTCCAGTTTCCATCAGTGAGTAGCATACGGGAGAGGCGGCTGAGGAACAAAAATGATATCGGTCAAAATCATTCCAGCACCTACTTTTTCCTGAGGAACTTCATGCCCACAGGGGTTTTCTGCGGGCATTTCCAGGGCTGAGACCGAGGTACCACAGATGCATCCCTACCGGATCATGTAAGAATTTGCAAATGAGAAACCTACCCCGTCCAGATCTTCTCTGCCCGCTTTGCAGTACATGGTTTGGTGTAAGCACAGCAAATCTCACCTCTTTCTGTCCTTTTTAAGTCTCTTGAGCTTGGAGACCTCTTTCCTCATTGCAATTATGATTATTTGCAACATCAGTGCCATCAAAGATTGGAGCACTTTCCTTTCCCAAATCCTCCCCAGCGTTAACAAGACTCTGAACTTGGTACAGCAAGTGGAAGCCACCACCAGCTCGGTGGTAAGTGTCCTCCAGGACCCCGAACAGGACAACTACCTGTCCAATAGCCAGTCCATGAACTCCAGCAACTTCACAGCTGGCCTGGACCACTTATTCCAGTACTCATACTCGGACAATGACCAGCTCTACAAGGAGTACAAACCCCCTCCGCGAGACGCCATTCCTCTGCCCAAGGCTGTCCTCTACCTTCTCATGGCAGCCCTGGTGGTGGTGGCAGTGGCGTATGCCATCGTCGGGCATCTCATCAAGGACCTCATTTACGACTTTGTAGGTGAGTGTGGGCTTCACGCGTTGTGTGCTTGTGGCCAAAAAGAGCCTGGTGCCAAGCCTGGACGTGCTGGCTTGCATCTCTCTTTTGATTTGTGTGGGGTTTAGACCAAGCCTCGACCCTTTCACATTTGCAAGAGTGTTAGATTATTTAATGTGCTGGGTTCTCCAAACTGAGTTCTGTGCTGACCATCTTCCCAGAGAAAATCCTTGGGTTTAGCCCCCTTCCTAAAGGAGCAGATCTTGTGCCTGTGTGAGTGTGCATAAATGTGTGTGCGTGAGTCTGTGTTGCCAAACGACTGTAAAATCCCTTGGCCAGTTTCAACTGAGCTTGGATTAGAGGTCTCCAACATTAAAAGTTTCATGGCAACAGACACCTGAGCACAGGATAACAACCCACTAGCGCATTGGGAAAGAAAAGCTGCCATATGAGCTTAACCCCTTATTAGACACCAGTGAATCCACAAACTCCTAGGAAACACAGCTCAGCAGTCTGGTTCCCTTGTTGCCTTAGAACAGCCATCACAGCCCCTGCAACAAATCCATGCAGTGACAGCCCAAAGAGGGTGCATTTTTCTGAGGTTTGGCTTCCTGGCTCTTTGGTTTCATCCTGTTGCTGATGAGCGCTGTCCCTCGCCATCGGGGCCAAGAGCACAAACACTCTGCTGGCTGCTGCGGTCAGGCAGCGGCGCAGGCAGAGGTGCTCGGCTGCTTATGGCAAGCCCTCAGTGATATTCTTGCTCTTTGCCCCATAATTTTTCAGGCTGGTCGTGCTGGAGAGTGTGAATGTGCCCAATTCCCACCTGAATCCCTGGTACTTCTGGCCCCCCCACCCTTACAGCCAGTTCACCGTGTCCTTTTGAGGGGCAGGGCCTTGCTTCAGTGTGCTGGCGACAGTTTTCCAGCTTGGATAGGGAGCCAGAAGGGATCCCCAGAGGGATTTAAGCTCCTGGCTCCTGCAGATGTGCACACCCCCCAAAAGCTGTGGGGAGCAATGCCCTGCACAGGGGAGCAGGGCTGAAATCCCTTTGCACACCCTTGCTCTGAGCCTGACCCCCAGTCAGGGTTGAAGCCCTGCAGGCTCCATGTCTGCAGGGGGAGGGAGATCACACTCATCTGGAACAAAATCCACGTGTTCATTCACGATTCCGCTTTATCTCCCTGCTCCTGGGACACAGGAGACACACACCAGCCAAAACTCTGACCGCTGCCTGCGGGTGGGCAGCACCCCTGCCTTGCTGAGGGGAGGGCAAGGCAAGTCCTTTGGGCAGAGGGTCGTGACTGGGCAAGGGCCGGCAGATGCAGGACACAGGGATTTAGAGAGAAGTTATTCGGGACAAGAGAGGTCAAACCTCCTGGCAGGGAGCAGTACTTGGGGTCTCACATGAGGCTGAGCCAGGAAAACGGCAGGGAGCTGCTGCTGAGGAGTCTTTCTTTGCCCCAGATGGAAGGGAACGAATATATTGTTTAAAGTGTTAAATTCAACACTTAATCAGCAGCTTGCTGGGGCTGTAACATCACCTGCCTCTGCCGCTCGTCTGGTTCAGCTCTGCCTTCCCCACAAAGGTAGGCAGCGGGGATAGCACCTAAAAATATACATGCTGCTGCCCCAAGATGCTCGAAGGACCAGGTCAGGCCAGGTTAGAAACTCCCCCGAGGCAGGGGCCGGTCCAGTCCCAGTGCCCCTGCAGAGCAGACACCCCTGCCCCCATTGCTGGGGTCCCTGATGCAGGAGAGAACAGATGTGGGTGCTCAAAACCACCCTTTGCGTGGGTACTGCAAAGCAGGGCCAAAATCCAGAGAAATGCCATGCCCCTGCAGGCGGGGAGGGAGGCTGCAGCCGCCGTCGGGGGGCACCTGTGCCCGATGTGCTGCTTCCAACTCTGCACTAACCCTCCCTGGTGACCTTTAACTTTAGCCTCTGCGTGGGGCAAGGTCAGCAGGGTGCCCCTTCTCTTGCAAAGCCCTTTGCAAAGACACTTCCACAGCCTTTCACAGCACCACTGCCATCCCAGGGGCTGGACAAGCACAGGGACAGCACTGGGGTCTGCCCGCTTCCTGCCACTTTGGAAGAAGCCTTTTCCCAGTTTAACAGCCCTTGCTGAGGGCACAGCATCCTCCCTGCCCCGGGTGGAGGTAATATCTCTCCAAGTTAGGGTTAGAAATCCAGATGTGAGCTTCTTGCCCCTCCAGGCAGAGAGGAGAAGGCATTTCCCAAACTCCAGCAGCACCCCTCAGTGCCGAAGGCTGCCTCTGGCTCATTCTAGTTAGCACTCCGGGCCCATCTTCCCACAGTTTATACACTTAAAATGAGCCAGTCCTCAGAGGAGAGCGGATGAGACCGTGTTTGTTAACACTGCCAAGGAACAGCCTTTAAAGAGAAGGTTTCATTTGAATGAGTTTGCATAAAATTACTTCAGGAACAGGACAGAGAGACCAAGGGATAGTAAATAAGAAGCTGCTCTATTAGCTGCCTTAACACAGTGCTTGGATTTATATACTCGGCAGCAGCTCCAACCTCTGCTATCAGCGTTCCTGCACTAATCATGTTCAGAAATACACAGGGAGAGAGGGAAATAAGATGCCAAAGGGCTGGAGCCTGTTCCAGGGAGATTAAAGTGTGAATAGTTAATCGCTGCCTTAAACAGTCACTCAGAGGCATCAGGGATGATTATGACTCCTCAATAACAGCTTGTTGGACACGGCTCGGGGAGTCAAAGCATCACCCAGCCCCCTGCACTCACAGGAACAATGAGAAGCAGGTGCTGGGCTCAGTTTCGGATGATGAAGGGGTTCTCGGGATCCTGCCAAGGTTTTCTCCCTGCGAAATCTAAACGGGTATTTGAGACACCGACACCTCTCTTGCAGATGCTCCTTAAAAAATCAATTAGAGCTTGCCCAGGCATCCCCAGGGGGAGATGAACACTGCTGCGATGCCCAGCGGGCTGGGGAGCAGTGGAAAATAGGAGGCTGCACTGGAAAAGGAGGAAAGATGCACTGTCGGAGAGAGGGAAGGCAGAGCACCTGGATATGGATGAGGGCTCTGAAAGAGCCCCTCTTCAGCTCTTCCTGGAGACGCCTGGCCAAGGAGAGCCCCAAACACCTTATTTTCTCTCCAGTCCCTCCCGCTTGCTCTGAGCTGACCAATCTCACGTTTGGCTTTCCCAAAACTCATCAGATGTCTCTGCTCGGGGTCGGACGCGAGCCGCCCGAGGAGGGTGGCAGGGAGGCTGCTGCGTGAGCACAGCTCAGACCCCACCACCCGTTAAGGCAAATTGGGTCGAAGCATTTGGAAAGCTGCTTAGCTCGGAAGCGCTGGAGAGCTGCCAGAGCCGGCGCTGCGGCGAGGAGCTGGCTCGGCAAATGACAAGCCTGTCACCAGCGTACGAGGCGCCTAATTACTGCAATCCTCGGGAATCAGCCCGCCCTCCCTCCTCCGTCCCCAGCAGCTCGCTGAATATCGCTCTTATTTAAACATTAAAAAAAAAAAAAAAAGAAAGAAAAAAAAAGAAAGGAGGAAAAAGCGGAAAAAATAAAAAGTTTGACTGGAAACAAAGCTGTTGCCACGGAGACTGCACGCGTGTGGTCGCCGGGAAAGGGGAAAGCATCTAAAGCATCTCGCTCCTGCACGGGAACCACACGGGCAGGGTCTGATGGTCTGCGTGGGAGCAGTGCCTTGCAGGGAGACCTTGCTGTTGTCACCCGGTTCAGCCAAGGTCTCCTCTGAGCTGCTGATCTCCAGAGGAGACCTTGGAGGAAACTCTTCCCTCGGGAATGGGCCCAAAGGAGATGCCCAGCTGGGGCAGGGCAGGGCAGGTTCACTGACACCGGCAGGACTGTGCTGGTCAATGGCTTTGGGACTGCTCAGAACCCTACGCCATCATCAGAGCAGGGTCCTTCTCTTCTTTGCCCTTTTGACCCACCAGCCATATTTTTATTTTTCAGCCTTATCTCCAACCGCCACATTTCAGGCTTCTTTAGGAAACGGTCTCCTTGAACAAAGAAACTGTGCATGAATGTAGCATTGCTGAAAATAGCTGCTGGGTGATCCTGCAGGGACACAGGATCCACTTTTAATTGCTCCACACAGAACCACAGGGCTCTGAGGATAATTCAGCCCACGGCAGGGATTGCAGACAGCGTCTTAGACCCATCAGAGAGGACTTACATGTCTTTTTCTCAAGCTCTGTTCTGACGATAATTCCTTTGCCTCCCAAAAGTTGTGGGAAGAAACGACATCAGGTTCCCTTCTGCTTTCCCGTCTCGGTGCTAACCCACCTCTGACACTAATCCTCTGCCTGTTTCCGTTCTGTGCATGGGGGTGCATCAGGGCTTCCTTAGCTGCTGTTTAGGGAAGCAGTGGCTGCTGTAGGATGGCTTTCACCAGGATAATTCCCACTTCCACTCACAGGCTGGGGCTGTTGGCCGGACAATCAGCCACAGTGGTCTGGCCCTGCAAGAAGGGCCCACTCCAGGACAGCTGCATTTGCAGCCAAACTTCTGGAGCTCGGAGCTGGAGCAGAGGGATGGCTTCCAGCGCACACCGCCGGGCATCGACCGAGGCCTCAGGGATAAAACATCCCACAGCAGCCTTCCCATTCCTGTCGTCATCTGGTCAAGGGATGGGCTGTGTCAGGTCCTCGGGGCGAGGGCTGTGTTTCTCTACAGCCCTGCAAGCGCTGGTCTTCCTTGAGCTGAGACCAAGCACGGCTCCTCACTCCCTGGTCACCTCCACTCTGCCTCTGGAAGATACGGATAGCAAATATCCACCCCCAGGAGCATGCCTGCCTCCCACATACCACACCTGAGCCACCGCCTCTCAGACACCCACTCTCTGGAGCAGCCTGATGGATGGGACTGGGATCAAATGCAGGCTTGATCCAGAGTTGCTCTGGTGCAGAGAAGCTGTTTTTAAGAGAATATAATAATTAATGGAATGCCTTTTCCGTGTCACCCCTTTCCCCACCAGATGCTTCATGCTGGTCACAGCTCTGCAGAGGAACAGTGTCCTTACCTGTCCATCAGCAAAGCAGAGTGCTCACGCTGTTTGGGGTGCAGGACAATTTTGACTCAGGCAGCACAGCAGAGCTGACAAATTTTTGCAAAACAGGGAAGGAAGAACAAACCTCAACATCAAATTCATTTAGAAAGAAGTGAATCTGAGGGGGAAAAGGGGATTTCTAACAAATTATTGTTGTCAGGGGTAGACATAGATGTTCCATCAGAACAAACCTGGGAGTTATCTGCTGATTTTGCTAATGAATAAGTAGAGTCTGTCCTGCAAATGAGACAGATAGAATGTCCAACTGTGACTGCTACATCATGTCAAAGACATGAGGGATACCCTTGAACTCATGTCCATCAGGAACGCTCCGGCCAGAGCTGGCCCTGCCTTGCTGCAGAGCACAATGTGATTGCTGGGTCAGTACTTGTTTCAAAGAAAGAGGTGCTTCTGCTCCTGCTGATGGGAAAGGAGCTTTTTTAGCAGCTGCTTTCACACCCAGCTCCATTTAAAGCAAAACTAGAGCACGAGTTTGATTGTTCATCGAACATGTTGCCCCTTCCTTTGCCTGTTTCCACCTCTACAGGGACTGTGAATGTCTCACTCACCAGGCTGCATTTAAATTTCAGCCCTTTCTCCCACCTCCTTCTGCTCTTCTGCTTGAGATACCTCTTTTCCAGTGGCTGAAGTGCCTCGTGGACATCCCACCCTGCCGCCAATGAATGCAGGGGACCTGGCCACCCCACTGGGATGGCACTGGGCATAGGGCAACCCTGTGCCCCTCTGCACACAGACAACGGGAGGCTGCTCCCTGCTGCCTGCACTGTCAGGGGTTTCTGAGCAAGGATCATCGCTCAGGCTGCTGGTACAAGAAGGGCATGCTGTGACATCTGGGCAACCCTAGTGTTTTTCTGTCCCCAAAAATACAGCATATCCCAAGGGTCCTGCTTCCAACGGTGCTGTCGAAGACTCGGACAGAGCCAGGGAGGTGCAGGAGCATTTTGAGCCACATTGCTCCGCTATTATAATAATAATAACAATAACAGAGTTGCTATTCCACAGCTCCTGACTTGCCCAGTCTGCTCTATCTCCTCTCTCCAGCTGCTTTCGATCAATCGCTCCATATCGATCTCACCGCACCTCAGCACTTCCCACCTCTCCATTGGCCCTGCAGACCCCAGCAGGCACGCTGAGCCTCGGCAGCACCTGATGAGCGGGAAGAGGTGTCTCTGGGTTAGATGCTGCTCCCCCAGCCTGGCTGAGAAAGTCACTTTGTCCCTCTCTTTTATCCAAGACATTCACACACACACCCGTGTGCATGCCCTGGATTTTGCAGCATGTGTTACAGGCTCCTTCCAGTGGCTGGGTAGGGGCAGGCAATGCTTTTCCTTATCTCCAAAGCGTGACTGTCCTGGTTGTGGAAGTGCCACTGCCCCAGGAGCACACTGTGTGATCCCTGCTCGCCCCAGCTCTGCCCTCGACTGTCCCAGGTCCATTAGGTGTCCTGGTTCAGCCTGACTCTGCTCACATTCTGGCTGGAGATTGTGTGAACCCAGAGGTGGACTTCGATCCAAAAGAGGATTTTGTTTTCCTCTCGGTGGCAATTGTGTCTACTTTTTGTGGCTCGTGCATCCTCCCTGCCAGCTGTAAGGGATGGAGAGAGAAATACCTGACAGGGTGCTGAGGGCTGCAGCTCCCTTGGGCCGGTCACCACCACCCCTGGGCTCCCATGGCCCTTGGCCACCTCCCATTACCCGATTACACCCCCCTGCAGGGTTCCTTATCCGAGGTTTCCAGCCAGTGCTTGCGCATGACGTGAGGTTGTGCCTCCCATCCCCGGCAAAGTTCCTTCCGCATCAGAGCGAGGTTTAATCCCATTGACGCCAAGGATGTGCAGGTCTCCTCTCTCTTCTCCCTCATCCCTCCCCAGACATGCCATGGGTGACCCCGGGAGACCTTGGTTTCTCACCCACAAACTGAGAGGAGCCAGAGGGAGAAATGGGGGAGGATCGTGCATGGCTGTGATGGAGCTGGTGGCGGCTGGCAGGGGACATGAGGGCACTGACATTTTTAGGGTTGTTTCTCCAGGGTCGTGCTGGCAGGAGATCCTCTGCCAGCTCCACGGGGCCTCGCTCCCCTCTTTCACACACGGCAACACGCTGAAGTTACAGGCCATAAATGGCCACAAATAACATGTAATTGTGTAATTACTTCACTCCTTACTTACACAGTCAAATCATAAAGGCATCGCAGTAAATACCCTCTAATGACAGCCTAATTACATCTTCCTGCAGATTACTGGGTAATTAGATCCAGCAGGCTCCAGAAATAATTCCCAGGGAAGCAGTGGTTGGGATTAGCGCGTACAATCCAGCCTGCTCTTACCCAGGAATTAGACTGCGGCAGCGTCACACGAGCCACCTTCCCCGGGCACCCCGGCCAGCCACATCCCCTTTGGTGACAATGCACTGTGACACTTTTCCCATGCAAATGGCTTTTGCTGGTGCCTTTGGCGCTCTCCCAAAACACCCATCCCCTGCATTTCTGCCTTTACCACAGTGCCTCATCCACCTTTTGCTTCTTCTTCTGCCCGCAAATGTCACCACGGGTTCATCATCTGGCCACCAAATGCCACTTACCCCTACTCACAGGCATGCAACGCTCCTTGCTTCCTGTTGCACGCAGCAATCCTCATCCAGTGGCTCTCGGGATATTTGAGGACCCGTCACCCCTTTTTCTAAAGGTTATTCCCCTTCTTCCCTGCTGCTCCCACTGGAGTTTTACAGCTGACGTCAAGGAAAGCAAGCTGAGAACTTTAATAGTATTTGTAGGAGGCAATCTTGTTACTGCCTTCGGATTCTCCTCACGGCAAGCAGCTGCGTGGGGGCTGGAGGAGCCTGCAAGGTCTTGGGGGCAAGAGGCTCTGTCTGGGACGGACCAGACAGGGCCAGGAAGAAGGTGGTGGAGTGTTTGGCCTTTCATCTAAACCCAGTAAAGCCAAGCAAAATCAAAGCTATAAAGGAAAAAAGACCTAAATGAGCCTTCTGGGCTTGGCTGATTTCCTTGGGGAAGGGTTGTGGCAGGGAGCCCAGTCTCTGGTGGGGGCTGTGAGTGATGCAGGTGAAAGCTAAATGTCCTGGTTGGGACTCGGGGCAGATGCAGGCCTCCCCAAAAACCTTTGGACTACTTGTTCACTGAGTTTCCCAATCCCTCTTGCCAGCACTGCGTTGGCTGAGGGAACTATGGTGGTTCTTCTCCTGCCTTTCCCACTGGACAGCCAGGAAACCCTGCTAGTGCAGTGATGAAGGCGAAGAAAAGAGGAAAATCAAGGAAAAACAGTCACTCTCTGGACATGTTGCCTATGCCCAGTGTGGTGGGAGCTCTATCCTCCTTGGAGACAGGCCCCTCCTCCAGCCAGCCCATGCTGACAGCGAGGCACCTCTCCACTCCCTGTCCAGTTCCCCCGGCAGGGTGGAAACCTACCCTGGCTCCAGAGCATGAGCATCATCCTGAAAGTCATGTTCCACCCTCCTGGGGGTGGTGTGGCCAAATGGCTTCAGGCTGGATAAAAAATTCAAATATTGCAGTGCAAAAACACAAAACTTCTGGCTTTTTTCTAAAGAAAAACAAGAAGGAGAAGCTCTGGGGCTCTCAAAAAAGCCCAAAATTTGACCTACAGTGCACACGCTGAGCACAGGGAAGCCCACAGGTCGTTCCTGTCTCTCTGCTCACACCTGAAGAAATATCTGGACACCACTGGTGAGCTGAGAAATGAGATTTTCCATTCCCTTCACACCTGGCATCCCACCCTGTCATTTGCCATCATTCAGCCCCGGTTTTGCTGCAAAACTTTTTTTCTGCAGCCCATGAGAAAGACATCATCTCACTGGGATTGCATTTCAGTGTCCGTGCTCCATCAGGAACCTGTGTCCTCCACTGGAGAGCTGTAATTGGAATGCCCTGTGGGGATAGAAAACACCCCACGCCGCAAAGGAGAGAAATTGTATTCCTTGAGATCCAGTGGCAAATAAGCAGAGTTCCTCAGGAACAACAAAACCAGGCTGCTCCTTTTGTCTGCCTCCTGATAGCCAGCTCTGCTTTATTTTGGTAGCAGAGCTAAAGCAGAGGGGTGCTGGTGCTCCCTGCCCACCACCACCGGCTCCTAGGGCTACTCTCCCCTCACCTGGGTTTCCCCAGATTTGGTAACCTCCTTGCTGGTGCCTCGCCATCTCAGCAGGGCATGGCCTCTCACTGGCCAAACAGCCAAATTTTTTCATAGACAGCTGTTTGGGAAGCAGCACCACCTGCTTATACTGAGCTGCAGCCCCCTGTGCTGCAGGGGATGTTTCAGTCACGCTGTCATCCAGCAGTGACACTGTATTTTGGAGGTGGATCAGTCACCCCCAGGGTTGTGGCAGTGGCTGGATCAGCTCCGAGCCACGTCCTGGTGCTCTGGCGACCAGCAAGAAGCACAGCCCCGAAGCTGCCATGGAGGGTTTGAAGCCCTGGCATGGCTGTAATACACTCTCAAGGCAGAAAAGCCATGTCCTCAACCATGTCTCCAGCCCCATTTGGATGTCACATAGTTATTTAATCGTTCACTCTGTCTGGCAGCAAAAACCCACTGCAGGAAAGAGATTGCTAGAGACCCCAGACACACACTTCACTTTGGAGGCACTTCACTCTCATTTGTGGGATTAACAGAGTGATTTCATCTGCCTAAGCCGGGAGGGCTTCCAGAAACCAGCAGCCTGAAAACCAGCCCAGAGCTGGGAAGAGCAAAGATCCCAGCACCAGGGGAATGGAGGGAGCTGAAGGGGCAAGGGTGGGCAAGGAACACTCCTGGAGGGGTAAGCACCCAGAGCTAGAGGTTGGATGTAGCAGGAGGCAGCAATTTTCGAGCCACCTTCAACTCTGGGAACAGCTGGCGGTAACCAGGGGCTTGTTTTTTGCTTTTCCTTCCTCCAGAATGGATCTTTGGCCCCAACCCAGATGACAACAGCAACAAGAGCGACATCAACTGCATCAGCAACAGCGTCAACGAGATGAGTGAGATGCCCGAGGTGCCGCGGCACCGGGATCGCCAGCCCCAGGACGTGGTCATTGCCATCGGCGAGACTTGCCACTTGCCACAGCAGACGTGACCGGTGCCACGTCCAGGCCAGGCGGGATGGAGCAGCAGGATGGAGCAGCAGGATGGAGAGGAGGGATGGAGCAGAGGGACGGAGCGAAAGGATGGAGCAGTGAAACAGTGCAGCAGTCACCCTGCAGGACCGGGCAGGGAGAGGAAGGGATGGGCAGAGCCGGCACCGCGGAGCAAAGCCCTCCTCCCCCTGGTTTTACCAGCCTCTAAGGACCTTGCCGGGGTGGGTGGCATCACCCCTTCTCCCAGGCTTGTCAGTCCTGATGTCTGCCCTTGGGTTTGTGACCCCCTCTTTGTTCCCTGTGAATAGCAAAAAAGAAAAAGCAAATGCAAAATACACCCACCAAACAAAGCTTGCAAGAGAAATGAGCCAGAGAGAGGCCGGGCTGTCCTTTGGCGTGCGGCTGTCCAGTGGCGTGGGAAGGGGGTGGGGAAAAGGGCAAAGGAGACAAGGAGGCTGCAGAAAATGGGGGTGTCTGCATTTCTGGGGACAGGCCCAGGACACAGCAGGGAGCTGGGAGCTGCAGAAAGGCACAGAAAGGTCAGTAGGGGCCAAATCCCCCAGTACATCGATGACCTGCCTGGGCCATTACTCCCGCCTTTAATTTTGCAGCTCCAGCTCACAGCCCATTTCGGCAGGTGCGTCCTGTGCCTCTGGGACAGCAGGGTGACAGCCCAAACTCCCCAGGGAGTCTTATTCCTCTACGCCTGTGGCCAGGCCAGGGCCATCACATTCCCCCCACCACAGCTCTGCTTGGGCCCAGCACCCCCTGATGGGAGCAGCCCTGTTGGGACCAGGCATAACTCCTTTCTCTGGGGAATGTTGCTGGAGAGGAGGACAGGGATCCACCTGCATGAAATCCCAACTGGGGGGAAAATAGCCCTTGTAAGTCTGCATCCCTGAGACTCATCCCAGCGTGACCACCTCCTACACCAACCCCAAAGGTTCTGCCACCCCGAGGGGTGCTGGCTCTGTACTGGGGTCAGCCCCATGTGCATTGATGAAGCAGGGAGACCTCCCTCCTCTCCCTGGATGCCTTCCTCTTCCCTGCCAGAGCACCACCAACTAAAACTGCCCTTCTCTCTGCCCAAAGACATTCTTTCCCATTTCTAACTCCAGGCAGATCCCTGCTCCTCGCTTTTTAAGGGGCTCAGGGGAAAATGTGAGGGCAAGCTCCCAAACCATGTGGGAGAAGGAGCATCCTGATGGCTTCACTGCTATTTTAAGGTCAGCTCTTATCCCACTCAGGATTTTAAACCAGGATCCGTAATTTCTCTGTATAGCAGAGTGGAGGCCCTGGGACCAAGCTCATTCCTCGTGCTTCTCCCTGATGAAGATCACTTTACTCTCCACATCTTTCCCGAACTTAAGAAAAAAGGTTATACTGACCCAGTCCTGAGAAAAGGCCATGGTCCAGACTTCTGCCTCTGCATTCAGGGAGACAAGCCCTGCCTTTTCCCAGCCTGCAGTACCCAGCTCACCACGAACAGCAGGGGCCAGAACAGCATTTTCCCCTTCTGAAAGTGGTTGAGGAAAATGGATGTGGTTCCAAACTCCTGCTCCAAGGGCTTTAATGAGAGCCATTACCAGCAATCCCACGCTGGGGCTTTGTCGGCTTTGCAGCAAGCAAAGGCGGAGGACAGTACCTCGGACCCCCCCTGTAATTAACCATTTCCGATCAGACACAGTGTTCTGCCACCATCATTTTTCTCTGTTTGTTCGGCCCTGGGTTTGTAGCGTGGCTGCTCTGGCAGCTGCCAGGCTTCTCCTGTGCTGCTGGGGCTGTGGAGGGGAGCTGGACAGTGATGCCCGGGCAGCACGAGGGGGGATGCTGGGGATGATCCCACCAGTAACTGTCGGCCCCTGGGAATAGGGGTGCAGCAGCAGAGCCGGCTGGGGAAACTGGGAAGGTCCAGATTCCTGGAGGCTGTGCAGCGAGGGGCTGGTTTCCTCGCTCCCGTGCTCTTTCAGCATCAGCAGGCTGGACATCGGGGTCACCCAGCTGCCTCTGGCCATAGCTTGGGAGGGACAGGGGGACACTGTGTCTCTGTCTTGGGGTGACTGCACAGTCTCACACTGGCACTGCTCGCAGAGGGACTGCTCCGTGCCACGGGGACATGCCACTCACTGGGCACGACTGGTCTCCCCACGGCTGCAGCAGCAGCCCAGCGACTCACCTGCACTGCGGACCCATCGTCCATCAACTGCTGGAAATAAGGTGGAGGCTTCCCTGAGAATGGAGGCAGCCACCTCCACTCCAGCCGGGCTCTTGCTCCCTTCCTGAGACATTTGGGGTCCCACATGACGTGGTTTGACCCCCGGAGATGCTCCTGCACCAAGCAGCAACTCGCACTCAGGGCCGGCGTGGCTGTCACCCTCCCGAGGCCACTGTCCTCTGAGCAGAAGCAGAAGGAAGGAGCCCAGCTCCCTCCTGTGGCCACCTGCACCGGGGTCCTCCACACCACTCAATTCTGGGAAGGGGCTGGCGAGGAAGTGCCCTCAGCCCAGTCCCCTCAGCCTCTTTGAAGCCCCTCATTTGCAGGAGTGCCAGCAGGGATCCCGGTGCTGTGTCCATCTCCGGGACTGACCAAGCACTGGGTGATGTTACGGCAGTGTCCATGGTGAGGTGAAACACCAAACCCCTCCCTGAGCTGCGGGGTCACACCTGGTCAATGCCAGGAGCCAGGGCTGGCACCAGAGCTCCGCAGGACCCCGTGGCTGTGGATGCTTTTGGAGCTGACCCCACTGGAACCTGCCACGTACGGGGGAACACCACAGAGGACAGCAGTTTCCCACACCCCCTTCCTCCACATCCCCCCATCCCTGCATCACTGCCATCATCTGGCACCTGCCTTCCCCCTAATTTGTCCCCAAACACGTCACCAGACCCCACACTAGGGCTGAGCTCTGAGGATGACTGTGGGCCTGTCAGAGAGTCCCAAGGCCGCAGAGCCATTTTGTCTCCAGACACTGGAGGCAGAGCATGGCTTTTGGCTGCAACAAGTCCTGTCCCTCCAAGAATTCAGTGTTTTCCTGTCCAGCCATGCACTCATGCAGCTGGCTGCATTTTGGAGCACATCTCCAGTACCCTCAGAGGACCTTTGAAGCGGGGTGGCAGGACAGGACCAGGCAGATGAGTGAGGCTGTGAGGATGGGGAAGGGAGAACTCCACGTTTTTGTTTGGGGTGTGCAAATGGTACAGCACCCTCATGCGCAGCAGGACCCCCTCTCCAGGCTTGGCTGTCCCCCTCAGCCCTCTCCTTGCCCCCCACAACCTCTGAGCAGGGGACAAGTGTCTGGTCATACAACAGCAGGGACCCAGGAAGAAAGTGGCGGGGCCTTCTTTGGGGATTTTTGGGGATGCTGAGGGGGAAGGGGTCTGATGAGTGTGCCAGGCTATTCCGACTGCTCCCATCCCTGCACCTCTTCAGTGCAGGAGGTTGCTCTTTAATTCCCTCTTTCCTCCCCTAAGCGCCTTAGGGAGCAGAGACGAGAGATGCCGGTGCTTTTTATAGCAGCCGTAATCCCTGCTGCTCACACTGCCTGCATCTCCTGCCCCGAGACACAGGGCTGAGCCTCCAAAATGGGGGCTGCTGCCCAAAAACGGCCTGAAACCCCTTTGGCTCCCAGCACTGCCTCTCTCCCAGCTGGGGCTGGTTCTGGACTCATGACCCCTTTGCAGAAGGCGTTGGACGGCCACAGGTGCTGCACTCTGACAAGGAGGGAAGGGCAGACAGACGTACAGAGACACATGGATGAGCACCAGAACAACTGCCAGGCCTCCCTGCTCTCCTCCAAGACTTGTGGAACAGGAACCAACCCCACAGCACAGCCACAAGAAAGTCCTCAGGCACAAGAGGAGACTGGGGGTTTCTTTCCCTGCTATCTCCCCCAACTTTGCAAACAGGAAACTGAGGCAGGGAGGGAGCAGGGAAGGAGCTCCTGGCCCTTCAGCCCGGGAGCTGAGCCCTTTGCAGGCCAGCTGATGAGCTTTAAAGGCTAAGGAAGGCTTTACTTGGATGTAACCCCCAGGACATGAGCTTCAGCATTTTATCAGGATCATTTCGGTGCTGGGGTGGCCGGTTTCCCTCACCCAGCCTGTGCCTGCAAAGCCACGGATGGCATTTGGGCCATCCAGGCTTCATCCCTGGGGATGAAGGGGACAGAGGAAAAAGGATGTGAAATTGGGCAGTGGGAGGTTGGTGGGGCAGGAGCAGGTTCTGGGAGAGGCATATTTCACCTCCTGTCCCTGTCCTTGCGGTCAGTGCTGTCCTTCCACTCAGCCTCAGTCCCTGTCACTACCCCAGGACCGCAGCCACCAAGGGAGGGCACGAGCACTGCAGCTGCTCTGTTCCCATTGCCATTTCTCTCTCCAGCAGCTCAGCTTTTACTTCTCTCCAGCCAAAAGTCTCCCGGACTCTGCACCCTGCCAGGAGGAACCCAACACAGCTCTTAACCTTTTACTGTTTCTGTTTTACTGCCCATGGTTGGGCAGATGAATTTTCTCTGCCCACCCGCCCCAGACCAGAGGGTCTTGCAGGAGAGGGCAGCCTGGCAAATCCTGCCTAAAACCATTCCAGCCCTGCCCGCCCACTTTGCCCTGCTGTAGGTCTGGCCCCTGTCTCCCACAGCTTCTTTGCAACACGTTTGCTGTCATTTTCTCTTTAAACACCCCAGAGGGGAAAAAAACCAACCCAGACAGGGGTGGTTCTTCTAGGTCAGGCTGAGCTAAGACAGGGAAAGAAGATTAATTTCTCAGAGGAGCAATTCAGATTTTTCTTCTGCTCCCTGCTGGGGACCGAGGCAGAGCTGGTGGCAGGACCGCCCTCCTGGGCACACACGGGTTTTGGTTGTCACCTCTGGGGTGGCACTGAGCAGGACGTCCCCAGATGCAAGTCCAGCGTGGGAGGTGTAGGGGGATTCCTCCCAAGCAATGGGTGATGGAAGTGGGAAGAAGGTGGCATATCAGGGAGGCTGATGGGCTGGGGTGGGTGCCCAGAACCCAGGGAGCTGTGCCACCACTCTCCCCTGGCCCCCTGGCTGGGCTGGAACAGGGCACAGGCAGGGAATGAAGCCTCGAGCCTGTCCTTGTCACCCACCCATGCCCACACACCCACGAGGCCCTGAGCAGCCACACTTGTTTTTCACTCCCAAGGAGTGCTGCGAAGCTCTAAAGCCAGCGGATTATTCTCCAAAGCAAAGGCCTGGCCTGCTGCCAGCCCCTGGCAGGCAACAAACAGCCTGGGGAGGCATTTCCCAAAGGCTCAGCTCATTCCTGGTTCACGCTCTGACTTTGTACCCCTGCTCAGAAGCCTCACAGCCACTCAGCTGCAGACACCAAGAATCTCAGGAGGGGGTTCCCAAAGGTGGGGAGGAGGCAGGAGGTTACCAGGACACCCCATGTGGTGTCTGAGCTTCCCTGGGCAGAGTACCCCCTGTCCAGTGTGGCTTCTCCAGGGTGTAGTAGAGGTTCAGCAGAAGACAGGCACAGGCAGGGGGATGTCTCTCCCCTCTCCTCTTCGCACAAAACCTGTAGGAGTTTCCCACCTTTGGAAACCTGTGACCCTGGGGCAGTAAAGGAAGGAAAAGCTGGAAGCCGTCTGGAAACTCAGGACACAAGAATCCTACACCAGGCTGATTTAACCCAGTACTGGGCGGTCCTGGGCACAGTGTGCGGAGCAGGCTGGGTGATGGGGCCAGCCTGAGTACCATGTCCCAAAGTGGACTGAATTCAATTGTCCTAAACTGGAGGCAGCTTTAGCATCATGGGGCTCATCCTGGGGATCTGGGGATCGCCACTTTGCTCCAACCAGCACCAACACTTCAGCCTTGCCCAGGAGACCATCAGAACACCCCCACTGCCAAAACGAGGTGAGCTGAGAGCAGGGGTTGGGGGCAACACTTAGCCTTTCCTGTCCCATTTGTTGACTTCTCCTGCCCCACACTGTATTCAATGGATCAGGCAGCACAAAACCAGAGCTCTGCTCACAGCGCTGCCCCCCGAAAGGGTCACGGATAACCGGGGTGCGTGGGAGCTGCGCAGGGAACAGCACAAGGGTCAACATGGAGCATCAGTCTCCAGATAAGAGGAGAGTGGGGGTGCTGTGATCCAGCCCCACAGGCTGTGCTTGCACCCACACATCCCCTGCACCCGCTCCCAGGGTCACCCCACAGTGATGCACCCCACACCAGCGAGCCCACCGAGTGGTGGAGGCCACAGGGCTGCCAGACCAAAGGCCACGGAGTTTGGCCACCTCCCTTCCGACCACGGGGACCATGCTCTTTTTCCCCTGGGAAAAGGATATTTTCATGCTTCCTCGCTGCAGGAACTAACAGAAATCGCTTAAATGGCTGAATTGCTCTGGGGACAGGCCCTTTCAGAGCTGAGCCGCATGTAGGGAAGGGAAAGCCCAGAGGACATTTTAATAACAAGCAAGGAGAGCTGTTGAAGTGTTTTACTGCCTCGTTAAGGCAGTCTAATCTCTATGTATATCTGGAAAAAAAATTGGCTTGCTGGTGTTTTTATTGTAACAGAGGTGGGTGTTTTCTGGCACAGCTGGGACCCCGCTTGCTTTATCTGCTTGTTTTCTTACCTGATACAGGCACTGAATAGCCCAAGAGCAGCTCAAGGGCAGCAGCAGGCAGGTTCAGGGCCAGGCATACCAGGAGGGAGGCTGTGGATCTGTGCTGTGGGCTGTTCCCCACCCATGGGTGCTCTGCACCCCATTGCTGCACCCACCTTTCAGCAAGACGCAGGTCCCCGGGGTGTTTCCCCAGGGGAGGTTTGGGACATTTGGCTCTGCACGTGCCTGGGCAAAGCCCAGAGGTGGGTGATCCCTCATCCAGGCAGCCCAGAGACAGTGCAGGGAGACAACCATGAGGTCCCATCCACCCCTCCAGCTCCAAGGGCTGGGATTTGGGGGATACACAGATTTTGGGGCTATGGGCACCTTGGGCTGATGTAACTCAGGCTGAAGAGTCCATGCCCCAGGGAGCCCCAGCAAAAGCTCTTCTGCAGCAATACAGGGTTATCTGACTGCTGAGGTCTAGATTTGTAAGAGGAATAGGCTGGGCGTTTTATTTCTAAGGTTTTCTTCATGATTCTATTTTTTACCTCAGCCCAGCAGAAAGTGGGGAAATCCTGCTGAGTCCTGCTGGCTCCGGCATCCAATTTCCCATTTGCAAAAGCTCACAGTGTCAAAGCCGTGAGCCGGAAGGGATGCTGAGGCTGGGATGGCAGGGCTGGATAAGCCGATTGCGTTTGCTTTGGAAAAGCTGATGTTTGCATGAGCACCGGCTCTAGTGGTTTTAAAGGGATCCACCCAGGAGCAAATCCCAACAGCCTGATATCAGAGCTGGGCTGCTCCCACCCCGGCTGGGCTGGAGAAGTCTCTGCTCTACACCCAGATCCACGCTGCACCTCCTGGGTGGAGGAAGCCACGGGAGCCAAAGCTGCCACTGCAGAACATGGGAAGCAAACAAAGACTCCAGCACAGCTAACAGGGCTGGCAAACACCTAAAATTATCTTCCTTGGAAATCTGGAGCAGGAAGGGTGAGGCTGCTGTTTGACACATAGTTCAGCCGAGATCAATAGAGTCACCCTTGCTTCCAGCAGATGTGCACTGGTACCCAGCTGCTTCAGGAAAAGTGACTTTTATGTGCCACCACGCTGATGTGAGACGGGACAGATCCCCAGACACTTGGTCTGTGCCTGTTTCAGGGCTGGGGCTAAACCTGCCCTTCTGCAGGGCTGCCAAAAGCTCCTCTCCCCTTCCCCTAGAAACACCAGTGAGCTCAGCAAAGCACCGACAGCGTGGCCTGGGAGAAACATGAACATTTATTAAGCCAGCTATTTTTTGCTGAGAATGATTTTAACAGCGCCGAAGGACTTACCCTGTCTCCCCCAGGGACCCTCAGCTGATTCATTGCATGCAGGGTTAGCAGGAAAGCAGGGGACAGCCAGCGGGGGACATGGTGGCTCAGTGTCAGCGGCACAGCTACACAGGGAGCCACAAGCTACTCGCAGGCAATGGCAAGCCAAGCACAGCTGCTCCAGGGCAGGCAGAGGGATGCTTGCACAGGGCAATCCAGTCCCAGTTTGCTGGGATTCCCCCCAGTCCCCAGCAGGTGCCGTCTCTGAGAATTTTGGGTGTTGTCCCGCTCTCCAAATCCATCCAGGGAAGTCCTAAAGATCTGCAGAGGAAGGGAGGGTGCTCGGGGCTCTCAGAACAGAGGGTAATTTCCACTGAAGGTGCTGCTTCAGAGACACCAAGCTGAACCTGCTGTGCACCCAACCACCTTCTTAACCATGGCCAGCTCCTATCTCACATCTGGAAAGCCACAGCCTGTCACTTCCCTCTCTCTTAGCTTCCCACTGACATCACGAGATGATGTCCTCACTCCTACCATCCCAGCAAGGACAGATCCAAGCTGTGACCCACGCAGGCAAGGGAACAACGGCACAACGGTGAGAGCAAAGCCGTCACAGCACTCGGCTGGGGACAGGTGTACCCAGGGGTTCTGAAGTCCGGACACTCCGGGCTTATCCACAAATGTGGAAGAGCTTGGCTCCTTGAAGCAGCATGCTCAGGTCCCTCCCTGCATCATCTGGTGAAGGCAGCAGGTCCTGCCCAAGCTCTCACATGGCTCCAGCTGCAAGCCATGCTCTACAAGCCAGCGAGGGGCATGCTGGGAGGCGTGGTGGGGACAGCGAAAGGCACGGGCAGAAGCCAAGGCTAAAAAGACAGAGAAGGTGTCTCCAGGGCAGGGTCACTGCAAATCCACCCCGACAGAGCAGCCTCATGTTTCTGGTTGCTGGTAGGAGGCAGGGACCTGGCACCATTCATCACACAGAGAAACCCAGCCTTCACCACCATCACACCGCATCAGGGGAGAGCAGGAGCCTCTCCGAGTCTGAGCCCTGCAGGCTCTGCCAGGCCGCCCGTGCGCTGCCACGTCCCAGGCATTCTGCAGGACTGCTCCCAAGGTGGAACACAGTCCAGGAAGAAACTGGGAGAACTGCATTTCCATTTCCCACCCAGTGCTTTGTTCTCGTGTCATCACACCAGGAAGTCTGCACCATCATCCTTCCTCCACGGGGCACGGGCAGAGGCTCCCCAGCCCCGCCTCAGATTGGCTTCACAGAGGCATTGAAACCAGGCAGGGCTTCGCCCGCAGGGAAGGGGTTTTTAGCATCCACCATGTGCTGGGGCCAAACCCCAGGTCAGCTCTGCCCTGGATGGACACCGGCCTTGAAGACAGTGATGGAAATGAGCAGATCCAACAGGGATGCCCTGCTGATGGTCCTGCCCCACACTGAGCATGCTGGTGCCAGTGAGCTGTGGATGCATGGCAGTGTCTCCTGTCCTCTCTGGGTAGTCATTTTGGGGGAAGGGTCCCCAGTTTTTTGCACACTGGAAGCTGAGGGTTAGAGGGAGAGATCCCAGGAGCCCCACTGTCCCAGGTTTCCCCACCACCACCACCAAGGACAACAGAGGGGCATCCAGCCACCTGCAAGCACCACCCTAGAGCAAAGGATTAAATCTCCCAGGATCCACCTCATCCCTCCTCTCCCAGAAATGTGCTGCAGGACAGGCACCCAGTCCCTCATGGCTGCATCACCAAAGGCTGTTGGGCCCATCAGAGGAACAGTGCAACACCACCAAGCCAGCCTGGCCCCCCCTCTCCAGCCACCCCAACTCTCCCAAGCACAGAGAAGTGAAGCAGAGTGGGCAGCTGGGAGAGCTGGACTGGGAAGGCAAAGCCACGGGCTATAAGAATGTCACATCATCCTGTGACTGGAGCCAGCGCCAGTGGGCATCGTACTCCAGGTGCAGTTTGTTGTTGAGTTTGCAGTTCTCAAGGTCGGCCTCAGCTTTCCAAGCCTTCCCATCCGGATTCCCCAGCCTCTCCCCAGCCCCCGGTGGTGATTTGGTGTCTCTGTTTGGCTCCAGAGAGGGGGACTGCTGGCCCAAATACCCGTTGGCCACCTGGGGCTCCTTAGCAAACCGGTGATCCTGGGGCAACCCCGGTGGGGAGAGGTCCACGTGGGGCCACTCGTGCTCCTCTTTGTCCTTCTCTTGCTTTATAAGACCCCTCTCGGGGTCGATCCTGACCCAATCCTGCTCTGCCCTGGCCAGGGCTCTGCCCGATGTGGATGCAGCGGCAGTTTCAGCAGCATTCTGGGAGTACTCATCCATGTCATCAGCCAAGGTGTCCAGGTAGCTGCCGACGGAGATGCTGTCCAGCCTGTCGTTGGGGTCCTGCAGGCTGTCCCAGCTGCCCCGCCGCGAGGCCTCCTGGCTCTCCACCAGGCTGTACTGGCTGCTGGCCAGGCTGCTGCAGCGGCTGGTCAGTGTGCTCCGCTCCTCCAGCAGCCACTTCACCGCCTCGATGCCCTCGTTCACCACCACCAGCTGCTGCAGGATCTTCACGTCGACCGCTCGCAGGTAAGCCTGGGGGGGACACAGAGAGAACAGGGGGGTTGAGGTGACCCAAGGGCCCCATGTCCCAGCCCAGCCTGGCAGAGGTGTCACCGTGGCGGCCACAGGTCTCCTAAGCTGCTTGATGAAGAGCACGGTATGGGAGAACACCCTCCAGGGAACCATCCCAGGGGGCCCTGTCCAAGACCTGGGGACATGGCTATCGGTGACCAACGACTTGTGGTTCCCACCAGCCACCAACCCCCTCCAGGAAATAAATCCAGGGCACTTATGTTGCTATCTTCTGTGGGAACAAGGGGGAAGAAAGGAGCTGGAGGTACTGATTGCAGATCTGATCCCAGAGCATCCTCCAAGACCTGGGAGGCTGCTGGCAGTGCAAGAGGATCAGGCATTGCTCAGGGACTTCCCCAGGCCGGTCCCTTCAGGCCTTTACTTCTCTCCTTCTAGAGTCTGAACCAAGCCTGGTGACAATGTCACATGGCAAGATTTGGAGACCCAAATCACTCCCAAAATGGGAGGACAAGGACGACAGGCACTGCTGATCACACCACTCGCCTCACAGACTCCTGCCCCTCCAAGCCTGGGGAAGCTCTTTGCAAACCTCAGTTGCTGCAGAAACATCTGTTTTCCTAATGGAAAGCCCCGTGTGCCAAGACATTCCTGTCTGCATGATACTGGCCGCCAAAAGCCACTGGATTTCCCCTGCACGGGACACAAATATTTTGCCCAGAAAGGAAATCAGGCCATGATGGGGGGAAAGGGAGAAAACCCACTGCAGGGCAGGTACAGGCAGCCTGCGGGCTGCAGATGCCCACGGATTCCTGCACAAACACATTCTGTGCCCAGCACCAGCAAGCTGTGACAGAAATCCATGCGATCCCCGGGGATCATTTTCAAGCACAGAGCCCGATCCTCAGCATCCGGTGCCCTGGGAGTCACTCGCCCGCCCACGGGTGACCCCACAGTCCCCTGAGACCCCTGTCTCCGGTCCCACAGCCAGCGCAGCAACAGAAGCATCCGAGGAAGGAGCCTGGGAAAACTCCAGCCAGGATTTCAGCACATGACACCTCTCACTCCAGACGACACCAAAAAAAGGGTCAAAGATTTGTAAAGACCCAACACCAGCCCTCCCACTCCCTCCTCACGCTCCTCAAGCTGGATTTAAATAAAGAATAGCAGCGATGTGCCCGGATTGGGGCAGGAGCCAGCTTCCAAGTGCAGAAATTTCCTTTCTAGGCAAGTTATTTAAAAAACTGCCTACAATGGACTTTTCTGCACGCACTGCTAAAGCATCTGGCTTTGGCAAGGGAGACCACGAAGGAGGAGGAGGGCTGGAAACCCCTGGTGGGGGGTTCCCCATTTTTCTCTGCCTCGTGCTGAACTGCAGCTGTCAGAGATGCCAGGGGAGCCACCCCAAAAGCAGACGGTGGGATAACACTCCCCGCTTTCCACACTGCTTGCTGGAAGGAGTTGGCCATCAATTTGCTGCTAGTTCAGACCAGCCTGACCTCCCCATTGCACTCCAAGACCCCCCCTTTCCAGCAAGTTAAGGTTGCTGTGGGAGGAGACCCAGCACAGGCTGCTCTCTGTACTCCTCCAGATGCACTGAAGTTCACTGCACGACCTCGCACCAAGGACAGCTGTACAGGGGACTGTCACATTCCTCCTCACGCTCTCCAGGGGCAGATACAGCCCTGCTCCCCTCCCCAGCATGCAAGAAACCTCAGGCGCCTTCTCCTTTCAAGATATCTAGCCCTAGGGATAAATCTTCCTCCTCAGATCAGGAGGCGAGAGTGGGAATTTGCTGAATTCTCCTCCCACCGCCCACTCCCAGGCCAGCTTATCCTCTGAGCACTGGGGTTGCCGGTTTCCTGCTGCTCGGGGGGGGAATGCTGGTCCCTGTTCACGGGGATGGGGAGATGACGGGAGCCCTATGCTGGGTTTTGGCATCTGGGTTCCAATCCCAAGCTGCTGATCCGGGTGTGAGGTGTCCCCACCTCTTCCCTAGCCCGCAAGAAGAGCCAGGGCAGGGCAAGGAAATGCCTTCCTGAGCCAAGGTGAATAATGCCCGGCCCAAGCCAGGCCTTGCTGGCCATAGGCTGAGCCTGCTTGCACCTGGGCAGGGCAAACACCACACTGCCCCAGAGACCTTTCTCCTCCGGTCAGGGTGCAGCCTGCAAGCCGGTGCGGAGGGAGGATGAAAGCAGAGGGAGGATGAAAGCTCTCGCACCGATGGGAATATTGAATCAGCCAAAGTGGAGGGCTCAGGCTGGGCGGTGCTCCAGCCCCCCGGGGGCACGCAGGGATGCGGCTGTATTGAGCCTGTTTCCCCGTGGAAACAATGCTCATTCCCACCCGCTCGGCATGTTCATGCGTGGGAGAGTCCCTTCCCCCAGCTGCACTTGAACCCATTGCCCAATCTCGCCACGTTTCCCGGAGGCGCAGGCATCGCCGGTATTTGCTCCCTCCACGAAAGGGGGAGGCGAGAAAGCTGCCATCGGCACTCCCACGGCCCCCGGGAAAGGCTGCCACCGCAGCCCAGCCCTGTACGAGCCACCCGAGAAGCCCCAGCAGGAACCGAACCCAGGGAAAGCTCCCGGCGATGCTTGTGCCTTGTCACTCCGGGGGTCACACCCGGGGGAGAGAAGATCCACCACCATGCCCTTGGCGAAGGTCCCTGCCCTAAATTCTGATCTCGGACACCGCGATCCCCGGCGGAGCCGGAGTCTGGGGGTGCGCGGGGCGAGGGGGGCAGGACGGAGGTGGCAGAGGGGGACCCCGGGGGTGGACGCTGCGTGGGCCGGGGATAGAGAGCGGCCGGAGAAGGGGTATGAGCTGGGGAGTTTAACCCGTACACGGAGGAGCAAGAGGGGTTCCCCAAAATGCAGGCAGAGCGCGGGCGCTATTCGGGACTGTCAGCGGGGGTGGCAAGCGGCTACCCCAGGGTGGATGCGGTGACGGCGGGGTGGGACGGTCAGTTACCGGCGGGCGGCCGGCAGCGCTCTCGGTACCGCGGCACTCACCAGCTCGAGGCGCAGCGTCCGGAGGCGTTCGG
>VZTD01002924.1:1267342-1341964 GCA_013397725.1 Rhagologus leucostigma
TCCGCGGTCCCGCAGCGCCTTTCCCCGCCGCCGCTCATTGCCGCCCTCAGACAGCCGGCTCTCCCGCCCCGCCCGGAGCGCCTGGGTGCCCTTCGCCACCTCCAGCCCCCGAGTGCCTCCGGGCCCCTCAGCGCTCCTCTCCCCGCCCCGCCTGGCCTTGCTGGGGCACGCTGTGCTCCAGCCGGGTCCCTGGCTCTGCCGGGGCTCCGCATCCCGCCCAGGCCCAGCGGTTTGCTCCCCGCAGGGAGCCCGGCCTCCCGTTGGCACAGCTCCTCTGCCCAGGGGTGCTGGGAGCTGCAGCAGGACGATGGCCTGGTGCTGCACCCCGTGCCCGGGCTGGCTGTTAGCGGGCAGGGTCTCTCCGCCAGGACCCCGCTGGCACATATGGCCAATGGTGGCCCATTCCATAACACCTGCTGGTCCAGGATCTATTGTCTGCTTGTGACTTTGGGCTGCTTTTCTTTCCCGGAGCGTGGGAGTGGGCCCATGGCACTGCAGCAGCCTCGCTGAGGGGTTGGCCTGGAGCAGAGGCCGTCGCTTGCCAATGAGTTCAGGGGCTTCCCCTCACCCTGCAGCAAAGCCTGGCCTCCTGCACTGCTCCCAGCAGGAGCTCTGGCCGGCAGGGAGGCTCCAAAGGGCTTTTGCTCGTGGCACATCAGTGCTGTCCATGGCCACTGCTTGTGCCAGGCTCTGTCTTTGCTGGGGAGAGGGTTTGAAGGCGCCTCCCTCACCCTGCACCCATCCCATCCCGGCAGGGGGCCCCGATGGACATGAGAGCGGAACAGCACGCATCCTGACCCCCGCCCCACACGGCTGCCCCCGTGCCAGCCCCCGGGACTATGGACGAGTGGAAGCCCAACCCCGCTGTGAAGCCCCACAAGAAGCGGAGCTGGTACCTTGCCTGGAAGTACAAGCTGATGAACCAGCGCGCGCTGCGGAAGCTCTGTCAGGTGAGCCACCCGCGGCCCTGCGGTAGATTAGGAAGGATAATCTACAGGATTTACAAGTTTACAGAGCAGCTGCACGGGTGGAAGTGTGTCTGCTGGCAGTCCGGGTGACCTGACATGCTGAGGGAGCATAACTTGTTTTCCAAGAAGCTGCCTCCAAGTGCCTGTGTGTGGAAGGGTCTGCCTTGTGTAGCAGCTCCTTTCATCTGCCAGGAGACCTGTTGAGTGGCTATGGGAGGAGATGCAATTATCCAGGTGGCCTTGGGAAGCTTTCAGCTAGAAACCAACTGATTTCTCCCATCCTGGCTCTGGACCCATGCCGAGTGCTGCAGGGCTCAGCTTTGAGCTATTTGATTTGCAAACCAAGCCTGGTATAAGGCACGACAGGTGGACAGAGAAAATAGGGCTTGGTAACAGGATCTCATGCCCCAGAGGCAGCTGGTGTCTGGGAGAGCCTCAGGCTTGGTTGCTTGTGCTGTAAAACAGCTAATCCTTGGTGGAGACGGCATCCTGGGGGGTGTCTGGGGCTGTAAGGACATGGCCTCACGGCAGCAAAACACAGAAAAGGGGCCTTTCCTGAGAGGAGTTCATGAGATCTGGCAGTTGGTTGCTGTGGGAGGGAGCAGGGGAGGGTTTTGCATATGCCTGGGAGGACAAAGGCTCATGAGGGCTCCCTTGGCAGGGAGACTGCTGAGTTCTGTGTCTAATGGGGTGTTCAAGGCTTGGGAATGTGTCTGGTCGTTCAGGCAGGTGTTGCTCACCATGCTGGGGCAACGTGCTAGAGCCTGCACACTGTCATCTCTGTACTTTGTGGCACTGCTTAGAACACAGATGAAAATTTGGCTTAAAATAGGTAGACCAGAGTTGGCAGGTCTACAGCAGCCAAGCATCCATCAGGTAGCTTTGACTGAGCCAGCTTTGCTAGACCTGGCTGCTGGTCTTGCTTAATTCTTATTCCTTCTTGCCTTATTCGCTCTGGTCACCAGGGCTGTTCCCTCACATCCCCAGTGCTGACCAGGGCAGAAGGTCTGGGCAGGTTGGTGAGGTGGCCTTGCTGCCTCTCCGTGAGCCCACGGCTCTGTTCCTGTCTAATTAAAAGCTTTCTGTGCACAGATCCCAAAAGGTGCTCATAATCCTGAGTCAACAGCAAATTAACAAGCCAAAATACCATAGTGACATTTATACCATCGTGTTGTCTTATTGCTGGTTTCCATTTTCCTCATTACTCCTTGAACCTGCTTGGCAGAGATAGCAGCAACACAGAGCTTTGAGGCAGTAGCTGGATAGATAAGGCAGGAATCCTTTTAGTGCCTTTCACCAAGGGCAGGCCAGTGTGTGATCCCAGCCCCATTACGGACCTCAGAGAATGAAGGGTCTGTTCCACAGCCCCTGGACTTTGCCAAGCTCTCTGTGTCAGAATCCACGAGGCTTGCATTGAAGTTTGCTGCGGACAGTAAGGCTGCAGGCTGGTCTCTGCAGCCTGTGGTACAGTGCAGTTTCCTGAAATCAGACCTCAGCTGCTTCCCTTTGTTTGACTCAGCTGCACAAGATCTCCTCTCCTCTCAATACCCTGAGTGCATCCTCTGGTTCCAGAGGGACAGGTGAGAGTAGTGATACTGCAGCAGAGGCAGAAGTTAAGGTTACCCTGGGAGGTGTAACTTTGAATTACCAAACTCTTTGCCTGCTGGGACCCTCAACCTTGATGCAATAATTTAGCAGGAATCTGTTCACAGGTCTGGAAGCAGGGATACATTGGAAGTGGGTTAATTCTCACATATCAAGGAGTCAGTGCTCTCCAGCTGAAGAATGCATTTCACCATGAAACTCGGTCACCTGTATTTCTTTCTCTTTGCTTTCCTCAGAGGAAAACAGGGGAAATGACAGATGCTTGTGATCCCGTGCAAGATCTCCTTGGGGTGCTCTGCAGACCATGCCAAGGTGGGCTGGTTTTGGGGTTGTTACTTACAAATTTCTAACGCAAAACGTCCTGCATTGCAGACAGGTGCTGTCCTCTTCCTGCTTGTGACTGTAATTGTGAACATCAAACTAATCTTGGACACCAGGAGAGCGGCTTATGAGGAGGAAGAGGAGTCTGCACAGGACTATGGTGAGGGGCAGCATCCTGTTGTGCTTTGAAAGCAAGGAAACCAGAGGGTCCCTTTAAGTCAGGGCTAACTTGTGACCAGCTACATCATGAAAAACACATCTGCGGCTGTGGGTTTAACAAAAATTAATAGAAAATGCTGCTCCCTTCCTGGTCTGTCTACTGAAAGCTTTGGCCCATTTGGCTGCAGAGATCTGTATGGGGTCAGCCGAGGCCAGAGCTGTTGCCATTTGGTATTTCCCCTTACCTACCATCCCTGTAAATTCTGCCCCATGGTGCCTGGTGGGATGCCCTTCTGGAGGTTTGGCTGGGCTGACACAGAACAGGGACAAGCTAGAGGTGCCTTTAGTGGTTGAAACTGGGAATTTCTCCGCTGCAGATGACGAGATGCTGAATGTGGAGGTCCCCAGGCACCCTGTCAACAACAAGAAGGTCCTGGATGTCGAGGTGTACTCCAGCCGATCAAAGGTCTACGTGGCCGTGGATGGGACGACGGTGAGTGGCAGGTGCTGGCTGTCCCTGCGAGCAGAGGATGGACAGAGCTGAACGGGTGAAGCCACAAACAGCAGTGGTGAGAGCACTTCAGAGGCTGGCAAGAAGTTGTGCTTCCAGGACTTCTGCTCTGGTGCCCATCACTGCTGCGAGCAAAGCCAAAGAGATTTGCCTCTTGTCTGGGGGCTCTGCTGTGCAGAATGGACGGGGAATAAGAAGAGGTCTTGGCATATGATTCGCATCATTTATCCACTTTCAGGTCCTGGAAGATGAGGCTCGGGAGCAGGGAAGAGGGATCCATGTCATCGTCTTAAATCAGGCCACGGTAAAACATCCCTGTGTCTCTCTCACTGGGCAGTTTGTCCTTGCTCTTCAGCTGTTGGGTGCCTGAAGCCAGGGGCAGCCAGGGTGGAAGTCCCTGAATGCTTTTTGTGTGCAGTTTGCAGAGCGTGACGCGGTCACCCAGAGAGTCCGTGCAGGGTTTCCTTGTGCTGCCTGCTGTCCTTGGGGAGCAGGCAGGGGAGGAGTTGTGAGGTTGGGTGATGCTTCTCACAGACCTCCATGCAGGAAGGCCTGAGGGCCAAGCTTGCCTGGGGACTGACTCCCTGGCATACCGGAAAAGCCACTCCCTGTGTTGCTCAGGGAATGAGGCTTCCAGGGCAGATTTCCATAACTCTGTGTGTCCATACCATGTAGTATTTAAGATCCATCTGACGTGTGAATACCAACAGGGTCATGTGATGGCCAAGAGGGTCTTTGACACCTATTCCCCCCACGAAGATGAAGCCATGGTACTTTTCCTCAACATGGTTGCTCGGGGCCGGATCCTGATCTTCACCATTAAGGTATGTGATCCTAATATCAAAAGAAAAGTCATCTTGAGTCAGGATGTCCTGAAGCTCATCTGGGCAGTAGCCTCCTGAATGTCATCAGACATTCCCAGGACTAAATGTCACATCCCCATGGGGCTGTGGCTCCCTGTCTGGATCACCTCCCTTGTCCTCTTGCTGCAGGTACTACTGTGCCCAGCAAAGCAGGAGAGCAGAAAGCAGATGTGTCAGAGCCCACAGCAATAGACAAGGGGGTAGGTGGAGAATGGACATGGGGAAATATAGGAATGTGGTGGGATCCTTCTGGCTCCCAGTTCAGGCTTTGCAGGGGTCCTGTGGTCTGTGCTGGGTCTGGGCTGCTGTGCAAGCAGCACTGTGCTGCCTCAAGGTTTCAGGCTTAGCTGTGTGAGGTGTTGCTTAACACATGGCCCTGCTTGAGAACAATTTGGTCTCAAGGAAACAGGAGTTCATGATTCCTCTGACCTCCCTGTGGGTCATGGTGAAGCTACTGGCAGCTTTAGTGGCACAGAGACCCTGAAGGTTTCTGGCTCAACTGGTTCAAAGGTAGGAGTGGGCCCTGTACCTCTTTGGTATTGATGCGAGACTTTCCCTGTCAGGAACCAGACCTCAGCTACAGGGTTGTGTTTTGTTCCAGGATGAAGGCTCCTTTCACCTCAAGGAGACAGCCAAGAATGTCCTGAAAAGCCTGGGGAGCCAAGTTGCACCATTCCTGAGCTGGAGAGACATGTGGACATTTGTGGGGAAGAAGGGGGGTGAGTCTTGTACAGGCTGGGAGAGGATTTGTGGCTCCTTTCTTTGGGAGAAGCCAGGTGAAGGCAAACCCAGCCCATCCCCAAGAGGCTCTATGAGCAGGGAACTAGTCACAGAGAGGGGCAGCTCCATTCCTGGGGGTGAGGGAGGGTATGGAGGCAGATCATGTTCCTTCAGCGGTTTGCCAGAGGCCAATGGGAAAAGGTGCCAGGCTGTCCCTCAGGCTGACAGCCCCTGGTCATGCCTTGACACAGCAGGGCTGGGCCCTTCCAGGCAGTCCTGACCCTGTGTTCCTGTTTCAGGGGAAGTATATGGGGAGAAGCACGCCAAGTCACCTGCCCTCTCGACGTGGGGTGACCCCGTTCTGCTGAAGACAGAAGTTCACCTGACATCTGTGGAAGGTAGGAAGTACAGTCTGCTCTGTGGTGTCTCTGGGAGATGTTTGTCTGCTGCCTGGTTTTAAGTCAAAGCCATGGGTCTCTTAGAAAATCCCAGGATGGATTTAAGGCTTTTTGAGATGATGATGGCAACTTTTGAAATGGGCTTAGCTCCGTTTCTTCCTGCTTCTGTGGCAGTTCTAGGCATGGTTGTTGAGAAGGGTGAGGATGGAGAAGTGGGAACATGGGCTGGCCAAGTGTCACCTCTCCAAAGCAGACCTGGTCTGGTCTTTTCTGACTGTTGGCCTTGAACAACCCATAGCTGCTCAGAGAGGCCAGAGGAGGGGTTGGGTTCTGAATGATTCCTGGGGTCGTATCTGGCATCCAGAGTGTTGCTTGTTCACTGCCAAGGACTGGCTTGGTCTGCGTGTGTGGTATCCCAGCCTGGAGCACACACGGTGAGTCTGTGGGGGTGACAGGTCTGTGTTTTCTCCTCCAGATGCTGAGTGCCATTGGCCCGACACGGAGCTGAACCGGCGCCGCAAGAGGTTCTGCAGCAAAGTGGAAGGTTACGGCAGCGTCTGCAGCTGCAAAGACCCCACACCCATCGAGTTCAACCCTGATCCCGTGAGTGCAGGGGCACTGTTCAGGGAGGGCTCTGGGAGGGAGGGCTGGGCTGGACCAGGTGTGTTTTGCAGCTCAGATGCAGAGCACTGTTCTTAAGCGCCAGCTGAGTGGTGCAAACTGCCCCTGGGCAAGCCCTTAGCCCCAGCAGAGGTGAGGTGAATACCTGGGAGCAGGTCATGCTGGGGAAGGGGAAATCCTGTGCTCTCGAGTTGCCAGGAATAGTTACCCTCTTCCAGGGATATCAGTGTAAGCAGCAGAGCCTGGACTTTTAGAGACAGAGCAGCTATTGCGATTTTTGAGCTGTCCTTGGCACGGTGCTGAAGGGTTCAGACACAGGTCTCTGAGTGGATGCAAACTAGGATTTTGGAGCTGGGTCAGAGTTGAGTTGAAGGAGGGAAACTGGCAGGGTATCCAGGAGTGCTAAAGGCATCCTGCTTGGTTGGTGTGGCCCTGAGACAAGAGGTAGGACTATGCAGCTCTGCTGTCTTAGCAGCAGGTCCCTACCCCTTGGATCCTGCTCTCAGTGGCATAGAATCATAGCATCATTTTGGTTTGCATGGCCTCTCCCACCCCCACTCACACACATTGTTCTCTTGCAGCTCAAAGACAATAAAGTCTTTGACGTGCCAGTAGCTGTCATTGCAGGGAACCGCCCCAACTACCTGTACAGGTAAGCACTCCCAGAGGGCACAGCTGCTCTGCTCTGTGCCACAAGACCAGGCATGGCCCAGGCCCTTCCCTTTCTCCTGCTGGCAGGATCCAGCCTCCTCCTGGGGTTGCATGAGCACCAAGGGCAGACCTTGGGGGAGGGGAAGGGGAGGCCTAGGTAGGTCCTGTTCCCTAATGGTGCACACTTTCCCCCATCCCAAGGGATCCATACCCCTGTGCTGAAGGGCCTGTGCCCACTGGGGCTGTGCTGCGCTCAGGCCCCTCCGTCTCTCCTCAGGATGCTGCGTTCCTTGCTGTCGGCTCAGGGCGTCAATCCACAGATGATCACAGTCTTCATCGATGGGTACTACGAGGTGAGAGCATTGCCAGAGATCCCCGTGGCCAGCTCCATGCTCCCCCAGCCCCGTGCTGGTGCAGTCCTTGGAGCCTTGTCACCTTCCTCCTGCTGTGTGTCACACTGCTCCTACCCAAAGTCAGTCAGCCAAAGTTAGCCGAGCCATGGGCGTGGGTAAAGCCGCCTTTGGCCTTTCCCAAAGCCCAGGGCTGACATCCCCACGTCAGAAGGGGCTTGGTGTGCAGGAATGGCACGTGGTGGTCATGCTGGGCTCTCCCCATCCACTTTTCTCACTTGATGGGCATCGCCAGCCCCTTGAGCAGGCTCTGGATGTAACACCATCTGTCCGGCTGCTTCACATGGAGAGGAACAAACCAGTCCAGCCGTGCCTGTCCAGCTCCATTCTCACTAAGAGCTGAAGAGACACAAAACAGTGTGTTTTCCCAAGGCTCAAAGCTTGGGGTTCATGAAAGCTGGCACCAGGTGGAGGAGGACTGGCCCTTCAGAGGCAAAGACCTTGCTCTTACTCAACATTGTATAGTCCTGAAAGCCCTGTCTCTCTGGCAGTGGAGTGTACTCTGGGACAGGCATGTGGGATCTTAGCAGCTCTCAGGAGCTTGCTAGGCCTCATCTCTGCAGCATCCAGTGAGGTACTGCCTGGTTGCCCTGGGATGGAGACAGTTGTTCCTTGCAGGCCCCTCCCACCACTGCCACACTGTGGGGCTGGGGGAGCTGGCTTGTTTATGCAGGCTCTTGCTGCACCACATCAGAGCAGTTAAAGATAGCAGCATCCATTGCCATGGCAACTGGAGCAGCATCCCTTAGCTACGAGGGGGCAGCCTGGATGCTCGAGCTGCCATGGTGGATACCAGGGAGAGGGGGAAGGGTTGGTACAATGGGAGCTCCTCTCTTTTGTGGCTAGGAGGTGGGATGCACAGTAAGGGGATGGAGAAGGCCTTGGTGGCTCCTTCTTAGGGCAGAGATATGTCAGCCCAAATTTGGATTACTTCTCACCCCTGTGCTTGGTCAGAAAGGTCCTTTTCTTGGCAGCTGTGAGAGAAAATTGAGTCAATTGTGGTCTTGCCATTAACCAGCTACTAAGTACTGGGAACCTGGGACTTCTCAGATATTCTTGGATACAACTTTGGGTCTGCAAAACGTGCTAACAAAGTCACGGTGATGCTGAAGGGCCACGAGGGTTTGGCAAGTTCTGTGCTGCAGGGTCTATAGCACAGCATCACTTTGAGCCTCACTAGTCCCCAAGAAAACAGCCACATGCAGGGGATGTTCCTTTTGTCCTGGGGAGCTGACACTGGCAGGGGAGGGGAGAATGACCCACACATTTGATGAGCCTTGTACTTTTCCATTGCAGGAGCCGATGGATGTCGTGGAGCTGTTTGGCCTCTCAGGAATACAGCACACTCCCATCAGCATTAAAAATGCCAGAGTTTCCCAGGTGAGAGAGCTTTCCCAAATCCTGGGACAGTTATTTCCGGGGACCTGGGATAGCATTTGAGGGAGGCAGGCTTAGCCCCAGATCTGTGCCAGGTTGACGCTAACGCAGGCAATGGTTTTCTTTTCTTGTAGCACTACAAAGCCAGTCTGACTGCAACCTTCAACCTATTCCCGGTGAGTGAGACTGCTACAGCGCAGGCTTTCCCTGGCATTTGTGATCCCTATCCCACAGGAGCGGATCAGTCCTCTGGGGCAAGGAACCACACAGGCAGGGGACACTGCTTGTCGCTCTGCTCTGTCCTGTTCATCTCCATCCTTCTGACCTTCTCCTTGTCCTACAGGATGCTAAATTTGCTGTGGTTTTGGAGGAAGATCTTGACATTTCTGTTGACTTCTTCAGGTAAAGTTGAGGGTTCCTGTGTGGGTGGACCGTTTCCTGGAAGCTCTCTGGATGCTCAGGAGAGGCCAGATCCCTGCCATGCTGTAACTCACTTATCTGAGGCTGAGCAGACCCCAGGCCACAGCCAGAACTGAGCTCTGCCTTCGGAGTCCTGAGGCCACTGTCCGGGCAATCAATGCAGGAGTGACTTCAGGGTTGGGGATCTCTTCCTGGTTTGCTTTTTGGGGACACTGATCCATTCTATGCACACATGGTTGGGGCTGCCCCATAGCCAGATGACAGGGGCAGCATCTAATGGTGCTCCTGTTTCTTCTTAAGGAGAAGAAACTGATGGGCAGGAGAGAATGTTGTCTTCTCCCCATGGTGAGATGCAGGTTAGCTTGTTTGGGTGCTCCTCCCCTGGTCTCCCACCAGCATCAGCTATCTCAGTCCAAAAACTGGGATAAGCAGTTCCAGCGGTTGGGGGTGGCTCGTCTCTTGGTGGAGGGCTTGCCTGGGTTTGCATGGTAGAAGGGTGTTTGACCAGGGTCAACTCTTTCCTCAGCTTTCTGAGCCAGTCAATTCACCTTCTGGAGGAGGATGAGAGCCTGTACTGCATCTCTGCTTGGAATGACCAGGTGGGTCAGGGAAGGATGGTGGAGCAGGGCCACCTCTGCTCTGCTGTGTTGTTCCCGTGTCAGACCGGGGTCCAGGTTCCATCTTTAAAGCAGGATGTGTCCCCCCACTGTCATCCTAAGTGGGTCTGTCTCCTCAGCCCTGGACTCTTCAGAAGTGCCCCTGCAAATCACCATCCTGTCCCTGCCATGTGCTTCCCAGTGGCTGTTCCCTTCTTCCCAGGATGAGAAACTCAGTGGAGCACGATGCCTCCCTTTGTTGGTGGGGGAGGGGTGCATTTAGGGTGCTGAACACTCCCCATAACATTGCAGGGCTATGAGCACACAGCTGAGGACCCCTCGCTCCTGTACCGTGTGGAAACCATGCCAGGCCTGGGATGGGTGCTCCGGAAGAGCCTGTACAAGGATGAGCTGGAGCCAAAGTGGCCAACCCCTGAGAAGGTGAGTACCTTGAAGGGACCCTTTCTTCTGCACCCTCATCTCTGCTCATCAGCAATCCCTGATCTTCACCCAATCCCTGGGTGTACAGCTCCTGGAGGGGCTATCCCTGTGCTTATACTGGGAAGGATGCCCAAGCAGAATGGATTTGGGACAGGCAGTGACTTGAGGAGGCACATAATCATCCACAGAGCTGAGGCCAAAGGGGCTGGACCTAGTGTGGCCACCCAGAAAGGTCCCTGGATGGCCACACTACTAAACCCTGTCCCCAGACTTGAGTGTGAGTAGCAGTTTCCCCTCCCCAGCTCTGGGACTGGGACATGTGGATGCGGATGCCTGAGCAGCGGAAGGGCCGGGAGTGCATCATCCCGGACATCTCGCGCTCCTACCACTTCGGCATCGTGGGGCTCAACATGAACGGCTACTTCCACGTGAGTGACCTTCCGCAGCCCCCACGCCCTGTCCTGGTGCTGAGCTCTGACTCGGACGCCTCTCCAAGTAGTGGGGATGCTTGAGGTCATCTCCAGGTATTGCTGACCCATGATCAAACCTGGTTTTCCTTCCATTCCCTCTCTCTTCCTCCCAGGAAGCCTATTTCAAGAAGCACAAGTTCAACACAGTTCCAAATGTCCAGCTTAAAAATGTGGAGAGGTGAGTGTTGGTCACAGTGAGATCTTGATAAAACAGTTGCTTGGCCGGACCCTTGTCTCCTTGTGCTGGGGTCATCTCCCATCTGCAGCAGCCTTAACCTCCCACATCAGCACACTGGCCTCTGCTGGGGAGTCCTGGCAGAGGTTTTTGCAAGATTGGGTTAGGCTGCCCTGTGCACAGGGAAACATGTTGAAGGGTCTTGGTTTTTCTGCCACATCTCAAGAATGTGTGGCAGTCCCTGCTCTCCATTTATTGTTTCCACCTGCCCTTAGTGTTACACTGGGGCAGTCTTACATTTGGATCAAACTATCTGACTCTGCCCTGATCTCTATGTTCTCTCCTCCTCCAACAGCTTGAGGAAGGAGAACTATGAGACTGAAATTCATCGGCTCCTGGGGTGAGTGCCTGCTGGGAGGTGGGGAGACCACAGGGCACACTGGGTGAACCAGACCAGAAGGAAGGGTGGAGGTGGCCCTGGTGGCCCCAGCCATGTTTTGCATGTCTGAAGTACTCTGCAGTGGGAACAGGGAGAAGGGAAGAGGGGGTCCCCTCTCACTCCCTGTTCTGTTTCCACAGTGAGGCTGAGGTCTTGGACCACAGCGAGAACCCCTGTGAGGACTCCTTCGTGCCCGACACTGAGGGCAGGGTCTATGTCATGTTCATCAAGATGGAGCAGGAAGCAGATTTCACCACCTGGACTCAACTTGCCAAGGTGAGGCCCCTGACATGGCCTGTCCTCAGCCCTGCACTGGTCTCTGCGTCGCTGGGAAACGCCTGGCTGTTGTTCTTGGGTTTGCCCATGGCATTGACACAGCTCACCAAATCGATTCTTGCTGTCCCTGGGTGATGTTGAAGCTCTTGGTGTGGCTGGAGGGATGCAGCCCTGTGCCACCCCAGTCTTGGGGTGCAGCCCTCTCTGCTATGTCTCAGTGAGGGCAGGGGTTGTGCCTCTTCCCGTGCCAGGGGACAGCTGGCCCTGGTGTCCATCCCCAGGCTCTGATGCCTTTGCCTCCCTCCCCACCATCCTAGTGCCTCCACATCTGGGACCTGGACGTCCGTGGGAACCACAAGGGGCTGTGGCGGCTCTTCCGCAAGAAGAACCACTTCCTTGTGGTGGGGGTCCCTGCCTCCCCCTACTCGTGAGTATCAGGGACACGAATGTCTCAGTAGTGCCCCGTCCTTGCAGCACTGTCTCCTGCCTGGCACATGCCGTCATCCCCTTCAGTCCCAGCCCAATCCTGGGGGGACACCACCCCCACTTCTTAATCAGTGTAGTGGGAGAGGGGACGGGATACATTCCCAGGGCTGGAGATTCACAGTGGGAAGGAGATCATGCCAGGCCGTGCTGTTGGGAATTGGTGTCCTGAGGGGGACCACCAGCCCTGCCTGCTCCCATCCAGCCCCCTCACCTGCAGGTCCAAGAAGCCCTCGTCGGTGACACCAATCTACATGGAGCCCCCTGCCAAGGAGGAGGGGGCAGTGGCAGTGCCAGCGGTTGCAGCAGCAGAGCAGACGTGAGGCTGGCAGCTGGAAGCAAAGGGGACCGGGGGAGCACAGAGACCCCCACGGTGCAGAGACAGAGTTGGCAGCAGCTCTTGGAGGCTGGTGACTGGATACAGACTCCTGCTTTGGGCTGCAAAAGCAGATGTTGGGCTCCCTCCAGCCCCCTGTTGTGGTTTCCCTCTCCCTTGCACAGGACAGGGTCCTTCCCTGTAGATAGGCCACCCCCATCCCAGGAACTTGGTTTTTTTAACACGGACACTCTACTAACGCTGCTCCTTTTGCCCCCTGGCTGGGCAAGGCTGGAGGAAGGAGATGCTCAACCGGAGCCTAGAGGGGGCCTCAAGAAACACCTCTGCTCTCCTTTTTGGCCCCAAAGTCCTGAGAAGGCAGCATGGTGGGAGTGCTGCAGCCTGCCAGCTGGGTGTTATTTATTAACTGTTGCCTGCTGGCTTTGTGCCCCGTGGTGAACACAGTGCTGAAGAGGGGATATTCCAGCATTTTTCCTGTTACCTGCACGATGGATGCACCTTGAAGACTGTGCTGGGCCGGACATCTTCCTGCACACTGGCTTTGCTCCATGGGCTGCAGGCACTGGTGCAGCCCAGCTCACAGAAAAGGGAATGCTGAAGAGGAGCTGGGCTTGCTGCGGACACGGAGGGGACACCCCACACCCGGCATGAAGGCGGTCAGTTCTGGAAGCTGGAGGTGATGTAGATGGGAGTGGACTAGGCTGTGTGCTCTGGCTCAGACTGTCCTCACCCACCTTCTCTGTGGGGAGCAGCCCTGCCCCTGGGTCGTGGGAGAGGGGGTGAAAGTGCCTTGCAGAGCGAGATGGGAGCAGCCAGCAGGCATCCCCTGGCTGCAGGGGCAGGGTGGGCTGGGGTCATCTGGCGCGAGAGATGCTGCACTGTGGTCCTCGCCGGTGGTACTGTACCCTGTCTCTCCAGCCTCCCTGCCCAGGTAGCCCCTGCTTTTGCTGAAGGCAGAAGGAGTTTCTTCTCCTGAATCCCCACCCTTACTGCAGTAAGTTGCTGGAGGGGAAGCTGTGAGCTGGTCTGGGATGGGCAGCCTGTGCCTCCCGCTGTGGTACACCCCTCATGCAGAGGGAGAGGGAGGGGGTTCCATGCCTTAGGAAGGATCCCAGGGCCCCCTCCCATCCCCAGCCATTCGGTACTAATGTCCCTGCACTGTGAGGGGGCAGTCCTGGTCCCCTTGCTCAGTACAGCTCCTCTCATCCGTGCAGCAAGAGATCCATTCTCTGCCCATCCCCTGGCCTCGGGCAGGGATGCAGTGCTCTGGCTTGCCTTTGGGAGAACGAGTTGCTGCTCAGCCCTTTCCCTGAGGTCACAGGGGCTCTTCCCCTCCATTTTCTCACTGTGAACTGAGCATCGGGGTCTACACTACACTAACTTATTTATTTATTGCTTCTGGGAAGGGGCGGATCACAGAAAGTATCATGGAGAGCTGGCAGCCCCCAGCCTGTGCAGAGGCAGTCATGGGAGGTTTGTCTTTTGTCCCCCTGGCTCCACCCTCTGTTCCCTGCTTTCCTCCCTTGCCCAGAATAGGAATGAAAACTTGTGAACCAGGAAGCTCCTCTTGGCCAAGATGATCCCAGTGTGGATGCAGCACAGCTCTAGCATGACTGCAGGGACTCTGACCCTCACAGTCTCTGGCACGCCTACCCCAGGAGCAGGGATGGGATGGGATGGGATGAGATGGATGCAGGCGGGGAACAAGAGCATGCAGAGTGGCACCCTTGAGGCTGCACTCCAGGTCTGGGGCTCAGCCCTGCCCTCCCCAGCCAGCGCCAGTGCTGCTCTTCTGTGGGACTCTGCTCTGGCAGCCAGTGGGAAGGTGGCCCCTGTGCTGGCCCTCAGGGTAAAGCAGGTCTTTTAAGAGGATGGAAAAGGGACTTGTCTTCTTCTGAGAACAAGTAGCTCGCTCCCCATGCCCTGCTTTGGAAAAACTTCCATGGCTCTCCATTGCCCTTTGCTTGGCACCTCTGTTCCCAAGGCTCAGTTTCTCTTCCCCTTGGAACTAAATGCACCCTCTTTCCCTTCTCGGGTAGGGCTCAGGCTTGGCTTCCTCCCAGCTCCTCTTGGGGCTGGGGAAGGTGGTCCTAGGGATAGGGGATGGCCAAACATGAGTTCCCCTCTCCTCCCCTGCCAAAGGGGTCTGTGGCTCCCTGCTCTCAGTGACAGCAGGACTTGACTGGTGGGCTTTAGGCTCCCCCTTCTCCACACACCACGCCAGGCCCACGGGGTGCTGTTCTCCGTCCCTCCCCGTTCCCCCAGCAAGGTTCCGGGGTGGCAGCCGTGGTGGGGCTGGGTGTGTGGCATCACCAGGGTTTGACGCTTTCTGAATTGAATTATTTTTTCAAGAGTAAACATTGCAAAGCTGTTGAGCCTCGTGTGTTTCATAGCTGGCCTTGTGCAGGGTCCAGGGCCAGAGTCTCTGGCTCTGGGGTCCTGCCTGGAAAGGACAGACCCCTATCCTCTGGTGTCTTGCTCTGCCCAGAGTTGTGCAGGCCTGGCCGTGGGCTAACAGTGGCCCCAGGCTTGTGCCAGCAGAGGTCCTCTGTGTGGTGCCGTGCAGTGCCAGCAGGGCTGGCACAGGTTTGCGTGCTGTTTCCTCCTCGAGCTTTATCACTTTTATCTTCAGTTCAGCACCTGATGGAAACTCTGACGAGCTGCCTGGTGACTCGCCCCCGTCTTCCTCCTGCTGCTGTGTCCTGAGAACTACAGCCTTGTCACTCTCTTGACCATTCCAAATTTCTGCCCCCGTGGGGCAGGGAGCCCTGGGAGGGCTGGGGATGCACCCATTTCTGGGCAGAGACCACAGGACTGAAATAAAGGGGCAGTGGAAGAGTGTCAGCCACCAGCATGGACCAGCTGCAACCTGCACCCCCGACCTGCTGCCTCCTGCTCCCCTGCCTGACCCCTGCGGCCAGGCTGGGCTGCCAACCCCTCCCCAGGACCAAGCACAACTTTCTGGCTGGGCAACCCCTTAGCAGAAGTTTCTTGCATAGCCCCGGGGGCTTGGTGAGGGGCTCTCATCTTGGATCTCGCTCACTTCCCGGTGCATCCAGCTGGTGCTGGAGCAGTCCCGGCTGTCGCAGGAGCTGGCCGGGCCGGTGTCCCCTCGCCTGCCCGCCCTGGAAGTCCGATGCAGTGGCTGCCACAGCTCAGCCCCGTGTGGCAGCAGCTGCAGCACGTGGTGCCCGAGCTGCAGTTCTCACCCAGCCCCCGCAGCCCCCCAGCCCGGCCTCCTTGGCTTTGTGCAGCCGCACAAAGGAGAACCTGTCCGGGCTGCTCCACCCCCCAGGAGCTGGCTGATAATTAAACAAAAGCAAAACAGCATTGGCATGAAACTTGACCTTTCCAGGGCTTGTGGGGGGTGGGGAATTTTGCATAATTTCTGGTGCATTATGGTTTATTGCCTTATGATTTTCTGTTGGAGATCTCTGCGCCGGGGAAACAGGAGCTCCCTGTGCCTGATGACGGGCTGGTATGTGGGACAGGAGGTCCAGGCTCACCCTTCCCATGGCACATCGGTTCCTCTGTGCCCCACAGAGGGAGGGAAGCGCCTTTCAGCCAGAGTCCTCTGGGATAACACACCCAGTTCTCTTGAATGGAGAGATCTCAGCACTAGAGGGATGCTGTGTGTGCTGGCCCCATCTCCTTCCCTGCGTGGGAGGGAGTCAATGGTGCTGTGTCCAGCCACTTGCATCCCAGCCCAGGGAACTGATCCTAAATTTTCAGCACGCTCTGCTTCATAAAAAGCCATAAATGCCAAAAGCATTTATGAATAAAAATTCATAAATGCCAAGGTGCCCAAACTGCTTCCAGGAAGGGGCTCTGCTTGGCTTCTCCCCTTGTTCCCAGGTGTGGGGGGGTCCTTTCCCTGCACCCAGCCCATTCCTTTCCCTGTTTCCTGCTGTGCCTGCGGACACAGGGCTGCCACCTCCTGCCCACGTCTAAGGTAGGTGGCAAATTAATCTTCAACTGGGTATCCAGAGTTGTTGTGACGGTTATTGTGCCATTCCTGCCCCGTGTAGCATTAATGATTAACACGCCACGTTCAATGTCGGCTCCTGCCTGCTGCCTTTTGAATAGCCTTTGCATCGCCTCCTCTGTTATCCCAGCAAATAATTAGGGCAGGGAGCTGCCTAGAAAGCACCGTTGGGGTTGGGCTGGCACTCAGGATGGTTTATCTCTGAGGAAGAGGAGAAGGGGAATCAAGCAGGAAGTCTGTGCCAGGGAGAGTGTGCATTGCTTCTATTCTTCCCCTGGACCAGCCTGCACCCTTCAAGGATATCCTCTTCCTCCCGGTCTGGGAACATCCTGGCCAGGCTGCTACGGCAGGCAGGGGAAATTCCCCACAGCGGGCACTCCTTGGGCAGCTGATGCTGGATGAGTTTGCTTTTGCTTCTTATTTACCCCTTTTTTCAGCACAAACCCGAAGAGGTGCAGTTCCTCCTTGTTTTCACGTACCTGTTCCTATCAATGCTAATTCCCAGGAAGGAGGGGGCGGCTCCTTTCCTGAATTGCTGATCACTGCCCACTCCCTGCCAGCACAGCCGCCTGCACCACACAGGGTTTCGCCTGCTGTGCCCCGGGGCAAGTGATGCCGGTGGAGAGTGCACCCTACAAATCTCCAGGAGTTTTGGTCCTTGTGCGGCTCCCATCATGGCGCTGGCTGCTTGCCCAACATCCCTGCAGGGAGACTTTGCTCTCCTGCCTTCCCTCACCCTGTGTCCAAGGTGGAAAAGAACCCCCACTTCGGCACACACCCAGACGTGCCAGGTGCTCGAGCCATTTCCTGCCATCTTCCCGGAGGCAATAAGGAAGTTTCTGTTTGCCACCACAAGCCCTCGGGGACATTTTGGTCTTGTGCTGTCAGTTTCTGATGGCCCCAGAGCGCCAGTCGGGGAGAATCGGGCAAGTCTAAGGGCTACAAGGTGCAGAGGTGCCTGGTGGCACCCACATGGGCTGGTGGGCATGGCTGGTGGCCTGGCATGTGCCGCGGGGCTCGTGGGGAACCGGCTGGAATGGGATCTCCTTGGAGAGCCCAAAGGCTGTGGCAGTGGAGGGCAGGGACGCAGTGGGAGCACAGGGAGGCTGTGCCAGTCCAGTTTACCCCCCGCTGCTCTGCTTTTGGCTGCCAGGGCAGCCAAGAGCCGCGAAGGGCAATTGGGAGGAATCGCATCCGTGAGGAGAAACTGGTCCTTCAAGTTTTCCCAGCAGGTGGAGGGCAGGAACCAAGCCAGTGGCTGCAGGGTTATTTACAAAGCTCAGTGCCACAGAAACAGCCTGTTCTGCCCTGTGGAAACCCCATGGCTGGGAGGAGTTGCGAAGGTGGAAGCCAGCAGCTGGCCAGGCATCACCCCTGAGCCTGCTCAGCCCTGCAGGGGTGATGGTGAGAGGGTGTGTGCCAGGAGCCAGCTCTGCAAGGCATCCCAAAAACAGGGGGCAGAGAAGGACATGGTATGCCCAGCTCTGTGCCAGCTGGTTCCTGGGCACCACAACACCTCTAGGAAGGGCTTCCAGCAGTGCCAAGCTCCAGGCGGCTCCTGCGTCCTTGGAAAGGGAAAAGAGGCATAAAAGCCCTGATGTCACCCATGAGGTGACACACCAGTTTATGGTAGAACTGGGACCTATTCAGCTGTCCAGGAAAGACAAAGCTATTTTCTGGCAGCTTCCCCCCACACCTTGCCATGGGGCAGGGCCAAAGCCCATGTCCTCAGGGCTGAGTAGCCCAAGGTGCGGAGCGGGTGCCCATGCCCGTCTCACTGTCCCCTGCCCGCTCCTGCCAGTGTGGCAGGTACTGGATGGCACTTGGGAGATGGCAGACCACGGCAGTGCCTCGGTGCAGCCCTGTACCCGGGGCAGGAGCTGATAAGGGTGTGGCACAGCAGGCACGGAGCAAGGCAGGGCGTGGGGAGGCTGTTTGTGCACACTGGCCTCCTGCCACTCACCCTGTCCTTCACCCCCTGCCCCACAGCAGGAAGCCTCGTGGCAAAAACAGGGTGAAGGAGCCCTTGGGAGCACCGACCCTGGCTGTGCTTTTCAAACGGAGAAACTGAGGCAGAGCACGTGTACCCTCAAAGGCACAGAGGGAGTAGCACTGGGGAAAGATGGTGTCTGGAAACCCCCCAAGCCCACCCATGACCTCCCACATCCCCACACATAGAGGGAGGGCAGATGCATCACACACAAGGCAGTGCAGGACAATGCTGGGGTGGAGGTGTTCAGAGGTGGGGCTGGCAGGATCCATCCCTCCTCACCACCCCACTCCAGGTCCCTGCAGCTGAAGGGGATGCAGGAACCCCCTAGCCAGCCCTGCCTTTCAAGCCAAGCTGTTGCTCAGTCCCTGACTGGGTGTTGTGAGCAAGCAGTGGCTGTTGCAGAGGGCGTGGGGCGTAAGGCTGGTGGCCGCCCCTGCACCCTGTCTGTTGTGCAAACACGGAGCTGCTCTGTTTCCAAGCACCTGAACAGGTGAGGAGCCACATGCAAGCAGGGCAGGCAGGCTGTGGGCACGGCTGTGCTGCCTGCAAGGACGTGGAAGGGAAGGTGGGTGGGACAGCCCCCACCCCTGCAGCCCCGCGGCAGAGGGTATTTATTAAAGGCAGCACCAAGATCAACTCCAGAAAATAATTTGTATCCAAGTTGAAAAATTTATTTGCACTTCTTTACAGCATGGAGAGGGGCTCAGGCACAAAATGACAGTGGGTATAAGGGGCAGCCCCAGCCCTTGCAGAGCCAGGGACCACTACCAGGGCTGTCTTCATGCCAGGAAAGGGACAGAGACCAGCCAGCACCCAGCCAGCCCCTCTTTCAGGGGACAACATGGCAACAAGGCCAGGGCTGGCAGAAAATGGGTGCAGGAGTAGATACATCCCCCATGAGGGTGTAGTTACCACCTAAAACTGACGCAGGAGGACACGGTGCGGACACTGTGAGGGAGGTACAGCACCCGCCTGCAGGAGTTTATCAAGGCATCGCTGTGCCATTGCCAGATCAGCAGCCCTGAACTGCCCCTGTGCTGCTTTATCCCCTGCTGGCATCAGCCAAACAGACCAAGCAGCTTCTCCCAACACCCCCCCCCCAATCAAAAACCACCCCAAATCTCTATGTACAGACTCTGTATGCCATATCAGTACAAAAATATACACAATCTCTACAGCTCCCAGCTCAGTAGATCAAAATACAGCTATAAATCACAGTGCACAGGAGAGCATCAGACCCAGGAAGGGACAGGGTCCCCCTGAGAGCATGGCACGCCACAGGTGCCCCCCGGCATGGGGGGGTGGCAGGTCATCCTCTTGCCTCGGGCGGTCACTTCCTATCCAGCCGACAGTACAGGTACATGGACACTGCCATGGCCGCGATCTGGGGGCGGCAAGGTGCAAATCAGCCCCCTTAAATGTGCACCTTCCCTCCCCGCCCCAACGTGGGTTTGGGTCACAGCCCACCATCCCCAGTGCACCAAGGGGGACAGGCTGGATGTGCCCAGGGAAGAAGGCTCAGTAGCCTGGAGCTGCACCAGCCCCCTGAACCCCCCCAGGCTGGTCCCAGCCCCACCTGCAGGCGCAAGGAGGAGGCAGCCCAGCAGTGCTCAGGCACTCACCTCCAAGGCAGCGATGCCGGCTGCCACGCCGCCTGCCACGCCTGCGTTGGTCTTGATTTCTTTCAAGATCTGTTTGAAACAGCCCTGCGGGAGGCAACCACGCAGGTGAGGATGAGCCAGAGGAGGTGATACCCCAACTGCCCGGGCACAGCATCTCCCAGAAAGGGAGGTACTGCTTCTCCAACCCAGAGCACACAGCCATGGAGAAGGTCTGGGGGCTTCAGGGGACAACTCAGCCACTTCTCAGACCAAATACTGGGTGCAGAGCGAGGAGAGGAAGGGAAGAAGCAGGAAAATCACCCAAAAAGGCAGAGTGGTGCCTGGGTTCATGCCTAGCACCAGGCATGCCACGCTATTCCCTTTAGGGCCAGAGCAACATAACAGCTTTACTTGTCTCTGCCCGGGGCAAGCCGAGGCCACCACAGCATCCCCCCGGAACTTAAAGCCCATGGGACCACCATGTGCAGAGCTGGGGCTGGAGCTACAGGAGAGGTCTCCCTCTCTGTGCCCAGGCACACCCCAAGCCAGGCTCTGCCAGAGGGCAAGATCCACCGGCACGTCCGTACCTCGACGCCCCTTTCTGCGGCCAGCGTGCTGTTGCAGGGCTCTATCATGCCACAGCACTGCCTGGGGTAGCTGCCGTGTGTCTCATAAAAGTAGGAGTTGTTGAAGTCTGTGTAGTTATTCAGGCCACAGCAGTGAACCTAAGAGGGAAAGAGAGGAAGGGATGGGAAGAGCATCCTTCAGGTCTCCCTCCAGGCTCCAACATCATCTGGACCCCACTGGCTCACGGACGGTGTCACCCAGCTCAACCCTGCTTCGGTGGGCTGCTCAGTAGGCACCTTGGGACCAGGATTTTGCCCCACACACCATCACATACAGCTCTCACCCCACTACGTCCCAAGCAGTTAGTTCCCAGGCACCTGGGAAGTCAAGGAGGTGGTGACAGCTCAGCACATCCAGGATTGTGATGTGTCCCCACTCCCACCTCACTGTCCCACCCAGATGTGCACCACTGTGTTGGGAGGATCCTAACCCACAGGTGAGGGCCCCAGGGCTCAGCACACCTCTGTCATTGTGACATTCCAGGTCTGCGTGAATGCGTCGTTCATCCCATACTTCTCCTTCAGGAGAGGGGTCACCAGACCTGTCAGCAACGTCTCTGCCTGGAAGAAAGGGCAGAAAAACACCATCAGAGAAGGTCCTGGGGAGCACCACAGAGCTGAGCACCCCCATACTGGTCTCAGCATATGGAGAGGAGACCAAAAAGACCCAGCATGGCCAGAAGTCACACCACGTCTGTTTGACCCACAGAGAGTTTGTCCCCTTCCCCACTAACCAGTGCTTTATGGCACCAAGGTCACTTGTGCCCAGTGAGTCATCTGATAAGTGGCGTTAAGTGAGGGAGCCAGCAATGACCAGTTTGCCCTGCGGTTGACTTCTCCAGTGCCTAATGAGGCAGGCCCCTTTCTCCCCAGGTGGTTTCTCAGGTGCCTAAATAAGGGGGTGAGTTTGCTCAGCATGAGGCAATAGGGACTTCCTCCCGCAGTGGCTCCCACCCTCAGAGGTGGGGAGGTGTCAATCCTAAGCTGGTTAGGGACTCGGGGCTCAACAGAAAGAAGTGGGCGAAACTTGTCCTAAAAAAAATGAAGGTTATGCTATAACAGGAACCCTCGTTTCCAGCAGCCTCAGGCTGCTCCAGCCTGCCCACGTAGCTGGCGCCAGCAGTGACCAACATCCCTTCCTCCTGCAGCACTGACCCCTGCGCAGCTTCCACACCCATGGGCAGCACTGCCAGCCCGTGTCTCCTGTTTTCCCAAGGGGTAGGACAGGTCCCAGATCAGCCCAACCCATGACTCAGGTACTGCACTCACAAGACTCGTGAAGACCAGAACCACCACGGCAGCAGCAATTTCAGCAATGAAGATGATCAGCAGCACTGAGAACAGCTAGGACACAGCAAGGGGAGGGAGGTCAAACCGACAGCCAGAACCCTCAGGGACCCCCAGAACCCATCTGCTTCCCCAGGGCTCAAGCCCTCCTGCCTCAGTTGCCTTCAGCTCTGCTCCTGGGCAGGAGCAGCACAACCTTGGGGTCCTCCAGCCCTCCACCCGCATGGGGCTGAGCTCTCTGGACACGCTCCAAGGAAGACCTCAACTCAGCACCCGCTCCTGCCTCCTCTCACCCTTTCCTGGGGCAGACTTTGAGTCCAGTGCTGCCTTTCCAAGGGCCACCCAGACTGCCACCACATGGAAACATCCACAGAGAACATCTCCGCAGAGAAATCTGCCCATCAGGTCTCCTCCACCACAGACCCAGCTCAAACAAGGCTTGATAAGGAGGTCAGTCAGGTCCATACCGTCATCAGGATACATCTGCTCTCCTTCTGGGCGCCGTAGCACCCGAGGAAGCCGATCACCAGCAGGATGGCACCAATGACGATGAGAAGATAGCTCACATGCACAACCTGCAGGACGCTAGAGGAGAGCGCCCCAAATATTTTCAGGAATGACTCTCCATCCACATTGACCCAGATGCCAACTCCCAGGAGGACCCCGCCAGCGAGCTGGGAGGAGAAAGGCAATGTCAGCTTCCAGATAGGCACAAGATTTGATATTTGGGGAAGGCCCTGGCACAGGTGTTTCTCCCCTCGGCAGTTTCTCATCACACCAAAGCGAGACTTTGTGGCACTGCGGGCAGCTCAGGGCATTGCCAGACGGGTCAGTACCCCGAAACACACCCCACCACCCTGGGCACATCTCTTGGGCAGTGCCACAGCTGCCCCCCTCCCCAGCCCGAGGGGTTTCAGTGCCAGCGGTGCCACCAGCCTCCCCATGACCCCACACGGCCAGTTCGGACACTGGCCACCATCACGCTGCCACAGGTTCCTCCATACAGGGCGGCTGCCGGCCCACCCAGAGGAGAAGATGAGCAGCCCCTGCCCACAGACAGTCATGCACTCCTGGGCGAAGTGAACTCTGGGCTGCCTGCAGTCTGTGCCAGCCCTCCCCTCTGCCTGTTCAACCTTCCCCACCACACTCAGATCCTGGCAGGAGCCTTACAGAGGGATTGTTTCACCAGAGCGAGCCTGGAGGCTCTGCACCCCCTCCTTCCCACATCCCCTTCCAGGTGGCTCCTGCAGAGCCAGGGCAGCTCTTGGGAGCTCCATTACCCTTCGCCCTGGGTGGGAGTAGAGCCCACATGTGCTCGGAATTCCCGACATCCAGGAACGCCAACACCACAGGCCACAGTCCCATACACGGACTGCTCCCCTAAAGAGGTAGAGCCCCCAGGCAGGGACCCAGAAAACCCCCTGTCCTGAGGCACTCAGCACCCCTTCCCAAGCTTCAGCACAGCGAGGGACAGGGGCAGCTGATGCAACAGCCAGTGTCCCCAGAGCACGGCACAGCCCTCTGGGCTTTGCAAGTCCCACGTACCCCCACCTGCCCACACTCTCCAGCCCATCGCCCACAGAAAGGAACACGGAGGGGCAGGAGAGCCCAGCCAGACCCGCCCCACACCCGGCTCCAGGGGCTCCCCGGGGCGCACTTACGAACATGGCCAGGTTGAAGAGGATCATCATAACCTTGATAAAGGTGAAGCAGCTCATCTTTGTACCTGGGGAGAGTAGAGAGGTTACCGGGGGAACCCCCGCCCGGCACAGCTGCTGCCGTCCCGAGAGCCCAGCGCCCCTCCAGGGCAAACCAGGGGGTCCCCACGGGCGGGGAGGGACGGAGCCAAACTTACCTGAACGGAGAGCAGCTCCCAAAACCCCGTCCCGTCCTGAGCGAGCCCGCTCTGCCTCCACCGCCCCGCCGGTGCCGCCCTTTAATGGGGCGCGGCCCCGGGGCCGCCCCCGCCGCCAGAGCCCCCCGCCCCGTCCGGCCCCGCCGGGGCCACCCCTCGGTGTGGCGAGGAGCCCGGAGCCCTGCTGCCCTCTGCTGCTGGCAGCCTCCGTGGGACGCACGCCCGGGTCCCCGCCTGTGTCCCCGCGGGGTCCCTCCTGCCATGGGGACACTGTGGGGCAGCGGTATCAGCCCCGGGGGTAGGGCTTTCACCCTGTGCCGGACGCTGCAGCTGTGCGGGTGCCAACCCGCCGCCCCTCTCCGCATGCTGGGCACTGCGCTTGGGGTTTTCCAGCTGCGGGATTTTCCTCACAGTCCCCCGGGCCACGGCCTCCCTCTGCCAGCCAGGGCTGAGGCATTCCATCTTCGCAGGCTGGTTCTGTGGGTGAGCTGCTGGTCCCCCTTCTCGGCACCGCTCAGGCTGGGATCTCCCCAAAACCCAAATCTCCAGCATCCTGGGCCAAAAGAGAAGCAGGCAAAGGAACGGCCGCACGAGCCGGTTCGCAAGGGAAAAGCCAAAGCTGTCCGGGCCGTCCCCAGCTGCTGCACGGGGAGGTGGATTTTTGCTGGGGGGGACACAACAGGGTGACGGCGGGAAAGGACAGTGACAGCCATGACAGATGCCAGCGCTGGAGCAGTCAGCAGAGACCTGCCATTGCCTAAGGGTTGCCAAAAGTGATTTTCTTTGGAAAGACGCTTTGAAACAGGCCTGGTTTCCCACAGAGCAGGACTGAAAGAGAGCCACACTGCACAGGGGGGGATGCTGCCTCCCCAGGCCTGACCCTGGCAGTGGTCCTTGCCCATCCAGTGCACCTTTGGGGCAGGAACTTGTGCTTGTCCCCTCCCCAGTACCCAGAGTGTGTCCCTCCAGCTTGTCATCAAACCACAGAGCGATGCAGGAGGCAGGGGAGACCTCATCCTGCAGGAAACCAGGCTCTGCGTGCTCAGCACGCTCCACCCCACACCCGGCTCCCCCGAAACCCCACAGCACATTCCCTGCCTGGCTGTAATGATACATTTCAGCAGGATGAAGTCAGCCCCATTGGGCTCCAGCCAAATCCCAGTGGTATTTGGGGGAAGCCTCTAACCCTCCCAGGCACCCTGGGTATGAACACAACCCGTGCTGCAGCTGGGGGCTGTAGCTCTCACCCCCTCACTGCCTGTAGCCTCAGCCCTTTTCTGCAGCAGCTGCCAGGAAGCTGCTCAGAGTCGGGGCCAAGCCTTCATTCCTCTCCCGAAGGGGGACAGCTGCTCCTAAACCCCCTCTCATATTGCCCCTCTCCCAAAAGTTGCCCCATCCCAGCCTGACCCTGTTTGCTGCACACAATCCGTCCACCCCAATAACAATTTTGGCGAATAAGTAAATACCTGCTCTCCTCCCCAGTCATTGCCAGCCACAGGGAAAAAGAGAGGACAAGCTATGGACTGGTCCCCTCACCTTCTCCAGCGCCTGGTGCCACAGCCTGGGGTTCAGCCACTCCCCAGCATCACCCACCTGAGCCCCATTAGGGAGCCAGGGCTGGATTTTCTGGTTCTCTGGGAAGGCCTGACCTGACCGCAGAAGGACGAGTCCAGTGACATTCTCATGTCCCTCCTGCCCGGCAAGGCCACGCCATTTCCCCGCTGTCCCCATCCTCTTGCGCGGGCCAGCTGGATCCTGAGCATCCCCTTCCCTGGAGCATGGGGGTGTCTCTCACCAGGCCATGGGCAGCAAGGCTCCTCCAAGCAACCTGGCCCTGGGAGACTGAGAGCAGGGAAGTGGCCTCAGTTTCCCTCCTGGTAAAGCACTGGGTAAGAAGCCCCAGGGCATCACCAGCCATGGAGACCAGCCAAGTCTGTGACTGACAGGATTTTGGGATATCCCCAGCCAGGTGAGTCCCTTGCAAAGGGCTTTCACATGTCTGTTTGAGGCTGGCAGCACCTACCCAGCTGCCTGTCCAGCATCCAGACACCTGGGGAGTCGGGATGGATGGACACGCTGCAATGTGCCAGCGATGAACCCGACTTCAGATTTGCAGATGGAAGTTACTGAATGTTGCAAATTTGTGCTGAATTCATCACTTCCCACCTCCTGATGCGGAGAAATAAATATCTACATCAGCCAAAAGTTTTTGATGTCTTGAAATATTCCAGTTCTCAGCTTCGAAAGGACTCAAAGCATTTTGGCTGGAGAGCCGGGGAAATCCCGATTCCCTCATCTTGGGAGGGAGCAGGCAGTGGGACCACACCGATTTCCCTGCGGCTGCAGCTCCCGCTTCCGGGGCAATCCTCCCCATTTCTGTGGCTATGTGCAAAACCCCAGCTTGAGTCCCAAAAGCAGGAGCTGCCCCATCTGGCGCTACGATCTCTGCTGTGTGGGGCCCGGAGTGTAAATCCAGGGGTGATAAGGGGGGCTGCCGGTGTGTCCCAGCCCTGATGTGTGCCCCTCAGGGGGAGGATCTCTCCCTGTGCCTCACGTAGCCGATGTTCATCGCGGTGTTAATAATACAACTAACGAGGGGCTTGATGACAACGTCCCTCCTTTGTACGGGGCTGAGCTTCTCCCCGTGCGTGTCCGCCCCACAGCGAGAGCCCCGAGCCTGCCCTGCGCTGGCTGCCTGCCCACCGCTCCGGATCACATTTCCTTGTTTCTCACGCGTGTCCGGGCCGGCAAATCCCTCCCGAATTAATTGCCACGGGCCACGCCGAGGCGGCAGCTGCCGTAAAGCCAAGCTGGGCAGGTTCGGGGATGCGAAGGGCTGCGCTGCAGGGTCACATCAGGACAGCTCCATGCCTGCGTGCCGGCGCTCCGGGGGCTGCTGCAGGCAGAGCCAGGCTGGGGAGCCTCCGCCGCTGTCTCGCCAGCGAGGATGGCCGGGGCTGGCTGGGTGCTGGAGTTTTCCCCCCGGGTCGGGGTGTGGGACACGGCCCGGCTCTGCTCCTGGCGTGTGCTGTGCCCGCTGCCCAGGGAGGTGGCATTGAGGGGCCCTGGGTCCCCGGCTTTAGCCCTGCAGAGAGGCACAGGAAAGGGCCCCAGCAGCACCTCCAGTCTTTCCTTACGTTCCTCAGGTTTGTCTCCAGCCTCTCCCTCCCCAGGCCCGGGGCAGCCCAGCCCAGCAGGCAGGTTGGTGGTGGTGGCAGGGCACGGCTGTGGGAGCCAGCGGCGGGAGGTTGTCCGTGGATGCCACACTGGGAGGTTGTTTGAAGAAACACTTGGCTCTCCCTAAACCAAAAGCCACAGAAGCCGGAGCTCGGTCCTGGGCAGCCTGGAAGAAAACCAAGAGACAGGGAGTTTTCCTGCTCCTAAAGAGAAAGCAAAGCATGGCCCATTCTGAATTGAGGAAACAGTGGTGATACCAAAAAAGCCAACTCTGAAACGGCAAAGGAAATCAAAAATCTCTTCTCTATGTTTTTTTCTGGCTGGGAAGGGCTCAGCCCAGTTCTGCAGCCTCACTTTCTCCAGCCGGGCATGTTAACAGCTCTACTTATGCTCTATTTATTCACAGCCATGTGGCCAACTTCCCTGGACACAAGTGTGGCAGCCCCCAAAAGCAAAGAGGGGAGCAGTGTCACTTTGGAAAGGCCAGGACAGGCAGCCAAGGTGGATGCTGAGCATCCCCTGGAGATGCTCCCACCAAGGGTTGTCCCTCCAGCCAGGAGAAGAGAAGCTGCAGAAGGGCATGGGGACCCCAGTGAGGAGATGTCACTCTGCTCCCCACAGACCCATCCCGGGCTGCACAGACAGGGAGCAAAGGGCAGCCTGGAGGGGACTGTGGGGTGCAGGGAGCAAGGATGGCTCCTCCTGCAGTCTCCACACAACAGTCAAGGCCAGGCAAGCCAAGGCAAAGCTCTCATTGCCATGAGTGCTGCTCATTAATCCAGCAAGGATGGATTAATCAGGGCCTGACAGGCAGCTCCTCTGGCTCAATCAATAGCAGTGAAGGCCTGAAGCACCTCTTGTGGGTTCACAGGGTGCTCTCCGAGGGCCCTCTGCCCCCCTTGGGGGATGTGCCAAACTGTGGGCTGGAGTGCTGTGGGGGCTTAAATTAACTGGGTAGGGGTGACACGGGGAGAGGGGCAGCCCAGGGCACAGAGTTTTGGGAAAGATCCTGGTGCGGTGCAGCTGGAATGGGGTGTCAGGGGTGCTCTGAGGGTTCTGGGGACAGGAGCCAGCCAGGGAGAGCTGAGGTGTTGCTCAGCCCTGTCCAGGCATTGCGGGGCTGGGGGCAATGGAACTTGGCTCCAGCTGGAAGTGTTTGGGGCCCCCAAGGGTACACTGGGAGGGAAAGATATCTACTGCTGGGAAGGAGGGATCCCACCCAGCATCCTGGGAAGGGGAGATGATGGGTGTCATGCCAGGTTGTTCCCCTGCCCCGGAGCCGCAGGACCATGTTGATTCCTGGCTTGGATATCGGATTGATCCTAGGATAGGATGGATGGTGACGCTGGGTGGTGATGAACCCAGCAGCCTCCCCAGCTCTGACCCTGTCCCAGGAGGGAAACACCTCCTTGCCTTTCCCCAGGCAGCCCCCAGAGCACTGGCGCTGTGCTCAGCCTGGTTGAATCCACAGCCCCAGGGACACGCTGGAGAGACCAGGCAGGGCTTTAGACACTCAGCAAAACCTCTTCACCCCTGGTGGGGCACAGGGAACGTGGCTGGGGAAGCATGACTGGGGGGAGGGCAGCAACCGACTGTTCACAGCCAACTCTGACTCTGTCCCAGCAGCAGCAACAGCAGCACGGTGCCAGCAGAAATGGGACGAGGGAGAGAAAAATCCCTTTTAATCCCCAACGACCAGCAGCTTGGCTGGATCCAGCTGGGGAGTGGGGCAATGGGGGCTGTGTGCTGCCCAAGGAAGTGCAGCTGGGGAAGAATCCCCAGGATGCTGCTGCCCTGCACCATCAGGCTGTGCGCTGCAGGGAAAGGAGGGGGGGTTCGCTGGAATTATGGGTGAGAAGGGCCGTATATCTCCTGCATTGCTCTGCTGGCCTCTATGTCTCTTTCCTCAGTTTTCCCAGCACTTGGGATTCCTCCTTGGACTTCATGCCACCCCTGCACTGCTGCCTGCAGTGGCTTGGATTCAGCCAGCGTGCATTTCCCAGAGCCCGTGTTTTAGGTACCATCTATTTTTAGGATGTCCAACCTGCAGCAAAGACAAGGAGCCACGACCATTTCAGAGAAGTCAGCGTGAGAAGCAAGGATTTTAAAAAAAAATACAACCAAAACAAGCCTTTGAGCCTCTGGGAACATCACATCCACCTCTCTGTGCCTCACAGACAGACAAATACTGGGATAGCTCGTCCAGGCTCAGGAGGAGAGCGAGGAACCAGAGCATCCCTGAGCTGGGATTCTCCATGACATCTCCTGCCTGTCCTGTGCACGTTTTGTAGCCTGGCTAAGGGATGGGATTCTATGTGGGCGCACAGGGCGAGCTGGGTGGCACAAGGGGGGTGTCCGTGGGGTGCTGGTCCTCTCCTGTCCTTCAGCACCCCTAAGGATGGATGGAGACCCACAGATGGGAGATCTCCATCCTACAGAGGATGCAATTTGGGAGCAGAGATGCTGCATCTGGGGATGAAGTCATCCACCTACTCCTACAATTCTCCCTCCTCCCGCTCGGTAGCCGGGTGCTCCCCCCCCCACGACGCGCTGCGGCGGGGGGGCCGCCCGGCTACCGAGCAGGAGGAGGAGGAGGAGGAGGAGGAGGAGGGACGCTGACATCACCGCCGGAGCGCGGCTCGGCGGGGCCGGGAGCCGGCTCCGCTCCGCTCCCGTTCTCCGCTCCCGTCGCTGGAGCCACCGCGCCCGGTAAGGCTGGAGGGGCGGCGGGAGGGCTCTGGGAGGCGGGTGGATGGATGGACAGACAGACGGCCGCTGCTCATCATCCCTCCATCCCTCTTCCGGGGGGTCCTGCTGGAAGCTGGGGGGCAGTGGGTCGGCAGCAGCACAGTCTTTCCCCCTAGGGATGATGTCACTCTTGGAGGACTATATAAAAATGCACCAAAAAAATTAAAAAAAAAAAAAAAAAAAAGGGAAAAAAAAAAAACCAAACCCACATGAAAAACCTACATCTTCATCTGCCAGCTCCGTGCAGCAATGCCAGGCTGGAGCTGCCGGAGGGGAGCTGCGTGCGGCAGGAGGTTTCTCAGCACATATGTCTATTTTAAAAACCCGTGGCGTGATCTCTTGCCCTACTTTCCAGACTCTTGCCGGTACTTTCCCTGCGTGCAGTGGCCGAGCCCTGCTGGCGGGAGCGCCCTGGGAAGCAGGAGCCGAGCGAGCCGCTGGGCTCTCCCTGGTGCCGGGAGGCTGGGATGGGGGGACGGGCACGAGGCTGAGGTCAAGGCAGAGGTTTGGTCACTAACGCGCTGCCTTTCTCTCCGGCAGAGGAGGGATGTCCCCGGCACCGTGCGGATGAGGCCAGGCTGACGACGACCCACGCTTGTCCCCTCTACCCCCACTAGCCTCATCCGCTCCCCTCCGTTTGCCCCGGTGAAGAAACAGCTCCTCACCCACACCTGAGCCAGCGCTGACGAGTCCCAGGCGTTGGCGTGGCTCCACAGCAATTTTGGGGTTGGAGGGTCAGGAGCCGCTCTCCATCTCGCAGATCTTCCAACCCCGAGGTTTTCCTCCTGCGCGTGCAGGGAAAGGAGCGCTCCCAAGGCCGCACTGCCCAAGCCCAGCCACACCTGCCCCGTGCCGCCACCCCGGGCCCCCAGTGCCCGGCTGGCCGGGGGCGGCGTGACCCACGCCACGCGGCCGCCATGGCCTCCTCGGACGGGCTGCAGTACCGGGCTCTCTACGAGTACCAGAAGGACCGGGAGGAGGACCTGGCGCTGTGCCCCGGGGACGTGCTGACGGTCAGCAGGGCCGGGCTGCTCAGCAGCCCCAACTACAAGGACGGGGACGAGCGCAACCCCCAGGGTTGGCTGCACGGCGTCAACGAGCGCACCAAGGAGCGCGGAGACTTCCCCGGCACCTACGTGGAGTACCTGGGTCCCACCCGCATCGCCACCACCGCCACCAAGGCCAGGCCACGGCCCCTGCCCCTGCCGCCCGCTGGGACCCCCACGCCCTGGGGTGAGTGTGAGGGGAGCAGGAAGGTGGGAGCCCACGGGCGGGTGTCCCCTGCAAGATGGCGAGGGTGGTGTGGAGCCGGGGTGGGTGCTTGCAGCTGAGCTGGCTTGGTGGGAAACCATGCTTGGGATGGGGATCCAGCCCCAGAAAAAGGAGTTGTCCTGGGAATTATCTGCGCTGGTGTATCAGGGCAGCCTCAGGAGGGACAGGGGAAGCCCAGAGTGTCGCTACCTCCCAGGCAACCATGCTGCAGGGATTGCTCCTCACCAGCATCCCAGCCTGGCTGCTGTGCTGGCATGGGGTGTCCAAGGGGATCCACATCCCTGAGAGCACAGGAGAAGATGCAAGGCCCCTTTGGCCCCTCAGAGAGGAGCAGAAAGCCCCATGGTGGTCCCCGGGGACCTTTTTCCAAGTGCTCCTCTCCCCACCACTGCGGCACCTGATTCAGGCTGCTCTCAGTGCCCGGGCGAGTGCTGGCCCTCGGCCAGCTCCCAGCCTCACTGTCACTTTGTGCAAGCTGGGACAGGGGACAATCTTGGCAAGCAGTGTGGTCAGTCCCTGGGGGGCTCCTCTGTCCCTGGGGGCTGCAGCAGAGCGCTGGGGGGGATATTTGGCAGGACCCTTCCTGGCACAGGGGCCTCCGGCCATTTCTCTGCCGGGATCTGCCGAGCTTGTGCAGCCAGCTCTGCCCTCGCCACTCACCGTGGCCAAGTGCGCTGGGGCCGGGAGAGATTTCACAGCAGTTGCACAATGGACACAAGCTAAAAAACATAAAAGCAAAGTAAGAATCCCCCACTTCCAGCCAGGCACGTCCTGGTGACCGCAGCCAAAGCCATGGTTCTCTCCTGCTCCGGGATGTACGGAGCAGAAATGGCTGTCCGTGCGGGCCTGGGGCTGGCAGAGTGGCATCGCCTTCAGCCGTGGCAGGAAAACCTGCCCAGCTGCTGGTCTGGTACCTCAGGCACCCTCCTCGCCCAGACCGGGACCAGCGTGGTAACCAAAGGGGCAGCCTCTGTGCTGGCTGGGCATCGGATGTGCCTCGGTCTGGGTTTAGAGGGGCACCCACTGATGAGGAGTCCGTCTGTCCGTATCCCTTCAAAATAGGGTTCAGGACCCCCTTGTCCCCGTGATTTGAGGTGGGGACCCCCGGCTCCTGAGCTGAGCACGGCACCATCCGTGTCCATGCGCGGGGTTGCCATGCGGTTGCTGACGTGCAGCCCCACAACCACATGGGAAGGATACTGGGCCTCCCCACACCTCCCTTCACCAAAATGCAGGTGCTCCTCCCCGACCAGTGCGCCAAGGCAGCCGCAGTCCCAGCAGCGCTGGGGAGGCTCCCTGAGCAGCTACGTGCTGGATTTGCAGGAGGGTGGAGGCCACTTTTTGGGGCTGTTTATCCTGCCGGACGAGGGGTTTGAGCCCCCTGCCCAGTCCAGCTCAGTGGTGAGCCCTGTGACTGCCCAGCAGGCAGAGCCCTGGAAAGCTTAGTGCTGTGTGGAGGTTTTGGGTCAGACAGGAGCAAATCCCAGGGCTCTCCAGCCCCACTCACCAGGGAAGGTGGCACGGGCTCCTCTCCAAGGGGGATGTGCCCAGGGACCCCTGCCCGCAGGTGCTGGGGATGTGGTGATTCCCTACAAACGAAGGAATGTCCGCAGCAGGAAGCACATCCTGGCTGGAGAGCCTGGCCCATGTGCGAGGTCTCGGTGCAGGCACCGCAGCCCTGCGTGCACTCAGGTGAAAGGATAACCAAATTTTAAAAAAGGTAAAATCCACAGTTTTTAGTAGGGAGAAAAGCCCTAAAGCCAGGTTTTGGGGTAGGCTGGGGAGGGCGCTGCCATCTGCAGGATGTGCTCTGGCCAGGTGTCCAGCCCTGCTGTCCAGGGGGACACTGGGTGCTGCCTTCCCGGCGCTGTGCCATGGGGTGCCCCTCCGTGGGGTGCCTTTCCCGGGGCGATGCCAGGGCGTGCAGGCACCTCAGTAGGGGACATTCTGTCCCACAGCCACGTCTTTCTGCAGCACGGGAGCAGTGTGTGCCATTTTGTGTCAGTTTAAACCCAAACCTCCCAGCTCACAGGATTCCTCTTAGAGTAAAAATCTCCAACATCCTTTTGGAAGAGAAGGTACTTTTGTTTTGGTTTGGGTTTTTTCGGTTTGGTTTTTTTTTTTAATTCTTCCCATACTGATTCCATTTCCAGATGGAGGTTTGAGGGACGTTTTTTGGCAAGCCCTAACTTATATTTCTGCGGCAGCAGCATACCCCCCCCTCCACCTCAAGTACCCTCAGTTCCCACCGAACCCTGGTGCCACACAGGGACCCTGAGCTGGCTCAGGCCATGGAGGAAGCCCTGAATGACAGACACTGCATGTCCCAGCCATGCCTTCGAGCCAGGGTTGGCTCTGCAGGGAGGAATGGTCCTTTTTTTAATTAAATAACATCCCAAAAATGGCTCTGCAGCAGATCTGAGTCCCAGGAGACTTCCAAGACCTCACTGGCTGTTTTGCCCCTGACTGGTTGTCCTGGGCAGCACCTCTGCCACGAGGCATCACCTCCACTTCCCCCGGGGCTGGAGTCGAGTGGGGCATCAGGATGCTGGGGTCCAGCCTGGCACAGCTTGGGGCTATTCCGGCCATTCCCAGCAAGGAGAAAGTTATGTTTTTGCAGCCGCCACCTTTTCCCCAAGCCACTGATTTGGAGGAAAAGCCCAGTTTCCCTAATTACAAAACCACTCATGCGGTGGGGACATCTTCACATGAGCTTCCAACGAAGTGCTTTGCTTTTAACCCTGACATCTTCCCTGTTCCCACCCAAGGCACCCACACACCCTCACTGGGTGGCAGAGGGGACCCCCGTGCTGTGCTTGGGGGTTGTGGCCGTGCCTGGGGGCTGGATCAGCCACCCATGGGAGGTTTGCATCACTCCCTGTTCTCCAGGGAGCACCAGGGCATCGCTGTGGTGAGGATCAGAGCCTGGATCTACCTGTTGCAGCCAGGCTGTGTTTTTTGAGAAAGGCTGAAGGCAGCGTGGCCCTGCCCAAAGTCCCTCTTTTATATTTTCTCAGCCTTTCCACATGCTGTCCATGCTGCAGCAGTCACACACGGCCCTGGTGTGCTGCAGCCAGTGGCAGCCCCTGCCCCTGCCAGCCCCCTGCCCGCTGCCTTTCTGGGGGTCTAAAGGCCACTAAAGAGAGAGCAGGGACAAATCCCAGCACTGCACTGCCAAGGTCTCCATCGGGTTTAGTCCACACAGGAAGGGTTTATCAGCTGGGGTGATAAAGAGGGAGGGATGGATACAACACGCCCTGGGGTAAGGACAGCTGATCTCCTGCCTGCCAAGGGGTTTGCTCCTCTCTGCCACGGTCTGCAGTGAGGTGTCCTTGGTCTAAAACCCAGCAGCACAGGGGGATTTGTGCTGTGGGAAGCCTGTTTGGCTGAAGGGCTCTTCAGGGGCTGAGGGAGGTCTGCACCAGCTGAGGGGAGACTGCGTCCTGGCTGGGCCTGTGCTCAACCCGGCTGTGCACACCAGAGAACCCAAGCAGGTGAGAGCTGCAGAGAGACATGTCTGTGGTGGGTATGGATCTGGGTCACCAGCACCTGCCTGGTGTCACTGCGGGCCGTGGGTGATGAGAGGGGGCAGTCTCAGTGCTATAGGAAGGGAGGTGGGGAAGGGGTTTTGGCCTGGAGGATCTCCATGCCCAGGATGGGATGCTCCCCACGGGCAGGGCACATGCCTGAGCAGGTCTCTGCATCTCAGCAAGCAGCTGAGCCCCCAACGGTGACTCTTATTGCAAAAAGAGGATAAAATAAAGGGAGAAGTGCTCCAAAATTAGACACGCGTGAGCCAGAGCGTTGGTTGTGGCTGTGCCAAAGCAGCAGCTTGATCCTGTCCTGGGGCAGCTGAGGAAAGAATCTGGAGTTCCTGCAGGCAGGAATTTCCAAACCCCTTCTCCCCTTCTTTCCGCCGCAGGGCTCCCCGGGCAGGCAGAGCTCACGGAGCACCCCGCCCTCCCCGAGCAGGCGCTGCCCACCGTGGCCAGGCTCATCGAGGCGCTGGAAAAACAAGGTACGGAGAACCACGGCCCACACCCTCAGAGCACAGCCGGGGGCACTCACGGCCACCTGCTCTGCCCTGTGCAGAGTGCCCCGAGAGCACCGCTAGAGCCCAGCCTCTGCCCGTGCCGCCCGGTACCGGCGGGCAGGGCGAGGGAGCGCGGTGTTCTCAGTCCCGGCCTGCTTCCCCCGCGCCGGAAAGGAGGCTGTGGGCTCAGCACTGACCCCCCTCTCCCCTCTCTTCCCCAGGGCTCGACAGCGAGGTGCTCTACAGGTCCGGCCCTGGCGTGCTGGGGGATGCTGAGCTGAAACAGGCCCTTCTGGCTGGTGAGTCCCGGAGCCCCATCCCTCCCCGGGTTCCAGGGAGGGAAGGGGGCTGTGGAGGTGATGCTGCCCTGGCAGGGAGGGGTTACGGATCCGACACCATTACAGCCCTAATCCCAGCTCTGTGAGGCCCTGCCTGCATGCGGACCCCCCTCTTCTCCCCTTGTGATGCAGCCAAAAGTGATGCAGGTGCAGGGCTGGGGCGCTTCACTAGAACCTCTTTTTTGGGGGGAGGAGAGGGTGACAGGGGGAGAAAAACTCTTGGGTTTTTAAATCTCTAGGGTTTGTGTCTGAGAAGCAGGGCAGGGAGAAAGCCTGTTGTGGACAGGGAAAAAGAAAGAGGAAAGGGAAAGCTTATGATTTACAAGAATGGGAAGCTGTTTGCAGGACTTGAGGGCATGAGCAGGGTGGGGAGGAGGGGAAAACCATCTCCCCGTACCTGCTTCTAAACCCACGGCTGGGATAGGATGGCACACGGCGGCGGGGCGGGGGGGACGCGACGGATCCAGTGTGCCGCTCAAATGTGGGTATTTGGGGGGTGCGGGGTGCATCGAGCATCCCCATCCTCCGGCCGCGCTGCCCAGAGGGCGGCACTGTGACACCAGGCACGGGCGGCCCCGCACAGCCCCGGGCTGGCCCCGCATCCCACCGCATCCCGGGCGCTGCCGGCCGGGGGGCGGCGGGAGCCGGGCGGTGTTGCTGGGGAGAAGGGCTGTGATGAAATCGCTATATTAAGCACCATGACCTCATCGCTTCCCGCGCACCGGGAGCCGAGTCCCGCCGGGCGGGGAAGGAGGGATGCAGGAGAGGAGAGCTGGAGCTCCCAGGGATGCTCCTTCCCCACTGCCCGAAGAGGGCTGCGCTCCCCGCGGAGGGGATGGGGGTTGGGGGCACCCCACCACCCCGCTCTTCTCCCCCGGCTGTGGGCTGAGGAAGCCCGGAGCAGTGAGTGCTCTTCTTCACAGCCTTGTACCCCGAGCCAGATTTCCTGGCTAAGCCCCGGAGTCGGTGAAGGCATCCAAGAGCAACCCCCTGGACAGCCCTGGGCACTGGTGCCTAGGCTGGGCAGGGGCAGCAATAACAGCATGAGAAGGATGGTTTGTTCTCCAAGCACGCAGGAGTTATGGGGCCTCCATTCTTCCCGTGCAGCGGGTGCAGCATCCCAGGCAGGTCCAGGGCTCCCCACAGGGCAGCACCACAGCGGTTACTGCCACAATCCTGCTCAGCCTTCGGAGATTCTCCCAGCCCAGGGGCAAACCCCATTGGCTTGGCCAGAGCTCTGGGCACTTGGTGGGTCTGTCCAGGTCTGCCCATCTCCCACGGCAGGGCCCAGCACGGGTCAGAGAAATGCCATTGTGGTTTTCAAACCATTTGAAAGCCCTTAAAAATCACCAACAGCCCTGGGAGACTTCATACTCCCAAGCCAACATCTCCTCCGGGACCGAGATCTTTAATTGGGCACCTCAGGGGGCTGCCCCATGTGCTCGGCAACGTGGAGCTGGGCAAAGTCAGAGCTCCCCAGAGCTGCAGGGGGTAGGACAAGTTTCACACTTATTAGCTCTCAGCCGAAGGGGCTGATGCTCAGCCCTGCCAGAGAGATGCTCTGCAACAGGATGGGAATGACATTCCTGCCAGGGTCAAGCATCCCAGCAGAGGCCAAGCTTCGCAGCCTGCTCCTTCTGCAACCTCCTGCAGACCACAGACCCAGCGGTGCTTCCCCAGGACCCTGCTGGAGCCCAAACTGGGCTGGGGAGGGCAGGAGAGCCGCTCTGCTCTGGCTCCCAGACAAGCCCTTTCATTGCATTTGGTGGAGTAAAACATCCCTGCCAGAATATTGGAGTTTGCTTGCCCCGTGTGTGAGAGGACAGAGGCAAGAGTCACATTTCCCTTCCTCCCGTGCTCCTGGTGGTTCGTCCCTCCAGCATCCCATCTCTGCCAGCAGCCTGCCTGCAAAAGCCCAGCTTCGTCTTGGGGAATGGGGAGAAATCAGAGCCGGGGTTGGTGGCAGCTGGAACCAAACCACATCTCCCTGGGGAGAAAACCGGGTTCCCACCGGGGGTTTCAGCTTCCCTGTGAATACCCAAACCACGCTGGTGTTTGGCAGCGGTGGCAGGAAAACTGCTAGAGAGTGCAAGGAACAAGGAGCAAGGGCTGGAAAAGTTCAGATGTTGGTTTTCTAACCCCCAAATCTCAATGTGTCGGAGAACTCAGCATGTTTTCCGCACTGAAAGAGCACTTGAACTTCCAGTGGGGAGGAAGAGGATGACCTTGGGAGACAAGGAGCCATGCAAGTCAGAGCAGCCCTGACTGTCCCAAGGAGTCCACGGGCACTGTGTCCCCAGGGCTGGCAGGGCAGGCACTCATCTGAGTTGTGCTGACTGAACCCTTTCCCCATCCCTGGCCCTTTTAGAACCCTTACCCACAGGGGATCTCACCTGTGAGCAGCCCCTGAGCCGAACATCAGCCAGGTTTGGGATGGTTTCCCATCCTCATGGCAGCATTGGACAGAGCAGCCCCACATGGCTCTACAGCCTGAGCTGAGCCTGTCCCTACCCTGGCACTGGTGACATTCTGCAGGTCGGTGGCATCTGGCTGCTGTCTAGAGCCTGTGCATCAAAATTGGGATTTCCATGATGGATGGTGCAAGAACAATTAAGAGAGGTGAGGGGGGCACGCAGCATCACTGAACACGAGAATCAGAGTCACACGGTGACACCAAAAAGGGGCTTAAAGAAAAGGTGCAGCTCCACGGGGGTCTGAGGGAGGCTCACCAAAGGGTGGGAGGTGATCAGCCAGCCAGGAGCCCTGCTGCAGTGTCAGGGAAAGAGCATGGGCCGAAAAAGAGGAATAAAGCAGAGTTTCACCCTGCTGCCCCCAACACTCTCTGCAGTGCCTGGCTGGGGCCTGCTTCATGCCCTGGGGTATTTCCGCGGTGTGGGGCCACACACTGACTGACCGCAAGAGTTCCAGCTCCCAGCACTCCTGCTGTCCCCTGTGTGCAGCTCAGGGGCTGTTTGGAGCACAAGGGATGGGGCAAATCACCTGCTAAGTCCACAGTGCCTGGGGACACGAGGTGTATGAGCCCCTTCAGTGCCCAGACCTGACGTCTTCTCCCCACAAGTTTCCTCAGGGTCCTGTCCCCACCCCTCTCCCACTGGGACGTGGCAGGCAGCCTTCTCACGGCTTCTGCTGGAAACTTGTGACCTTCTCTGGGCAATAGCAGCAGAGCTGTGGGTGGGCTGGTGGGTGCTGGGGCCCTTCAGAGCTGAGGGACCCGAACCAGGGAAGGTTTGGCTTGGGGATGGCTGCAAAGTCCTGTGTGTAATGGCCGGGCAGTGCTTTGCCACCGCTGAGTAGGGAAGGTCTGCATCCTCATCCCTCCTCCCTGCTGGGGGACAGCGCACAGAGACCTTGCAGGGCCCTCACCCCAAAGCTCCGTGCGTGCTCCCTATGGCTCAGACGGGGCTGAGCCCATCCGGGATGGCGGCGAAGCACTGAAACCTCCGCGGCACTTTGGATAACCCCCGCTCTGATCGGGGCTCCGGAGTCCAGCTGCAGGCGTAAACAGCGAGACCCTTCCCCAGATACAAGCGCAGCAATGGGAAAAGGCTGCGCTGTTGTCAGGGCCGGGCAGGAGCCGGCTGCGGCTCGGGTGCCGGGGAGAGCGCGTCGGCAGCGAGAGGCGGATTGGAGCCGGTGTCTCCGGGCGTGCCGGGCTGCGCTGCCATCCTGCGCGCTTTGATCCGGGCCCGGCGCGGAGCAGTCTGCCTGGAGACACGCTCACGTGCCCGGGAATTAGGTCAGGTCTCGGTGGGGATTAGCGAGAGACGGTGGGTCCCGGGGCTTCGCTCGGGCTGCCAGGAGCTGCTGCTAGGCAGAAAGGGTCGGGGAGAGAGGAGCAGCTTGGGGAGGCCTCACTCCGCTCCCCCCAATCACCGCGGTGTGGATGCACAGGGAGGGAGCGCATCCCCATCCTCGCGCCTGGGATGCCACAGGGGGTCGGAGGCCCCCAAGGGCTCTGGTTTGCCCTGGCCGAGCTCACTCCAGCGGGATGACTTTCCTCCCGAGCGTGAGGCGCCCCGGTGCCTGCGGCACTGCTTTTTATTTATACCTGCAGTGGAAATAAACCCCGTGTCGTCAGAGCCTGGCGAGAGGCATGAGCTCATCTCTTATATTTGGTGGTGATGAAAGAAGGGTAAATAAACGGCAGCGGCAGAGACATCCCTGCCAGACTCATCAGGGAGAATTGGGGGTGAGTTTTTGCCATCTCCTCCCATAGCTGCTGGGAAAACTGAGGAAGGGGATTGCCTTAGGAAAGGTGAGGTGGGGGAAGGCAGCCTCAGTGGGCACCCTCAAAGGGGATCCCAGCGCCCCTACCCTGGCTGAGTGCAAGCCAAAGGTATGGTGAGGTGAAACCCAGCTGGGGGAGTGTTTGGGGCTGCCAGGAGCTCCTGTGCACGGGCAGGGGGTGTCCTGGCAGCTGCCAAGTCCCCAGCGCAAGGTACCTGCAGGCTGGCTGGGAGATGTTACAATGATGCTGAGTCAAAGCTGGGAAATACTCCCTGATTTGATGCACAGTTTCCCAGTAAACCCTCACCGTGAGATGCCCAGCAGCCTGAATGCCTGGTCAGGTCCTCAGACAGGCGGCATCCGTGCGGATGGGAACGTACAGCCCACGACTGGACAGCAAGGACATCTCTCTAGCACCCACTGACAATTCAAACTAAAAGGTCTGGAAGGGGTAGGGAAACTCCGAAGTCAGTATTTCAGTCAGCCCCAGGGTGGTTTGGGTGCCCCTCTGCCACAGGGATCACACGCCTGAGAGGATCTCACTGCAGCAGCGCTCGGTGGCCAAGGTCCAGCTCAGCCTCCTGGACTCCCTGCTGGGAGAGGGGCCCTGGGTGCTGGGCAGGGTCTGCACCCTGTCACCCACGAGCTGCTCAGGGCTGTGGGAGCAGCCGTCACCTGTGGCCACATGCAGGGGACAGCTGGTTATCAGGACCCGCTCAAGCCCGTCCTTCAAAACAACCCCCACCTCCCCCACAGCCCCTCCTGGTCAAACATCCTCCGCGTTTACCGAAACCCTGGGCTTACTCACGCCTCCCCGGCCGGCTGCAGCTGCGGGAGAGGTCCTGGAGTTTCCTGCCCAGCCTGACTCAGCTCAAAGCTCCAGCACCTTTCTGCCTCCGCTGGGATGTGGGCTCCCCAGTGGGAGGAAGCTGGGAGTCTTTCCCTCTGGGCCAGTGGTCAGCCCTTGCACCCTGTCCCCAGTCCCAAATTCATTCCTGCTTTTCACCCCTCCATGGGCAAGACATGCTCTCTGCTGGTCCCCGGATGCTTGCTCTGCCAGCAGGTCAGCAAGCGGGTTGTGTGCTGGAGGGGGTTGGTATAGGGTCGAGGTTGGGGTTTTGGGGTGTTTTCCTTCTATTTATGGCAGGCAGATGGAATCCCTCCGTCATTCCTCCATCATTCCCCTGGGGAAAGGATGGGAACATCTGGAGAGCAGCAGGAGAGCATTGACTCATCCTGCAGCTTCATTAACTTCTTATAGCTGGTTATCATCTCCCTCAGATAAGAAGAGAGCAGCATCCGTGGGGTCAGGCCGGCGGTAATTGTCTGGGAAGGCTCCGGGGTTAACCCTTCCCCAGCCGCCGGCTGAGCCTCCCTGAGCTGCCGGGGCACAGCCAGTGCTGGGGAAAGGCTCGGAGCATGCCCCGGTTGTGCTCTCAGCCTGATGGGGAGCCCAGCTCACCAGGGCAGCTCCTGGGGCAGGAGGACGCCACTGCGTTTCCAGGGGGTTGGGGACAACAGGCTGATGGCTATTTCTAGTCGACGTGCCACGGAGAATGGTGCCATCAGCAATCAGCCGCTGTCAGCGCGGTGTGAATCCCCCTGGTCTGCCCATCGCGCCTCTCTCTGGGTGTAAAGATGTTTTTGAGTCTCGCTTTGAAACCGGCTGAGCCTTCCCTTTGAACACCCCCCCAGGCTCATGCCTAACGAGGCAAACAAGCTAATTAGGCCACGATGGAGCCCGGGGCTGATCGCCTCGGGCCAGCGCCCGGCAGCGGCACCTTCCCTGCGCAGGAACAGCTTGTGGCTGCTCTCCTCAATCCGTGCCAGCATCCTTAAGGCGAGTGACAGGTCCCTGCAGAAACCTTCGTGGCGGGTGGGAAGGGCTTTGGGGTTTGCTCGGTGCATTCCACTGATGGGAAAAGCTCTCTGCAATGCAATGAGACCCCGGGACCCCCCAGCAGCATCCCTGGGTTTTAGCCATGCACTGCAAGTATTCAGCCCAAAACAGGCGTTGGAGCATCTTGTGGGATCCCTGACCCCACTGTCCTTCACCTGCTCAGCTCGAGACAACCTGCCAGCTCACATCTCCAGGGCAAGTGCTGGCAAAAATGGGGAACTGACTGTCATCCCCGCCAAAACCTGGCAGAAATAACTCTTTTGGCCAGCCAAGAAGGTCCAGAAGTGTGGCTGGAAGATAGGAGCATGAGCACAGATCAGAGTGGGGCTGGGGTGCAGCTGGCACAGCCCTGCCCACCTCGAGGACGCCAAGGGCAGAGTGGTCCGTGGGGCAATGCCGTGACTTTGTGGGATGCCAGAAAGGCAGCCCCCCATTTGCTCTGGGTCACGTTGGCCACGCTGGATGGCTGCCTACCCCAGCGTGGTGGCATCTGTCCCGGCTGTCCCTGCTCTGCCCCGGGACACAGTTCCCAGCCAGCTGGGTGCTTGCTCCTGACAGTGAGGTAGCGTCTCCCACGGCTGGGTTAAAGGCTTCGCTTCGGGCATTGGCCAATCTGTTTTCTCTCTGTCTGGGAGCCAAATGGAAGGCACTGGCCATAAGGGACCCTCTGCAGCTTCGTGTTCCCACGCAGGAAGGCTCCCAGGCTGCCTGGCCCACAGCAGGGACACTCCAACGAGAGGAGATCAAGGTCAAGGTGCTCCAAACCAGCTTTTCCCAGCTGTTCCCCATCCCAGCCCTGCTGAATGTGTGTCTCTAAAGCCTTGTCCTAGGAAATAGCGTTTCTCCCCTCTTTTGGGTTTATTGCCCCAGAAGGAAGCACAGCTGGAATGGTTGGAGACTTGGTAACATTTTCTTTTGGAAAATGCTGGGCTGGGAGATGAAGCATCTCCCAAAATGGCACCAATTTCAGTAAAGCTGCATCTGGGGGTAAAGACCCAGCGAGGGGAGTGGAAGGGGGCTCAGAGCAGGGCAAGCCCACCGTCTTCTCTGTCACTCCAGGCCATTTAAGGCCTGACACAGCATCTTTAAGAAAATGACAAATTTGATTTTCTTTTTTTAAATTAACCACTTCAAACCATCCCAAATATCTTCATCTTTTTTATTACTCCTAACCCCCTGTACCCCTCACTCTCCAAATTCTCCTACAAGGAGAATTTCAAAACTTTGCATTTGGGTCCAGTTTGAATCAAAGCCAGATTTTGAAACCTTCAGATCTTTGCAAAAGGCACCATCACCCTCCAGACAGCCACCACCCAGCCCAGCCAGGATGGGAGACCTCCAAGACAAACACATGAGGCAATACCGAAGGATGCTGAAAGGCTTCTTCCCCCTGGACCATGGTGAAGCAACGTCCCTGTGCTGGCCTGGCCATGGGGCTCAGACAGACACATCCCACCCTCTGTCTCCTGACAGACCGTGGGACTTTTCTGCTCCTAGCACTGCCTCTGTCCTGAGCCCAGGATCCCTGAGCCCCTGAGCCCAGGCTGTGTGGCCTCAGACCCCCTGTGTGCTTTCCCCCATTCCTGGAGCATCCTTCACCACCTCCCCAGGGCAGCCGCCTTTCAGGGCTGGGAGAAGTGATGCCAATTGGGGCACATTCACAGAATTTCAGGATCACTGGGGATCACATGGGCCTTCAGCAACTTGAATTGCCCGGGAACCATAACCCCATTCCATGGATGCATTTTCCGAGCAGTCCCTGCTGGGCTGGGGTTGGCACATGGCACCTGGCCCTGATATCTGGAAGGTTCCTGGGGCAGTTTCTCAGTCCTTCCCATGTGTCCTGCCCTGCAGTGGGACCCCAGTGGGATGGTGAGACTTCCTGTCCCATGCACTACAGTTTACTCAAGGCAGAGATGCTGCCTCGTGCTCTCCTTGGGCACGTGGAACTCAGGGTCAGTGGAAATTGGGACAGGAATATTTGCTGGGGGAGTGGTGGCAGTAAAATCATGCACTGCCACACTGGGGAGATGGGAGCATGGGCAAAGAAATCCTCCATGTCTGGAGGAAGGCCCACAGGGATGGAAGAGCTCCGAGCTCTGTGCCAGAGGCTCAGGGTTCCCTCTGCCTCTCTCCCTGCAGATGCCTCGGCTGTGGACATGAACCTGTACGAGGCCCAGACGCTGGCGGATGCCCTGAAGTGGTACCTCCAGGAGCTCCCCACGCCCCTCATCCCCCCAGCTCTCTACAGCGACTTGGTGCACATGGCTCAAGGTAAGCACATCTGAACTCCCGCCACACTTGGGACCTCTGTGGGGCTGGAGAAGCTTTGGGAAGCCCTTAGAAAGGCTTTCCAGCACCTCCAAGGTGGCTCTGACCCCATCCCCTGCCCAGTGCTGCACCAAGGGCAGATCCTGAGAAGGGCCGTTGGGAACATCACCAGTGCCTGAGCAGCACAGCAGCATTTGGGAGATGCTTTCCCTTATCTGGGAAAGAAGGGGAGATCCAGGGGGCTGCTTTGCCCCCACCACAGCGTGGTCTTCCCCCTCCTCAGTGCCCAGAGGAGGAGGTGCTGCCTGCCAGGACTGGCAGTTGCCAAGGCTGGGTGATGCTGGCCCCAGAAGAAAGCGTTATTATCATATTTTGGCTCTGCTGCCTGGGAACTTTTTCCTGTAATCTCATTAACTCCTGGCTTTATATGGGCACAGAAAATTCTCAGCTTTTTCAGCTTAGTGCCATTAGGAAGTGCCTTTAGATCCCCGCAAGCTTTTGCGCCTCTGTGCAAATGTATGAGACCATCAAGGTTTTGGTTTTATTTGATTTCTTTTCAAATAAACAGAGCAGGGCTCATACCCAGGTCAGCAGAGCCCACGGTCCATCCCAGCAATGAGCCTGGACCAAAACCCATTTCAAGGGAGTCCTCACAGAGCCTCTCTGCCTCTCCCAGCCTGAGGCCCCACGGGCATCACCAGGCACACATGAAACCCCTGTCCACTGTGTTAGACAGGGCTGCTTGTGAAACCAGGATTTCTTCCCCTTCCACAGCAGCTCTCATCTCGCAGTATCCTCCATCCCCCAGCATCACCTCCCCATCCTAAGCCAGATTAGTGCTCGGGCAGATCATGTTCTTGGCTGCCTTAAGAGGCACTAAAAGATCACCCGTGGCCAGACCAGTGTGGCCTTTTCCTACCATGTCCTGATGGGAAAAGGCCACGGGCTCTTTGTGGCCTCCAGAGAGTCAGGAGGGACACACGGAGAAGGTGAGGGATAACTCACACCCCATGCTCCCTGCCCTGTGCTGAGACACCGAGCCAGAAGAAATACCCCTGGGGCTGATGGCACAGAGAAGCTGCCTTCCCCTCACCCGTCAGAGGAGAAATCAAAGGCTGCCTCCCTTCCAAGGATAAAAACGCAATTAGGAAGCAATTAGCTGGGTTGCCTCGTTAAGCAACTTCAAAGGGAAGCGCCTTTCCCTGCAGCCTGTGCTGCAGCGGGCTCTGCTCCTGGCACAACAGGGGCAGGAGGAGGAGGGGGGAGAAACCAATGGGAAGAGGATTTCTCTGGGGCTTAAAAGAAAAAATTAAAATACAAGTCTTTGAGGAGACGGTGCTGGATTTTGGCAGCCTGCCCTGCAAGGCTCCTCTGCCCTGCTTGAGGCTGAGAGCCGGGAAAGCAGCAAGATGATCACCTTCAAAAGGAGGGGAAAAACATCCCCAGATTCCCCCTTTGGCTGGGAGCCTTCTGCAGGATCCTGTAAGTGCAAAAAGGTCCAAAAAAAGCAAGAATTGTGGCAGGGGAGGCCTGGAGCAAAGCTAAACATCCCTCAGGAGCAGCTTGTTGGATACAAGGGCTCACCAACACCCCATCGCCACCAGGGCTGGGTTGCAGACCTGCTTTGGAGGGGGTCCCAGACCCCTGCCCCTCCGGCTCTGGTGCACCCTGGCTCCCAGGATGGATGTCGGGAGCTGGCTGGGCACTGGCCAAGCCTCAGTCCTGGTGCAAAGAGCCGCGGGGAGCTGAGTCAGCCCCCGGCCGAGCCGAGGTTTGAAGCCAGCAGAGAGCAACCCAGCCCTGGGGACTTCCCTGTCCCCAGCAGATAAAAGGGCTGGGACACGGCAGGAATGGAGGATGGCTGGAGAGTGCCTGTTTCCTGTGCCTGGGGCAGGATCGCAGTCCCAGGGCGCTGAGCTCACAGCTCACAAGACCGGGGAGCCCCGGCCAAAGCTGCCAGAGGGCACCGGGGACATGGTGGGAACTCATGGGCTGCTCGGGGCACCCGTGACAGTGGTTTTGGCAGCACCTCCGTGACGTGCAGTGCCATTACGTGCCTGATTTTATTCATTCGGGCAATCCCAGTGTCACTGGAAGCAGCTGTGCCCCAGTCAGCTCTCCCCGAGCTGCGTTTCATGGGGTGTGAGACCATGATGAGGGGGCTGCAGGTGGGGGTGCAGTGAGGCTCCTGCAGCTCAGGTGCACATTATTTTTTCTTCCTAAAAAGCCTTTTCCCTCCCAGCTTGCTGTTTCTGCAGGGGAGGGCTGAGCCTTCGAATTCAGCTGATCTTCTAGCTGGTGCCCCTTTCCCCACCTCTGCTTTGCTCTGCCTTTACTATGGCTTTTCTGGGCACCAGGGCAGGGCTCTCACTTTTCTCCATTCGAGCAGCAGAGAGGGATTTTGAGGTGCAGCCCCTACCAGGTGAGCAGCTCAGCCCCCTGAGCTCCCTCCCTGGATGTGCTGGGAGGGGGAATGTGCTAAAGGCACCTGACAACCTGATCTGGGGTGGTGTGAGTGGGTAAATGGGGCAGGCAAACCCCAGAAAGTGGTAGCCAAGACCCTGAAGAAATCATCTCTGCACACCCTGGGATATCCACGAGTCCCACAGCCTGTCTGGGAAGGGATGGGCTGCAAAGAAATCGTGGTGGCAGAGGTTGAGGTCAGGTTTTTTGGGTCTCTGGGGGGAGGAGAGAACTGCCACACCTCATACCCTGTTCGCTGGTAGGTGCTGGGCTCCTACGAGAGGCAAGAGGATGCCCCAACCTCCCAAATGGATAATTTTTCTCCTGTGTCCCCTCTGCTACAGAGACCCCAGGCCTGGAGGAGTGTGGCCAGCGAGCCAGAGCCCTGCTGGCCCCCCCAGCCCTGCCACAGCCGCAGGCGCTGCTCCTGCGCCAGCTCGCCCGCCACTTCTGCCACCTCTGCCAGGGCAGCCACCGCAGCCGCCTGTCACCCCGGCTCCTCGGGGAGCTCTTCGGGGAGCTGCTGCTCCGCCCTGCGGCGGCCAGGTGAGGTCCCCTGCCATGCACGGGACAGGGCGGGTGACAGGAGGGTGCCCACGGACGCGCTGGTCCCAACCAAGCTGGTTTTGCTGTATGACAGCTCACCAGCGCCCCAGCCACAGGGTTCTCCGAAGGGGGAGGCCAGATCTGGAAGATGCCGTTCCAGCTGTGATGCTCAGACATCACAGCCGTTCCCAAAAGTGACCAGGCATGATGCACACACGAGACTGGGACTCACAGCATTGCCTCAGCCCCACAGCAGATCCATTGGGGTCGCTGGCTGCTGCCCTGAGGAGTTGGGGGTCTCCAGGGAGGTTGAACTGCTGGTGTCCTCACACACCTCTCCTTCTCCTCACAGCACTGAGGCAGGCCCTGAGCTCCGTGCAAGGATCCTCGAGTCCTTCATCATGGCCAGTGAGGTGGCAGAGCTGCCGACAGCTCCTGGTAAGAGATGTCTGGCTGGTGGCGGAGGGGGGACAGCGAGTGTGACATTCAGAGCAGTGACAGCAGCAGGTCATGGGGCAGTTTCGGTGGCTGGTGCAGTGACAAGAAGGCACTTGTGTCCCTGTGGCAGTGCCCAGGCTCTGCTGGCTTCCTGTCCCATTTCCCTCTCTCCTTTCTCCTCAGAGACACTGATTTGGGGGCATTTCTTTGCAGCCCCTCAGAAGGTTTGCAGCTGTTTTCTGGCTTCATGTCCCTGCCATTGTGCTCTGGTCCCTGGGTTTGTGATGCAAACAGGTTCTGCTTCCCCATCATGGGGGCTTGGTATGAGTTGGGGGCTCTCGGTGGGGAGCTCGTGTGCAGCTTGTTTCGGTGAGCAGGGATCTGAATATAATCTGGGAGGAAAAAACTAGCAGCATGACCATAAAATGGCAGGATGGTACTTGCTACGGGATCCTGTCGGGGGTTATGATTTTTGACTTGCATTTAGTCCTCACATGTGCAGAATCACGCTGCATCCACTGCTGCTTCCCCCACAGGGCATCCCCAGGGTGGGGATGAGGACAGGCACTTGCCGCCCACCTCTCCACGCATGGACAGCAGCCACAAGAGCGGCTTTTTCTGCAGCTGTCAATGAGCCTCACCCCCAGGGCTGCAGTCCTGCCCCTTTCACTACTGGGTGGCAGCTTGTGATCCCGTCAGTGTCCAAAACTGAAGCATGTGCTCCTTGTGCCCTCTGCAGCTCTCCAAGGATGGGGGGCAAGTGGTCCATCCAAGCAGGAATGTACATGGGAGGGAGAGAGGGTGCTCAGGGGAGCACAAACCTCAGACCTCGAGGACCACAGAGACCCATCGTTGTGGGATCCAATCTCCAGGCTGTCACTGAGACCCGTCTGTTCCCCCACACCGAGCTGCCCAGATGCCTGAGAGGCACAATTGCTTCCAGCCCTCCTGCTTGGAGATATGTTGGCGCTGTCCCCAGTGAATCTTGTTGGTTTGTGATGTCTCTGGGTCCTTGTCACCACCCTGCCTCCCTGGGGGATGGCCAGGCCAGGCAGGATTACGACTCTTAATATTCCTCATAAATCAGCCCTGTCATCTCATTTATTGCTCTCCCCCAAGCTCTCACCCATGAATTTGTCAGGATACATCTGTCTCTTCCACCTGCTGATCCAGCTGATGGGCAGCTGCAGCCCAGCAGTCCCTGGGGTCACTGCTGCCATCCCCAGACCTTGCACTGTCATCGGTTGTCACCACCCCAAACGGAGCACAGGGGTTGGGCAGGATCCTGAGGTCCTCATCCCCTTTCTGAGTCAAAATATCCCCTGTGGGCATCCCACAAGTGTGGGGCAGGACACAGGACATCTGGACTCGCTGTGGGGCTTCAGGCAAGTCCTGCCACCTCCCCTCTCTTTGTACCTAAAAGCGAGGATATTATTACTTGGCTGTCATCACATTAGGATGTTGGGAAGCTTAATTAAATGCCTGCAAAGCGATTTTGAGAGCTGCGGATGAAAGGGGCTATATATAAAGTGCAAAGAATTATTATTAGTGGTGCGGCCCATGCCCTGGTCCTGCTTCCATCACCCCGGCCCCACTCCCCTGCATCCCGGCACCGGGATTATTTTGGTGCGTGTGTGGAGTTGTGGTTTTATAATTATACATGTAAAATAGCTATAAATACCCTGCAATAACACGGCGGCTGTGTGCGCATAGCACAGGAATAGGAGTCGGGAGCTGACATAAGGAAACCGTGGTGTGACCTCATTCTGACTCAGATGTAAATATACCTCATGTGAGGGGGCAGCTGGGGGGCTTGGGGCTGCTTGGGGCTGCAGGGACAGTGGCCTTCTCGGCAGGGAGAGGTTTGGAGAGAGACCTGAAGCTGTCTGCTAACTCCAGGGAGGCTCCTGCAGGGCCAGGATCCTTCCTCTCCCTTGTGTCCTGGGACTGATGGGGGAGTCTTTGAGTCTTGGATGTTAAAATCTTAAAGAATAAAAATGTAAATTATGGAATTTGGTTCCTGGAGGGGCTTCTCCGGGTGAACTTGCCGTTGTTGAGTTTGCAGCGTCCCTTCCTCCAGGCGCTGCTCCTGGAGGGTCTCTTTAGCTGTGCTGCGAAGGAGAAAATAGGTCTGTGATGGCTCCTGAAAATTATTCCTGGGCTGCAGCACTGGGGTCATGCTGGAGGCACTGGTTTGCACAGGGCCATGCACTGGTTTGCACAGGGCAACGCCACAGTTCTGCACTGAAGCTGGGATGGAGCCAGGGGCCGAGTGACTGCATTCAGGCCACCTTGCTGTGCTCTCCAGCAAGCCCCCAGCACTGGGCTGACACCCCAGGGGGACATTTCTCAGCCCCATGGGGGCCCAGGGGGGCATACAGAGCCCACAGCAGCATCCCAGTGTCTGGGAAAGAGTGTTTCTTGAGCAGGGTGAGGGGGCAGGGGAAGGCAAAGGGAAGAAGTGATGCAAATACCAGCTCAGCTGAAGGAAGATGACTTCATCTCCTTTTCCTCTCCTGGTGCTATTTATAGTCACTTTAATTAACTCCCCTTTGCTTTATTATCTCTCCAACAAGCCGTTAGCCCTCAGACAGCAGGATGCCTTTACTCACCACGAAGCCCAAAGTTCTGAAAAAAAAACCCTCAACCCACCACCAAAAAAACCTGAAAGCGGGGGCAGGAGGCAGACTAAGGCGGCAGAGCGCTTGGGCAGGAGCATCGCTGTCCTGTGACGTAGCTTTCTGGAAAAAATGAGAGGATTTTTGGCTCCTTTTGGAGAAAGGAGTGAGAACTGGGCAAGGAAGATTGATCTTCCTCCTTCAGAGCAGTGGCTGGAGGGGACAGGACCGGCGGTGCCAGGGTCCCCTCCTCACCCTAGGATGAGGGCCACTGTTTTGCTGGACCCTGCTGAGGCAGACACCCCCTGCTTCCCCCCAGGACCCCCAGCCGTGTCCTGCATCATGTGAGGCAGTGGTATCAGGCCAGGAGAGGGTCCTGCATCATGTGAGGCAGTGGTATCAGGCCAGGAGATGGGGATCAGCACCACCCCAGGTGCCTTGAAAACACCTTCCCAACAAGCATGTTTGGCAGCCCTGGGCCATGGGGAAACTGAGGCACGGCATCCCCATGGAATCACTCTTCCAGTGGCTTGAAAATGCAGTCCCTGGGAAGGCTGGTCCCCAAATGCCCAGCCCTGAGCTGAGCTCCGTGGCACCCCATGCCCCAGTGCTCGGCAGGGCTGCACTGGTGGCAGTGACGGGTGACAATCCCATGAACATCCTGTGACGTGACACTCTGGGCACTTCCCAGCCCGAGCCCCACGCAGGCACCTCTGGGACAGCATTGATGCTGAGCAGGACTGCCGTGTTAAGCCAAATTAGAAGGATCTGGCTTTGAAGTTTTTAATTAACTTTTTCCCTGTTTGCTTTCTTCTGGATCCAAGGGGAAAGCCCAGCCTCCCGCTCTCCCCAGCTTGTGTGGCACAGTGGAGGCTGCAGACTCGGATGTGCGGAGGGTCAGGAGTGAGCAGGGGGCTCAGTATGTAATCCAGCACAGAGGGTGCAGCTGGGGGCTGTGTCCAGGTGCTGCCCTGCCTCCAAGGGAGCATCCCTGCACAGCCGTGAGCATCCTCCCACCTGGCCTGGCACATCGGCCACAGGGAACCTCAAATTCATGTTACCCCTCGGAGCTGTCGGTGTAGGTTAAAAATAGCCAGGAAAAAACCCAACCAAAAACCCTGCATGGAGAGCAGCATGAAGAAGCCATGGCTGAGTGGTCCCCTGTGCCAAAACACCTCGTTCTGCCTCCCCAAATCTGCAAATAATACAGAGAAAACAAATTAACGCTGGGGAAGGGGAGGGAAAAGAGCCAGAGCCGAGCTAGCAACATGAGGTAGGGAGAGTGGCTAAAAATAACAGATCCCTGAAGGCATGGGGAGGAACATGACGGGGATCCACACTCCCGCCATCCCAAAAGGCAGCCTTGTGCCTTCCCAGATGCTCCTCACAATGCAGCCCTGCCCCGTGAATCCAGAGAGGGAAAAGCCTCCAAGAAGGGCAGCAGCAGGGAGGCGAGAGGTGCAGAGCTGGGCCACGGAGCCAGGAGCAATGCTCCCACCTTCAGCAGAGCATGGGGGTCCCCCAATCACCCGGGGTGCCCAGCTGGGAGGGAGCTGCTGCTTGACCCACTTGCAGGCAGCCAGGGGGCAGTGGGATGCTGCTGGGAGACCCCAGGGGTGCTGCCTCTGCAGCTAATTTTAGTCTGTGTTCAATTAATCATGGAACGGGAGGGGATCGCAGCAAGCCCAGCCTTTGCCAGTGCCTCCACCAGCTTGCCTTTCCACCCCGGCTGTGCTGCTGCAGGGTTTGGAGGAGCAGGGGCCAGGCATTCCCTGATCCTGTGATTTTGGGCTGAGGAACTAGGAGAGATCCTGTGCCACAGTCCTCTTCCTCCAGTCAGCTTTAAGAGGCTGGGGCAGCCCTGGGAAGGATGTTCTCTCCTCATGCCTCAGTTTCCCCCCGTGGCTGGCAGCGGTGATGTTTGCTGTGGAATTTCTCAGGTTGCCTGTACAGCTCTGAGCAGGCATTTTCCTGGCATGCCAGAGCTCTGGAATGCCTCCCTGGGGTGGGAAGAAGTGACCCCCAGCAAGGGATGTCTCAGCCAGCCCAGACCTCTGCTGCACACCCGAATGGCAGCCTCTTTCCTGAGACTCACCAGCTCTGCTGTGTAAAGCTGGGACAGGAACAGGAGACAGGCAGCTTTTCTGGCACAAGGAGAGAGCCTGGCAATGCTTTTGGGCTACAGCATGAGAGCCCTGCGGTCCTGCTCTCCCCACAGCCCAGCTTCACTGGTCCCAGTGTCAAAAGCACGGCATGGTCCAGCCCTCCCCCATGACAGAGGGAATGGCTCCTGACGGAAACAGGGCTCGGCTGGGATTGAAACCCTTTTCCTGCCCGCCCTGCGTGGCCAGAGCTGATAAGGCCTGGATAACCCCAAGCATTGTGTGTTCCGCCGGCCCGTGACCCACCAGCGTGAGAGGAAACACTGCTGCTCGGCCAGCCAGGATCCAGGAGGAGACTGTGTGTGCTGCTGGTGGCGTGCTGGAGTGCCCTGCTGTCTGGCCAGCCTCCTTTCTCTTTGGCCAGCATATGAAGCTTTGGGATGGCTCTGTCAGACCGTCACTGGTGCCAGCCCAGGTTGCTGTGTCAGCACACGCTGGCCGGATCTTGGCTGTATGGTCATGAAAGCTGCCAGCGTGAAAAACCTGGGGGTTCAGGGTGATTGTCTGGCACGGGCAGGGTTTGGCCCTTGGGATTAGCGAGGCTTTTGGGATGGAGCTTTGAACCTGGGACACCTCTCCCTGTTCAAGAGGGCAGCTCCTGGAGGCCAGACTGGCTAGGCAAAACCTCCCCAACCCAGAGGGAGCCACCAGCTTTGCTGTCCCACAGCGGCCAGGGCTGGCTGGCTCCCTGCGCCGGCCGCTCGCCAAGCCAGGCTGCGGGAATGTGTGTGCCAGTGCGCGTGTCCTCCTGGCTCCTGCCCTCAGACGCTGTCTGGGCTGGCGTCACCCTTTCTGCTGCAGTGGCTCCAGCTAAACACCACGGGCAGCTTCACAAAAGAAGATGGGGAGGGTGACAAAGCGCCGGCCATACCGCCAGCCACAGCCGATTGTCCAGCTTGGCACCAAAGCCAGGAGCATCCTCTACAGTGCAGTGGCATTTCCATCCCCTGCCTCCTGCCTGGCAGCGGGTGGGCAGCAGCACGTCCCCGTGCTGCCCTTTCGGCCAGGAGATGCCAGAAAAGGGCAGTGATTCCCATGGGGAATTTCATGCCGGGGTAGGGAAGCTGATCCGTCCGTGATCCTACCGGCACCCCTGGACCCTGCCTCCCTCGAGAGCACGCTGGCTCTGCTCCGAAGGGATGGGAGGGGGCAGGCTACCCGACACAGACACATGAGCGGCTCCGGGGAAAGGCAGGATTTGTGCTTCCAGGAGGGAAAATGAGTCACAGGGGGATGACAGGGCTGTGCCAGCAGCAGAGCGCGGGACTGGGGTAAGCGGTGGCTGTCGGCTGCTATCCGGGAGGTCAGGCAGAAATGCTCTTACAGGCCTTGCCTGGCTTTAAAATCTATTAACGTCATTTTGCTGTTCGAGCCGAGAGCCGCACAGGCAGCAGAAACGCTCGGGCATGGCTCAGATCAGAGCAGGATTTCAATTACAGTAATCAAAGGTGACACAGATAAGAAACCCCTGGTCTATGGAGCCGCGACAGCTGTCCTCTGGCTCCAACCGGCACCCATCCAGAGCAGCTCCATCAAAACCACTGAAGTGGTACTAGGGTAAAATTGGATTGGAATCCATTTTCATCTGCCGTGGTGGAAAATGCTTTCCCTGCACTCCTTGGGGAGGAAAACCACCTTCTCAGGGACAGCAAGGGAGGAGGGTGCCAGGCATGGAGGAGGGGACAATGTTCCCAGCAACAGCACTGATAGCTGTCTTTGGATGATGGAGGCAGCACAAGGAACAGCTGGGATGCTGGAGCATCAAGGCTCTACCTCTTGCTTTCCCCTTTCCATTTCAGTCTGGCCCCACAGTGAGTGCCATGGCTGAGGCAGGGACATGCTCAGCTTGGTGTCAGGCTCCCTGCAGGGATGGGCAGCCCTCTGAGCCCCGTCCGTGGGCAGAGCATCCCAGGATGCGCTGCAGGATGGCCCCCCAGGCAAGGAAAGTCTGCGGAGAGGGTTGGGAGGTTGGAGGAGAAAAGCCCAAGGGGCGGGAGCTGGCACTCTTCTCTCATCCTTGTAAATGGCAAGGTGGTGCCCAAGGGAAAGCTGCCTCCTGCTCCTGCCTCTGCCACCACTTGCATGTGCCCCTAGTCAACCGTCCCCGCTGCTTTTGTGATTTTTTGCGAATCTTTTGGATGGCAGCAGAGCATCCCTACCTCTGAGTCCCCCACCTCTTTGTGCTCGCACTCCGCGGAGCCGCTGGCACCCGCTGCCACTGCGTCATGGGACCCTGGTTGCAGCCAAGCCACGGGGGCATCCCTGGGTCCCACGCACACAAGGGGTCCTTTCTGCCCCTGCCCCAGCACGGCAGGATCCGGCCAAAACACAGCGTCTCTTTCTGCGCCCGCTGGCCCCGCTCCAGCCTGGCCAGGTGTCAACTGCCGGGCCGCAGCGTGTCCCCCCGCGGTGCTCCGCCGGGAGCAGGAGCCCTCTCCCAAACACTGGAGGTTTGTGCGGGGCGGCGGGGCTGAATGGTGGGTCTGTGTGGCCGGGAGTGCCGGCGGGGAGGGAAATTGAGCCGCTTGTTTCATCTGTTTACCTGGAAGTGGAGATCATGGCCAGGCCCGGCTGCCGCAGCGGCGGCACTTTCATGCCAGCGCTAACGGGATGGGGAGTGCCGTGCTGCACCCGTCCCCGAGCAGCCTGCAGCATGACAGCGATGCGGAGGGACGCAGCAGGGACTTGGCAGTGCTTCCCTCCCTCCGTGTGCCTGCACAGTGCTGAACCCTCCTGCTTGCTGCAGCTGGAGAGCCGGAGCCTGGGGAGGGATGTGGGGATGACCCCAAGCCATCACAGGGGTGGGTGATACTGCAGGTCATCCTTTGTCCTGCAGCATCACTATGTCCCAGGGCTCCACAGGGTCCTCCTGCCCGTGTCCCTGTGCCAGCTGGGTCCCCATCCTGGCCGTGTGTCCCCATTCTGTTGGTGGTCTCCATCCTGGCTGCAGATCCCTGCCCCATCCATAGCTTTCTGTACCGACTGTGAGGTCCCACACTAGCTGTGGATGCCTGTACCAGGTCTATAACTGTGAAGGTTGTGCATCCCTGCACCAGCTGTGTCCCTGTACCAGCAGTGTCCCCATGGGAGCCACTTAGCAGCTCTGGGAGAGAGGGGCCACCCATGCAAGCGCCGGGTCTTGTCCTTGCGTGGCCAGGACTGACAGCCGCACATAAGCTGCTGGGGAGGGAAAGGGGATGATAGCATCTTCGTCAGCGCCTGGATGCACGGGGATTAATGAAGCTGGCTCGCCATCCCCAGGATTCAGGTTGCCTTATCTGTGTCTATCTGTTCTTACCCAGGCACTGCTAGAGCTGCTCCTGATGTGCACAGTTAATCCCAGAGGCTGGCACATACGGCAGGGACCGCTGCCTTCACCCACACCCTGCCCACGCCCGCGGGGCCAGGGGCATGGAGCTGGGCCGTGACCTGCCCCAGGCCAGCTGGTGCTGGAGATAACCAGAGGCACAGGGCAGAGGTGCCAGGAGTTTGGCGGTCTCAGCCTGGCCGTGGTACGTGCAGGGTTGTGAGGCAGGCACTGGCATTGCCTCTGATCCTGATTTCAAGGCTGTGTGACCTTCCAGTTCTCCCAGCAAAGCCCAGTTCATCTCTATTCATCTTTCAACTCAAAAAAGTCACTGCCCCATGGCCAGAGCTACACCAAGTTTCTGGGAACTTGTGGCCGTTCCTTGGTTGAGTAGATTTCTCCATCTTTTGGATACTTCTGGCATTTGGGGAGGGTTGCAAGTGGTGAAGGGTCTGGGATGCCCACAGAGGCTGGCATCTCACTGGGCAGCCTGGCACCGTGTCATCCTCAGGAGACAGGGAGCAAGGGCTAGAGCATCTCACCTCACACCACACAGATGTGGCTGCAGCATGCCTGGCTCTTCCCAAGTACCTGGAGGACCCACAAACCCTGACTGCCCATCCCTGGTGCCATCAGGAGGGTGTCTTTCCTCTGGCTTCTGGCACCTCTTCTTTCTCCATTCTGTGTTGGCTCTTCATACCCTGGGGCAGGAGGAGCATCCGGGGCTGTGCTTCAGCACCATCCCAAATTTCCGACCTGGCGCGCACAGTGCCATGGCAACGCCTTTATTTTTTCAGCTGCTTCCCTGTTTTCTTTGCAATTGGGCTCTTTCACTGGGTGATGGTGATCACAGGGGCTATTTGGGCAGGGTTCAGCATGCTGCTGAGCAAGCAGCTTGTAGCGTGGTGACTCGTGGTGGCCTGCCCTGCCACGTGCCCCACACTTCACATGGCTCTGACCCTCCCTGGCCACAGCACAGAGGGAAAAACATCACCTGGGCTTGGGAGTGACTGCTCAGCTCTGCACACTCCAAAGTTGCCCTGGGACCTCAAAGCTACCCATTTCCCATGGGCTGTACAGCTCCATGTACCACAGACGTGGACTCCGCAAACCGATGTCCCCAAGGTCACCAATGCCACCAGAGCTCTGGGTCTGCAGCAAAATGGTGCTGAGTGTGGTGAAATGGGTGCCCAGCATGGCTGGCATTGCTCTAACTTCCACGACAGTCCTTCCTGCTAGGAGGTATCTTTTCTGTTGCCTCCTGACCCTGCTACAGTGGGGCTTAAAGCTATAAGGAAGGTGGCCTGGAGAAGGCTTTGTAAAATGCCAGTGGGGAACCACGGCAAAGGAAGCCATGCCAGAAGGAAGAGTGGGGTCAGGAGAGCACAAGCACCCAGGACCCTTGTGCGAACAGGGTTTGGAGGACAGTGACAGCAGTTTGGAAATGCAAAAAGCACAAGCCAGAGTTGGCCCTGACCAAACAGCCTCACTGGGCAGTTTCAGGATCAGTCACAGCCACTGAGTGGCTGCACATGTCTGAAGGAAGCTCTGCTCCGCAGATTCTGACAGCTGCTTCTGCAAGAGCCTTACATTGAAACACTGGGGTGTTTCAGAAAGAGAAACCTGAGTGTTTTGGGGACCAGAACAATCCAAAAGATCCTAGACAAATTCACAAGCCATCAGTCTTGACGGGAATCTGGTCTTTTCAGCAAGAAAGACAAAAGCCCTTGGCCAAGTCATTTCCACAGGGCTTTTAGTGGGATTAGAGCTGCAGTGTCCTGTGCTGGCAGGCATCCCCCGGGCCAAGCACAGCCAGCCCCTGAAATCACTTTGTGCGAGCCCCAGAGTCCATCTTGGCATCCCGGCACTTGCTGCTGCCATCACTTCCAATTTAGACCTGCTCATGGCAGAGACCAATATAGAAGCACTTTGCAGGATGGCACTTCCCCTCCCCGGGGAGCCGGTGCTGGCACTTCGCTCTTGCTGCTCACCAGCTCCAAGGAAGACTGAGGAGCTTGAATTACTTTTTTCCAAGAAAGGTGGATTTGGTTTGCAGAAAGATAAGGACTGGGGAACAGTCGTTCTGCTCTGCCGAGCCTTCTGCCATCTGGAACAGCTTTTGGTTTCCTTCTGGATACCTCTTCCATGAGATGGCAGGACAAGAAGAGGGGCAAGGGCATCACTGGGACCCCCAAGGAGGGGAAGGATGAGGAGATGGAGTCAGGGGACACATGGATCTGTCCCTGTGTGCCCTCTTCACAGGGGTGGGTGACAGTCAGCCCAGGCAAGTGGAGAGCTGGTTTAGGGAAGGGCTTGGAACAAACCTCACTGTGGAAGGCTGTGGAAGCCCCCAGTCAGCCTGTCCACGGCATGTGCCCACTCTGCCCGTCCCCCTGCCAGGGTGGTGGCCATGAGCTCCTGCAGCTGCTGCTTCTCATTCCACATTCTCCTGCCCAGGGCTGGGGAAAGCCTCATTGTCTCCATCTTCCCTCTTTTCCTCCTGAGGAAAAACATAAAAGCAAAGTCATCACATCAGTGCTGGATTACTCAGGCACTAAAGAGGGGAGAGCTCTTCCAAGGCAGTGGGCACTGCTAACCCCAGCCCCCTGGGTGAGGTTTCTGGTGTCTAGTAAGGGGTTGGTGCTCCTGCAGCTTTACTCTCAGTAAAGCCATAAAAAATGTCTCCCATTCCTCCAGTTGCTTGTTCCCACAGAAACTGGGGGAGAACTGGGTCTCTTGAACATGATCCTTACAGTTGGAAAACACGCCACAGAGCTCTTCCAGGGGCTGGACACCAGCTCCCGTTGGCCCTGCATGGCTCCGAGGCACTCATGTCCATGCCACATATTGGTGTCCCCTGGTCCCTACCAACTGCTCTGCACCAAACATTTCCTGCATGGTGGATTTGATTTGGTGTCCCCTAAGCTGACACTCAGCTCAGGACCATGCTGCCACTGCCCAGGCAGCCTGTGCTGTCCTCAGCATCCAGTGCTTGAAACCACAACCTCTTGGTGAGCATCCTCCCTGGAGAGGCCGCTCTCTGCAATTAATCCGGGCATGGTTTATGCTAACGACTCTCCCCACTTTAAATTATAAATGGCCCTTGGCATGTGTGCACACAAACACACGTGTGTGCGCAGAGATCCTTTAAGGCCATCATTAGCTGTAATTAGCGGGATCTGTCACTCATCTTTGGCAGTTAACGATGAGCCCTGAGTCAGAGGAATCCAGCGGCAGATAAAATAAACACGATTTCAAACAGTTTGGAAATAACAAGCCCTCATTAATCAGACAAGCCCCAAAGGGAAGCACTTGGAAAAGTGGCGGCTTCTTAGCTGTTGCCGAGAGTGGGGCTGGGTGGGCTCCAGGCCGGCCCCTGTGCTCCCCAAACCCCCGCTCCAGTGGGAGTGGGAGGCAGGATATTCTCGCTCGGCTGACTTCATCGCAGGACTGAGGTGTCAGAGCCAGTCAGCTCAAGCAAAAAACCTGAAAACTGGCAAAACCCAACCAAAAGGGCTCCTGCATGGCCCCTCTCTGGGTGAAAGCAGCTGAGGCACGACCTGGCCCTGAGGTGCAAGTGGGAGTGATGCTGGTGCAGGGCTCAGCTCTGGGTAGAGATGAAGCAGCTCCGGGGCAGCACATCCCACAGCCATCACTCACCCCAAGAGCTTAAAGACTGTGTGGAGGGGAGCATTCCCAGGATCCGGCAGCACAGGGGAGAGAGGATTTGGGGAAGGGGCTGGTACAAGGGATGTTTCCTAGGGAGCAGGGGGAGCTGGGGAGACTTCTAGCTGTCACAGCTGCAGCTAAATCACAGCAAATAGGAGGGGAATGGGACACATGAGGCTGGTTTATATTACAAAGGAGCAGTCCATCATGGGGTATTTAAAATAATCCGCTTAGATGCACAGTAGCAGATTTGGAGTGCTAAGGGAATTGAAGGCGCTGTGGCTTTGCAAGGCTGGATCAGATCTAGTTAAGATGCCACTTAGGACAGTACCTCCCATCCTGCCTCGATGCCCCTGGGGACAGGCACACAGCACCTGCAGCCCCTGCAAGGCCACTCCCGTCCCACCAGGGAGTGTCACCCCAAGGTGACACTGGCCACATCACGATGGGTGACAACGTCCTGTGGCAACTCCCTGGGACTGGTGGCAGGTTTGGGGAGCATGGACCCATGGTCTGGATTAGGCACAGGCCAGGGGATTCCCATGAGGGGCCAAAGCCTTTGGAGTGGTGGAGGAGGTGTAACTGGTGCTTGGGGTCCAGGGGCACCTTCATGCTGAAGCCAGGTGCCTGGAAAAACAGCTGGGACCAGGGGATGCTCAGGAGACAGCTGTACCCACACTGCCAGGGGGTGGGAACCTCCTCTAAGGGTATCCATCAGCTCAGCTGGGGCTGGGGACCTGGTGTGGGGTCCTGGTAGGCTGGGACCAGGTGCTTTAGGGGAAGAGCTGGGGCTGGGGCTGCCTCTGCATGGCTTTGCAAGCCCTCCAGCATGGCCAGTGGCTACAGAGGAGGGTGGCTCCTAATGCCACAAGCTAGGGGGTCCTCTGCTGGGATCTGGGCTCAGCCTGGGGTCTGTGTGGGTAGGAACATGGGCTGTCTGAGCACCCCTGAGCATCCTCACACTGCTCCTCTAAGCCAGGCTGAAAGCTCAGCCCCAGGGAAGCCAATTCATCCTGAGAGAAGGATTTCATCCCAGAGACTTCATTACAGGCAGACATTCCCCCAGAAGAGCATCCTTCCAAGGGCAGATGGTTTCCACCTTGGGCTGGCTCAGGGGGTTCAGCCTGCAGTGGCCCTGCAGAGCCAGAGCAGCAGCAGCAGCAGCCTCTCAGAGCCAGGCAGCGTAGCCAGACGTGACCCCATCACCGAGCTCGGCCTCACACTGCCCATCCCTCTGCTCCCAGGGAGGGCAGGGCCCAGGAACATGCCCGCAAAATCTGAGGCTGTGTGTCAGATTAGGCCACAGGACTGCCTGCCCCTCTTCTTGCCCTCAGCCTGTGCCCTCTGTCCCCCTCCAACCTCGCTACAGGGCTGCGCTCAGGGCGAGGGCTCACTCTGGCAGGTTTAAACACTGTCCCCAGCTCCCCTAAGCATTAATCCAAGGGAGGATTAAGGTTACCAAGCTCCTGGAGCCACCCAGCTCTCACGTCTCCCACAGTGGACCCCTCTGTCCTGGCCCCAGAGAGGGCACAGGGCTCTGCTGTCTCCCTGGGACTTGCTGCTGTCCCCCCCGACCCCTCAAGCTCTCCTCCATCAGCGGGCACCTCACTGGGGTTGTGCAGCACCTGTTCACCTCTCCTCGAACTGGGGACCACAGATCATCTCTGGGGCTTTGGGGGGTTCCAAGCCTCTGTGACCACCTTCCCCCTGCTCCCTGCAAGCTCTGCGGTGGGGTTTGGGGTGGGCATGAGCTTCTCCTCCCTATTCTCCCCTGTCCTCTAGGTGCTGTGCTCTGGGTCAGCTCTGGGTTCGTGACAACTAGTTTAAATGCACGGAAAATACCTTAATCCCGGTAAGACCCTGATCCCTGCCTGCTCCCATGAAAGCCCCCCACTTCAGCCATAATCCCTGGGAGAGGTCATCTGTGCACCCTCCACTTGTGAGAGCAAGGAACTCTCTCCATGGCACCCACAAACTCCTGGGGTTGGCACACAGGGTCCTGGCTAGTACTGCCCAGGGAGTCCTGTCACCTGCAGGGGACAGTAGGGACAGAGATGCTCCTGCCACGGGCTGGGATGGCCAGTGGCTCCTGCTGCCTCCTGTGCCCCCTTAGTGCCACCAGCTCCAGAAGTTTTCAGAGAGAACCAGGTAACCGTAAACTATTTTCACATAGTTAGGATCATTTCTCATTTCTGTTTTGAGTTACTATATGCTCCACAGTGAGCAGAACTCCTAGCCCCCCAGTCCCTAGCCCTTTGCAGCTCCTGCCCCATCCCAACCAGAGGGCTCCCCAGGGCATGGGACTGGAGGAAGCCCTGGTTTGTGGGGTGAAAGAGGGCTCTGGCTCTGCCCTCAGTCCCATTTCCCCAACATCAGGAGCTTCTGCTGCCTTTACCTGCCCTGACCTGTGGCCCCACGAGCTGTAATCCCCTTCCTGCTGCACCCGCAGGATCAGAGGCTGCCAGTGTCCAACCCATTCCAGAGAAAGGAGGGCACTGGGGGGTTGGTAATAAATCCTAATGATATCCTGGGGAGGGGGGTAGGGCAACAGGCTCTTGCCACTCCCTTGCGTGGCAATAGGAAAAGTCTGTGTTTGCAGAATTGTCTCTTGTATTTATAAGAAGCAAGGACAATGCTGGGATAGAGGCTGAGCTGAGCTTTTAACCAGCCAGATTACACTTAGCAGGAGCATTTACCTCTGCCTCTAATCCGCCTGCCACAAAGACTTGCTAACTCCTTCCCGGATTTAACTGGAAGGCTTCAAATCTTCCTGTAGAGGAGAGAGTTAAGTCCGAGCTGGTGCTGGAGGGCTGCGCGGGTCAGGGTCAGTGCTCCTCCCCTCAGGCACATCAGGTTTGGGCAGGACATTTGAGTACCAGACTCAGTTTTTTTCTGGCAACAGGTCCTGCAGTCAGGACAGGCAGGGGATGGGAAGGTGCCGAGAGCCCTTCAGTCCTTGGGAGCTCAAAATCAGAGCCTACACAGAGTAAAGATTTGGACGTTCCTGAGCAAAAATCACTGCTGCTTAAACACAGAGCAGAGGCAAAAGCTCTGGAAGAGCCACTTGGTTGGCACAGTCCCTTGTTTTTAGCTGGATTTCTTGTAAGAAGAGAAAACATCTGTAGCCAGTGCTGGGTGGCTTGGGAAGGCTGGGATGGCTGCTGTAGCATATGGTCATGCTCCCAACACCCAGTGTCCCCTGACACATGGCCGGTGTCCCCTGACTCCCCCATCCCACCCTGGAGCAGCCACATTCTCCACTGCCCGCACAGGGCCAGGCCCATCGATCCTCAGAGCCCAGGACGCCTGTGCCCACTGGTGGGCACCAGCTCTGTGGCTCATGCCAGCACAATCCCTCCCTTTATGAGCGTTCCCTCACAGGATGCTTTGCATCCATGCCAGGAAGGGGAGAGACAAAACTCCTGGCCCTTGACCCTGCAGCACACCCCTACAGCACCCCCAGCACAGTGAGCCCGACACTGCTGGGGGCCGTGGTGCCTCAAGAGGGGATTTTGGTGTGAGGCTTTGGGGCAGGGGGACAGGGATGTGGCACGTGCCGATGTCACTGAGCTGGCTGGCATTGGGCAGCACGTGGCGCTGTGGGAGACCCACCAGCAAAGATGGTCTGACTGGGAGAGGGACCAGGAGAAGGGCTGGAGCTCTGTGGCTGGCTCCACACAGCCCAGCCCCACGGGCTGCCCACCCTTGGTCTCACCCCACACTGCTGGCTCTAAGCCTCAAGTGCCAGGGTCACAGGCTGAGCTGGGAAACGCGCCTGAGCTGAGACAGCAGAGCCAGGGATGAAACCTCCCCCGACTTCTGGGAAGCCGGCAGTATCGGAAATTTCCCTCCCAGCACGGCTGCGTGGGAGGGGACGGCGAGTCCCCTCAGCCAGACCTTGCATGGTCTCCCGCCGTCCGGCAGCACCTCTCGGGCTGCAGGGACACGCGAGGCTCCATGGCAGCCCGGGCCAGGATGACATGATGGCAGCCATCCCACTGCCACCGCCCCGCCACCGGCTCCACGCACAAAGGCCGGAAGCTGGGCGCAGCCGGGGGGTTTCCCGGCTCGGCCGTGGCCCCAAGTGCCCCAGGGACGAGCTGGCTGCCGGCCAGCAGCACCCAGCCTGGCCTCTGAGCCCCTTTGCTGTGCCGTTCAAGGGGCTTCTGCCACAGTCAGGAATTCCCTGCCTTTCCTCCAGCTGCCCCAGTGCTGCCACAGTGGAATCAATATGGGGGGCTCTATCCACAGCATCACCCTCCCCTTACACCGGGTGCAGAAAGCACCTGGCGAGAGAAAATCCAGCTCATGTGTTTCTGAGCCAGGCTCTGGGGCCTGCAGTGGGCACAGGGTGTGGGGCTGAGGGTGCTGTGCCGGGGCAGGGCTGCAGAGCCCCCTCGCCGCTCCCCTCCTCCAGCCTGCCGGGCAAGGGGCCAGCTTGGCTTCCGCAGCCCTTTCTGCAGGCAGGGCTGGTATGTTCACCGCAAGCTATGGACGGCCTGGCTGCCGCTTACAGTAAATGTGAGCGAGTTGTTTTGGGCAGGGCGCTCGCAGTCCCGCAGGCAGCAAACCGGCCGTGTCCTCCTGGCACCGCCGCCTGCCGCAGGCGTCTCCTGTTCCCAGCGCGCCCTTGGCTTTCCCAGCACTGACCCGCCGCGTGCCAGACCCCGCCATCAGCACGACGCCACTGTCCCAGGGTTCCCCCACCTTCCTGGACTTCCCCAGTGTCTAGGGCAGGGGAGAAGCATCTGCCATCACCCCCCCCTTGCTTTGCCTCGAGGTGCGCAAGGAAGCTGGCGAGGAAGGATAGTGGGGCACACAGTGATGCCGGCACAGTCCCACAGACTGCGGCCCGACCACCCTCTTGCTGCTGCTTTCTCCCATCACTGCCCTCTGGCCATCAGTTCCAACGCAGGGACAGGGGGATTCTTCTGCTTTCTTGGGACAGTGTGAAGCCTTTGTCCCTGTGGTGGCCAGCAAATGAACCTGAAGCACCGCTGAAGCATTTTCTTTAGGGCTTAAGTGGGATTTATGGGGTGAAGATGTCTGCTCCAGCCCTCTTCATGGACAGGTAACTTCAAGCATTGGGAAAAGGCAAGATTTGGCTTAACCAACAGTTTCCCTGAGCCCTCAGGATCTTATTTTGCATTTCCTTATCCACAAGTATTTTCTCCCTACCCACCTTCTAAGTGAAAATCACTGAGAGGTGCATGTCACCAGAGACTGAGGTTTGGGGCTGCAAGGACTGTCCCACACTTCGCTTCACATCTGTACCCCAAGTCCAGAGGAGGGTGAGGTACAAGCTAGCAAAATTTCACTCTGCTGAATGACCAAGAAGCAGAAAACAAGCAAGGCACTAAGTCACCCAAGGACAGACCACCTCCCAGCGGCTAAGCCCTGCCACCCTGACCCACCAGCCTGGGGACATTGCCCCAGAGCAGCTTTGCCGGCTCCATGGTGCCTTCTGCATTTGGCCCAACCTTTCCCAGCATGGGAAAGGATGCACAGCAGACACAGGCAAGGGATTTTCCAGGGTGGAAGCTTGCTCCTAGTCTGGTTTTTCAGAAGCAGACTGCGAGCTTGTGAATCGGAGGTATTTGTCAAGTTGGTTCCTGCAGTGGAAATGATCAAATAATTGTTCATACAGCCGTCTGGCCCAATGGCTCATGCTCACAGAGCAGAAACTGGCTGTCAGGCTGCAGGACTGTGGTTCCCCCGTGATGCTGTGGCATGTTTGTAAGAGGAAGATGCTGAGGCTGCAGGTGCCTCTCCAAGGCAGAGCTCTGCCACGCTCCAGGCACGCTGCCAGCCCGTCCCTCGGCCGGATTCGTGCCGCCTTTCTCTCGGAGAGTGTCAGGGAGGGCTGTACTTCACAGCAGGGTTTTCCCGTTCCACTTGCCCAGCAGAGTGCTTCCAGCATCTTCTCCACCCCTTCTCCTCTCATTCCTCTTCTCACCAGTTTGCAGTTCCGACAGCCCAGCTTTGGCTCTCCCCGCTTCCCCGTGCTCAAGCAGGCATCCAGAACAACTCTGCTGCTCAGAGAGAGGATGGAGGACATGCACTCCTATGGGAAAGTCAGGCTCTCCCAGCAGCAGCCTCTTCCAGCCCCTAAAGTGACAGTGACCTGAACATTTCTGTTCCGACCAACTATTTTTTCAGGCAGTTTAACCTCCTCTAATGTATTTTTCTTTTTCCTTTGGGGTTGAAATTATTCTGGCATTGTGCAAAAAACCAACTCTGAAGTGCTTGGGGAGTGGAAACCTCCCATTATACTTTTGAAAAATAATATTAATCTTCCCTCTCCTTCTATGAAGAGCTCTCTCCCCAGTGGCTCAGGACTGGAGGTAGGCATTTGATGTGGAAATAGCCCTTGCTGGAAGAGCCCTTTGATGTTTGATTTTCACAGGGCCAACTCCTAACCAGCCATGGGGGGCACAGGGTGCTGGCAGGGTTGGGTTCCAAAGGGTGCCCAGGAAGGACACGGAACAAAGGGGAGGTGCTGCCAGACCCTTATCCTGCCTGCCTTGTTTCCCTGAGCAACAGGCAGGTGTTTCCAGGCTTCAAAGACAATAAAACTAGGGGGATTTCCGTTCATGAAAACTGCCCTTGGCCTGATTCAGCTCCAGGACCTAAGGCAGGTGCCCAGCCTGCACTGAGCCAGGGTGATCTTCGCCCAGGGCAAGAAAGACCTGGAATCTCCCATCAACCAAAGAGACCAGAGCAGATTGCAAGAAGCAGGATTTGGCCTCAGCTGCAGCAATGGCAAAGGGAAGGAGGACACACTGTCTGATACCATTACCTGCTGGGCTCCCCAAAATGCCTGTGCTGAAACACGCCCACTGCAGAGAGATGGGGCCATACCTTGAGGGTGAGGTGCCTGAGCTTGGTGTGTGGCGTGCTGGGGGCTGGAGCACCACAGACCTGGGCAGCATCTGCAAGCAACAGCACCCACACCTTTGCTGCAGGGACACAGAGAACAGTGAAGTGGATTCTCGCTTTGGGACTGAGCCATTGTCTTGAGTTGCCCCTAAAGGCAGGGAGCCGGGTCACACATTTGCTTCTTTCAGCCTGACACAGATCCCAGCTGCTTATTTAGTGGGTTTAGTATCCACAGACTTTGCCTCCTGTAGAGCAGCAGCAAGTTTTTCTCCCTTTCCCCTCTCCCTCCCTCTCCTACTGTTTTCACTCATTTAATTCCTCAAAGCACTTCTAAGAGGCCGTTCATCTGGGAGGTATCGCCCAAAACAAAGGTGTATTGTGTACACTTGGTCAAAGCAAGATAAGAGCTTCCCAGCGACAGGGGAGTAAAGGTGCTTCTTCAGGTGCTGGCAGCTCTCACAGAGCTCAGTGTTTGGGATGTGTCAACTCACCAGCCAGGATTTGCATAGGTACAATATCCCTCTTGACTTTCTGGCGCTCTGGAAACTGTTTTATTAAACCTTAGTTCAGTGTTTCGGCCCGGTAATCAGCATCACGTGATTTACTTTGTTTCTCTCCTTTTTCTTTTCGGAGACAATATGCATTTTATGCTCTGTCAGCAGAAGGCAGGGCAGAGCTCACCCTTCGGAGCATCCCACTCCTGGGAGCTCCGGCAGCTGACGGCTACGTCTACTCTCCACAAAGAGCTCATGTCCAGCACATTCATGGCACCGGGAAACAAAAGATTTTCCACTGAGTTCTCTACCAGCCTATGTGTTGTGAGAGAGGCTTGGCTGCCTTTTTACCCAAAAGCTTTGTCCTTAGTAAAATCTGAAGATGTTGCAAGTTTTGTCTGACCCTTGAGGAACAGATAAACTGCTGGACATCCGGAAATCCTGGACACAAGCACCATGCCGGCACAGCTCAGCCCTAAGGCACAAGCTGAGCAAGACCAGTGATCCCAGGACACAGCCGTACATGTGCTGCGCAGTCCCTCTGTGCACGGGCTGTAAAGCTCGTGCTTTCCAAAAACTCTGGATTTGTTGCGTGTTTTGAGGACATCTGTGCAGCATAGGCACTGGTGGGCTCCGGATTCCCGAAAATGGCCCAAAGATTTACCCTGGTGTGCTGGGAAGCTGAACTTCATGCTGCAGTGGCTGATCTGCCAGCCTGTGCCCACCGCTGGCGCCATGCCAGTGTAGTCAGGACTTAGTGAATTGTGAGATATTTTGGGGTTTGATGGATAAAGTCTTGTCTAACGGCACAAAGTAGTGTGCTGGTTTGCAGGTATAAGGGAGGTGCTTCCTGCATGTTTTTAGAGGATACCTAGGACTCCACAAGGCAGGCATGGCAGCAGAGACACAGAGTGAGTTCTCGGTGCCCTTAAGTCCCACTTGCCCTCCAGGGAAATAATACTCTTCTCTTGGGAACACAGAATTATTCACCCAAATTGTTTGGAAATCTTCGGCAGGGAAAGAACCTTAATGCAAAGGACAGATTAAAAAAGGTCTTAATGAACCTGACCTGCAAGTTGCCTTTGCTCAAACCCTCCCTGCCCATCACCTTGGCTGGACAAGGAAGGCATTGCATTCACGTGCTGGATTTTAAATGCTCACCCTACACCACGCTGTTTGTTTTATTTCCCCACTCAGCGTTCAGAGGCTCTTCTTCTTATGCTTATTTACTGTAAAGCAGAGAAAGACAGGGAAAATGATCTCCAAAGCAAATAGAGCCATGTTTCCATTTGGGAAAACTTAGAGGGAAAGCGCGTGTAGCTAAGCAACAATGCATGATGGTAAATGGGTCATTTTCCAAGGCATGAATTGCATGTGGATAACTGCAAGGAAAACAACCCCAGCCAACACACTGCCGACACTTGAATTCTTGGCCTAAGTGATTAATAAGAAATGAGAGGACTTTTCAATACCCCCGAGAGCTCCCTGGGTTGTTACGGGGGTTTTTCTCCTGCTTTCTATCTCCACCCAAAATCTGGGGTGGGAGTCTGCTTTCCTGCAGTTGGGCAGAGATCCGAGTATGGATGTGGTGCAGTGAGGTTCCCTGGACACAGAGCGATCGGTCAGTTCCATCAAATCCCAGGGAAAGGGATGGGGGCAAAGGAGTTACATGGCAGAACTGGGGACTCAGCCGTAAGAAACTCCCTTCTGTTTTGGGCCAGAGGGAAGCCAGCATTCCGTGGTGCATTAGGACTGAAGTTTGATCTCAGCCTCCTCCAGCACTGCCCAGGGGTGGCTTTGCTCACTTTCCCTCCCTGTGAATGCAGATGATCTCCACTGCAAGGAAAGGGGGGAGGTTCTTACTGGGGGGCAATGTTACGGACTTATGAGGGCCCTACTACCAGGATAACTCTGGCAGAGGGATGGTAAAATTGTTTGGGAGGCCAGGAATGGGAGAGTTTGCTGGAAGATAAATAGGTGAGGCCACACTGGGTTGGGGGCATAATGTCCACGTCACGTAGCTGCTGCATCATGGGGGACCATGCCTGGCTCAGCCACAGGTGAAGGGTTAGGAAACCCTTCAGCTTTGTATCCTAGGGTACGGAAACTATTGTGCTGGGGGTTTTTTCATAATAATAACAAATCTACAGAGTTCAAGCTTTGCTTTTGCAGAAGTGAAAAGTCCTCTGGGCTTTTCAGAATCCCTCTTACCGGGAATGATGCCACCTTCAAAGCCATGCTGGCAATCCAGCCTGAAGGTCACCAAGTGGGATGTCAGCGGAGCAGGGCTGAGACCTTGCTTTTCCTAGAGGTGCTGTTGATTTCCTTTTCCTGCTGCTTGCATCACTGGCTGGGATCAAAACATACCCTGCCGTGTTTATTTAAAAAGAGTTACTGCAGGAAGGTATTGGGATTATTTCTTTCCTCCATGAATAAAGTTCTACAGTACCTCTTAAAATCAGACCTGAGGAATTTACAGAGTGGTTATTGTAAATTCCTTGGGCAAGGGGGGGAATCTAAGCAAGTAGTTCCAGTGCATTAAAGCAATGAATAGAGGAAGCGAAAAATATTTTAAATTCCTATACAGTGTTACATTTTAAAAGTGTCCTGGTTTAGGACATTAGAATCAGGGAAAGAGCTTTTTTCTCACTCTTTTTTCCCCCCTCTAATTTCTCTGAACTTGTTACAAGTCTCCTTCCATTTTGCTCACCATTTCCAAGCAACTAAATAGAGAGAGGCCTGGAATGATGACAGAGATGCGAAGTGCACAAAGGGACCAGAGTGTGGTCCGATAATTCTGTAATTGGAGCTGCTCGAGGCAAAATTTTTTTCAAGCCAGTGTAAATGGGGATCGCTGAAACCCTCAACAATCAGTCTGTCAGGCTGCTTCTTTAATGGATTGCTCTGTTTAACTCTCTCTATTTGTCACTGGCAAGATGACAAGAGAAATTAGTGTACTGGAAAATATAAGGTAACTGGCAGTTCCCCAGCCCAGTTCCACAGCCCCCCAGACCCCGGGGTGCTGCAGCACCAGAGCCCGGCTCACCGGCTGCTCTCCTCCCTCTGTGGAGGAGGAGAAGGAGGAGGAGGGGAGCTTACAACCTCCTGCCCTTCCTAGGGATAGGAAGACCTGCAAAAATACCCCGTGGCCTGGGACTGACCTAGTGAAGAGCATGTGGAGAGAAGGGGTGCCCCCACGGCTGGTGGCAGGCAAGGACTGGGGTGGGGAGAGCACCGAAGTGCCCTCCCAAGTCGCAAACCTTTCATCAGCTGCAAACGGGCTTTGTCACCTGCTTTTACACCGCCGATACCCTTTTTTAAAGCGCTGCGGGTTAATGTAAGTTTTCTGGGAGCACTGAGTGTGGGTGGGAGCAGTCACCACTAGAGAAGATGCTTCCAGCGTGTGTGTGAGTGTGCGTGAGCACATGTGAGTGCGTGCAAGGGTGCACTGCTCTGGAGATGCTCCGACACCTCCATTGTTTGCAACCAGACCCTGAAACTTGGCAGCAACGATGCCCCGAGGCTAGAGATGTACCTTTCACTTTTCCCATGAAATTCCATTCTGGTTTGGCTGAGTTATAAAAAAAAAAAGTTTGAAAATCACCATTTCCCTTCTGCTGCCTGCATTCCTCAGGAAAACTTTGGCAGCCTGTCAAAACAATAACTGAACGTGAACTTTCTAAAGAGCTGGCCCGGTGCTGTCTGCCAAAGCAGCAATTCAGCACAGCTCAGTGCGGCGTGTCCTTTCCCTCACCCCCCCGTGCCCACCCCCTCGCACGCCCATCCGTGGGCACCCTCCAGGTGCAGATGTGTCCACCCCAGACACCAGTGTGCAGAGCACAGGGTTGGCATCCACTGTCCAGCTGCAAAAGCCACACACACCTCCTCTCCCCTCACAGGAGAGCAGCTTTCTGCTTCCATCTCGGACCGTTACTCCTGCAATTTTTTGGGCAGAAGCCTCCGGAGCAGTGAGGAAAGGCCAGTCCAAGCCTTGCTGAGGAATACCTTAGGTCCAGCTGCAACAACCTACATTGCAGACATTTATTTAAAAGATCTTTTTCTTTATTTTTTTAAAAAATGTTATTTCCTATGTTAAAAGAATGTTGTTTACAATGCAAAGCCAAGTGCTTTTAAGTTAGGAAATGCCTAATGTATGATTCCTCGCAAGCTCAGCTCTGTGTGCATGCCTTGTGTTCCGACCTTTATGGACATGAGCCTCTATTTCAAACTCTTTCCTTACCCAGTGGACAGGGGAGGGAAAAGGGCACAAGCTGCTCCCACTGCTGTAAATAAGACACTTCCTAACACTGAAGTGTTTCATTTGAATGTTTTTTGCAGACCGCATATTATTCTTTAATACAGGTTTTTAATCCAATGTATAATTTTCAAACCAAAGCACCCGACTTCGGCACACTTGCCAGAGTTTTTCCTCACCACAGAAATGTGGCCGCATCTGGGGTGGAGTGAGGCAACTGTTTTGCAGCCTGTTAGGACATAAAATGACTCTAAAGCAGAGAGAGGAAGCACAGTCCTTGTTAAAAACGCCCATTACATTTCGCATGAAGGTTCTGGAGGATGCAGGAAAGCAAACTGCTGCTACTTCACCCCTGCAGGGATTAATACTCTTAATCTTGTGGCAAATGCTTTGTGGTCCCTGTGGTACTTTTGGGGCTCAGACTGTATAATTGCAGGGGAAGATGGTGCTTGCACTTTCCCCGTGGTTCAGGAAGGTGGGATGAACCTCTGCCATTCCCAACACCTCTTCTCCTGCCAGCAAGCCCCAAAGTTGGTTTGCAGTGCACTGAGCCACGCTGAGACCCCAGCAGCAGTGTCTGAGCCAAAGCACACCAACCCTCCCGCCTTCCCTCGTCTCCTCATCTCCAGGAGCTGAGAAACAGGCAGGAAGAATCCGTTAACTAAACCAAACTGCCGTAACTGGTTGTTCTTGCGCTGTTCCTAGCAAGGTGTGGCTGCCCCCGTGGGAAGCTGGTCACCAGTCACAGCTCGTTCTCCAAAAATCCCTGCGTCTGTGCAGCAAAAGGCCAGTAATTTCATCTAGCATCTACTGATGGCCAGGGAGTTGTTCTTTCTGATGTGAATGCAGTTCTACCTTCTCCAAGCTCCCCTTCTTCAGGCCCTGAACTTGTGCTAACAGTGAAGCTAATATCTGGATCTCGGGAGTGGCCAGGAGTCTCCAGCATGCCCCAAAAGTCTCTCATCATTTTCGTGCATTTGGCTGGCAGCACTGTGGATTCAGTCCCCCTCCCTCTTCCACCCCTCCAACTATAAAAGCCTGTTGTGGCCCACATTCAGCTGTCGGATATCACATTATCATGGCTCGGCAAAGAGGAAACCAAGCAGTTTGGCACAAATGGCTTTTCTGTGTTCAGTCTGTTCCAGCGCAGGTCTGTTCAGCTCCTCCTGAAGCACATGGAAGTGCTCAAAACTTCAATATTTAATCTTGCCTTGAAATGCAAATTGTCAGATCCAAGGAAAGGAAAGGGAGCAAATGCACAGCCGTCAACACAGGATGTCGGGAAGGCAGCAGGCACTGGGCTCACTTCTTGTCTTTCAGCCTCAGTGTGGGGCACCAGGTCCCCTCCTTCAGCACTTTGACCCCTGCTCAGGCACTGCCAAATCACCATTATTTTGTTTCAGTGTTTGAATGTAGCTTTTCCTGTCTTGGGATGATGTATTGAGTTTGCATGGCCATTTTTGGCAGTGGGAGTGCTACCAGACCTTGAGCATCCCCGAGCCCTCGGCATGCTCCCAGTTTTGTCTCTGCTCTGTGATGCTCCCTTTGTGCCTGTGGAGGAGAGGCACAGGCAGAGGGGGTTTAGCAGTGTATAAGGCAGCACATGGGCCTCCCTCTCCCCCCTGGGCACACACATGCACACCATGCTCATCCCTTGTGCAAGGCAGGCAGTGTGGTAGGAAAGGGAGCACCCCATACGTGTGTTTTGGGAGCCAAGCAATCTTGGGTAAATTATAAGCACAGTTTTGAGAAATAAAAACACATTAATATTCTGTTCTCTCAAGGCATTATCCTACTGTTTACCATTACACACAATCCTCTGCCTTAAATTGCATCTTTGATTAAAGCAGCAATGAGAGAAACCAGTGCTAATAACAAAATGTATTCTGCTTTAAATCACTAAAGTGAAAACATCAATAAGCTGTAACCATCAGTGCCGCCATGAAAATGAAGGCAACCACCATGGGAAACAGCAAGGATGAAATCCACTTTGCCAGCATAAAAGCCAAGTAATTAGGTCTTATGTGGGTGGAACTTATAATGAGGTGCAGGAAGGGGGAAAATGAATTTCAACCTGAGTCTGCCTCCTCCCCCCTCTCTGTCAGAGCTGCTAATCTAAGTTTGGGGGCTGCCATAGGGACCGCAGCCCCATTTTTTAGCTCTGCAAGGCCTGCAAAGCAGCATCCACCTCTGCACCTCCACCCGTGCCCAACCATTGTGGGATGCCCCACACTCTGCCAGTGGGCAGCCGATGGCTTGCACCCAAAGCACCAAGTTAAATTTCACTGGGGGAGCCAGCTGTGCTTCGAAGGAGGGCATTTCCCTTTGAAGAAGCTGGGGCTGATACATGGTATCAGCTCAATAATTTAATTTAAAAATTAGAAAAAGGAATTGTATCTAGTTATCGTGGATTAATCAGAGTTTGCAGATGGGTTTATAAAATTAATTTATATACAGTGAGTGACTTGAATCACAGCCCTGTGCTCCTTTGCAGCTGTCCGTCCCAAGGAGCTTTGTTCCTGGAGCAGGCTGCTTTCAATTGCTTGCTGTGGAAGTTGTGATACATCAGCAAACTTCAGATCTTCCCTCATACTCTTCCGTCGGGTACAGCCTTTCAGTTATTCAATGTCGCAGTCCCCCTAAGGTTCAGCCAAGCCAGGAGGGTGTTTTCAGGAGCTGATACCTAATGCCAGAGCAGGGCAAATTATTCGTCACTCGCTCTTCCACGCTTTGAAGTGCAAATAAAGCAGACAACTTCAGTGCTGGGTTTTCCAGCATTCCCTGACATCTCCACAGCAGATCAAGGTGTTGTCCATCCTTGTGCCTGTGACACTGGTTGGGAGTCTCTGGAAAGGACTCTTCCTTACTTTCTCAGCAGCAGCCTTTCTCTAAGGATGCTTCGCCGCGCTAAAACCGAGGCTGAGTGCCGAGCTGGCTGCACTTCTGCCTCCCGCCGGTGCCTGCGGGCTGTGGCTGCCCATCGGGATGTGGCTGCAGGCAGGCTGAGGTTCCGTTTCGGGTGTGTTTGCAGCTCAGACTTATCCCAAACCTTGTGAGAGGCAGACATCCAGTTTGGTGCCTTTTCCTGTGGCTTTTGTTTTTCTTTTTTTTTTTTCCCCCTGCTGGTTATGTCACTAGAAAGAGCGTCGCGTTTTTCTCGGGGGTCACCCTCGTTAGTTATGGTGCCCTCTGAAATGGTCGGGTTATTACGTGGATTACGTGGCTCACACAGCAGGCAGCTGCCAGGGCCCTGGCAGAGGAGGGAGGAGAGCCCGTGTTTGTGGCCACTACAGCGGCTGAGGCGTCAGCCAGCACAGGCTCCCGCCGGGGATGTGGCCAGCGGCTCCACCTGCACAGGGTCCCCTGCGCCCGGATCTCCCGCAGGCCCCAACCCCACAGGGCGGCCAGCCCGAGCTGGAGGGTGGCAGGGAGACCCGGCGCTGCGGCGCACCAGCTCGGGCCGGGGGCAGCACCGCCGGCGGTGCGGGCAGGAGGCGCTTCCCCAGAGGCAGCGCTGGGGCCGGCGGTGTCGGGGAGCTGCGGGCCGGGAAGCGGGGCCGGGTCACCCCGCGCCCCCCGAGCCCCGCTCTCGCCTCAGCGCTCGCCTTCCTTTGTCCCGCTTAGTAACCGGCGCTCGCGGCCAATCGCCATCGAGCCGGCCGGCCCCGCCGCGCGCTGATTGGCTGGGCCGCCCGCAGCCCTCTGCCAATCCCGGCGCTCGCTGCTCCCTCAGACAAAGGCAGCAGCTCTGGCAACTGCGCTCCGCTGCCCCCGCCCCCCGCGCGTGCTCCGCGGCAGCGGCCCCTTGGCGGCCGGCCAGCCAGGGGACCTACCACCTTCGCTGCTCGCCTCAGAATGGGGGGGGACACTACGAAAAGGCGTCGAGAAGAGTGGCGAACGCGAGCCGGGTAGAAGTTAGAAAAGGGAGGAAGCAGATTTTTGTTGTATGCCAAGCTTTCTGTATGGGCTTGCCTCGCCGGCGCTAAGAGGGACGTTTTCCCTTTATGTCTTCTTTTTTGCGCACCCCTCCCTCCGCCTCGTGGAAGCGGCCGCTCACACACACCCCTGTTCACCTCCAAGGGGTTAAAAAGCCGGCGCGAAGCCCCGCCCCCTGGCGCCGGGGGGGCGTGGCCCGGTCCCCGGCAAGAGGCGGGTGGCGGTGGCCGGGCCCCTCAGAGCCGCTTAAAATGTCACCGAGAGCGGCCGCCCCGAGCCC
>VZTD01002924.1:1342242-1378902 GCA_013397725.1 Rhagologus leucostigma
GTTTTTCCCGGTTTTTTTTTTTTTTTTTTGTGGTTTTTTTTTTATACCTTTTTTCTTTTTCCACCTCTCGATTAAAAGCCGAGCTATCCAGCCTCTTATTTCTAACCCTGCCGGGACTTGGCTGTCGCGATGTACAACACGGTGTGGGATATGGACCGCGATGACACGGACTGGAGGGAAGTGATGATGCCCTATTCCACTGAGCTGATATTTTACATTGAAATGGACCCTCCAGGTAGGGAGCCGAAGCCTGCGAGCTGTCCCCGCACCCCTGGCAGCGGGTCGGGGGCTGCCGTCCATCCCTGCCCTCCCTCCTCCTGCAGACTTTTCCCTTTTCAAATAAAAGGAGAGGGGGAGGGGGAGTGGGAAATTAATATCTGTGGTTAAACTTTGTGTAAACTTTCCAGGGACTTGAGCTCGCTGTCTCCTGGGCAAAAGTATTTTAATACTGGGTTTTTTTGTGGGGGAGGTGGGAGGATAAGAGCGATTTATGGTGCCTTTTGGGAGATGGAAGGAGGCAGGAGGAGGAGAGCTGCTCTCAGCCCCTCTCCCGTGTCTCCTTTTTTTAAAGCCTTTATTGAAAAGCGTATATTTCGGCTGTATTCGCTCCTAGAGGAGCACTTTTATTATCCTCTTCACCTGTGTGCCTTTATGTGCCTGTAACACTTTGATGGTGGTGATTTACCCACCTCCATTCAGTTCCAGTTTAATCGCTTTTACAGTCTCCAAGACCCTTTTCTCTCCAGCTCTCTTCCAGCAGTGACAGATGAGGTGTGTGTTGTCGCTGGGTTTTGGTGGAGGAGGGATAATACTTGGGAACAGGCTGGAATCCATCCCTGGAGGCACAGTTACTTTGATAACACTTAATAACCTTGCTTAAAAGGATTTGATGCACTTTTTCTTCCCTCCCCCCTCCATGGATTGCTAGTGCTGAAAATGGGGAAATGTATTATCCCTCGCTTGCCTGAAGTTTTTGATGGGACAGAAAGTTTCTTTTGTGTCTGAAGAGGGAGGGAAGGCTTGTGAAGAGGAGAGCTTGAGCCTTTCTTTGGTAATGAATTAAAGGAAGTATAAGCGGGTACTGGTGAAACTGTATCTATACCTGTAAGAGTCAAACAGGCTGAAGCAGTAAGGTAATTGAAGGGCCTTTATCTTCCCAGGTCTCTGATCTGTACAGCCAGAAGGTACAGTAAAATATGCACCAAAAGTGTTAACCTGCAGAGAAATTGATAGCAAATAAGTACTTCTAAGTGGTGTCTTCTATGGGGCATGTACTTTCAGAATGTGCTTTTCAACCTGTGCCTGAATCGTGGCATGTATCTGCAAGTGTGGTTTATTCTCTTTGTTTCAGCACAGTGAGCTCTATTTTTCTCTCTGGAGGTATGTGGTACTTTAGTTAAAACAGGAGGAGGTGATCATCCTGAGATTTTTGGATCTCAAGGACTTGTACTTGCTTCCTTTGGTAACTCTGACACTTGAAAAATTGGACTGACCTCTCAGACACACAAAACTGGCCACTACTTGTTAAATTCTCGCATAGCTGACACTACCTATTTTTAGGTGTTACTCCTGAAAGCCTAAAGTTCAGTCAAATCGCTTTGCTTCTGTGAATTTTAAAGGATATCTTTCTTGTAAATGCTTTTGATTTTTTTGCTATTCATGAGGTAACTATTTGTGTGTGCTTGTATCAAATGAACAAAAACCCAAGTCCCATTGTAGGTGACTTAAAGCAATTAGTGTGGGGTTTTTATGTAAAAAGAAATAAAGCCCTTTGAATGGCTTAGTACAAGGAGGCTGCTAAAAGGGGCTGGACAAACTGAACTGGTCAGAAAACAACTTCCCAGTGTTTCTGCAGGAATTTGGCTGTGCAAAATTCTTAGGAAGCCTTTCAAAGTTTACATTAAGAAGCAGCTCTTCTATCATTAATAATGCCAATGCTTCCATCATTGGAGCCCTCTTGTCAGGGATCAAGGCTCTGCACAGTCCAAACACCAGTTAGCAAAGGGACTTCGTGTTACAGGCCGATCCCTGAAGTGTTCAGTAACTTTATCTCTCATATTTTTAAACTAGACGAGCCAGAGCTGGAAGTGATGCATGGGATAATCCCCATGTGTATGTCCTGATTTCGTGGAACTGCAACTTCTAAATTGCGGGGGGAGGGAGAGTGTGGCAGAGGGGTCTGCTTTCTCGCTGTCCAGAGGCAGGGTGGGAAAGCGTTTCCTGGCCTGGGATGATAGGTCATCCCTAAGAGGAGCGTGGAGGAATTCGTTTGGAAGGCTTAAACACTCGGCATGCCTTGGGATAAAGTCACCGCGTTTGCACCCGGTAACAAACCACAGCTCCGCTTGGCCCACTTCCAACAAAAATTTGTGAAGGTTTTTCGGTGCAGCATTCCCGGCGCGGTGGCCGGAGCTCCTGGGAGGCTGAGGGGTGGCAGCGTTCCCTCGGCAGCGCCCAGAGCGGCGATGTGCAGCCCCGCTGCCGAGGCAGCCGGAGCGCTCTTTTGTTCCCGCAACTTGAGCGGAGAGATCCCCGCCTGGGTTTTGTGCCGCAGCACCGGGCACCGGCGGATCCCGGGAGCCAAGTGTCTGGGCTCACGCATGACTGCCCCTGATTACATTTTACTGCGTCTAAACTTGAGGCCGAAGACAAAAGCAAGGTGAACATAATGTGCGGTGTCACCCGTAAGCTCCGAGCCGAGGGCGGGGATACTGTTTCTCGTTAAGGGCCGGTAGACCTTTAATTTATCTTGGCAGGCTGTCTTAATACCCACCTTAGCGTTGCCCAATAATAATGCAGAAATAAAATCTGGTGATGGCAGGCAGCCTGCAGCGCAGCCGGAGCTTCTGTCAGGCCTCAGTGCACCTGCACCAGCTTATCAGTGTGCTCGTGTTTGCTGCTCAGGGCTGTAGGTGTAAATGGATGTTCAGAACAGCTCCTGGAGCCTCTCTGCTACAAGGTTTGCTCTAAAGTTCAGGAATAAAAATACTAACACCTCTCTCTCACTTGAGTTTTTCACAACTCGAGCAGAGGCAGTCAGGCAGCAAGGGACTGCAAGCTTTCTGCTAGGCTTTAATCCATCCTAAACGTAGGAGTGGGACAGTTTTCCCAAACAGAGTGGTGGAACTAGGGATTCATCTCTGCCAGCCTCATAAAGCATAATTTAGAGCAGTACAACTAACACAGGTGCCACCGTGGTGACAACCAGCAGGGTGACTCCTGTTACCTCATGCTTTTTCCTTCTGCTTACATTTTTATTTTGCATTTATACATGCACTACTGGCAAAAGGGAGGATCTCTTTGTGGTAAATAATACTACATGCAACAAATAACTTCCAGTATCTAAAGACACAACTGGGACCAACAGTTGCATATAGCTAACATAGCAGCTTCTAAACTTTCTAATGATGGATTAAGTTAGAGTAGTGGGGCTGTAGCAACATCATGTGCTGGCTCTGGCATTAGGAAACTGTCAGGGGTTCACTCATATGTTTGTTGTTGCTGTGGGTCTTGCTATCTGAAAAGACAAGACAATAGGTTCTGGGTTGAATTTAGTTTATTTGACAACACCAGTTCAGGTCTGCCTGAAAAAAAAGTTGTTACTCTCAGAAGTTTTTGAACAGAGGATTTCAAATTGACTGCAAAAGTTACCAGAGTATCTAAAGCACCACTACCTATGTATTGCCTCACTTCTATTTAGTAGGGCTAAGCAGTGTCTTTCCCTCTGTAGATCTGGGATATATTATCAGTTGTGTTGATGATAAAATGTGTAATCACCGAATACATTTTGTCACAGTTGGATGAAAATCAGTAAGAGTGTTCCGCTGGGATTTCTGATACAGATGTCAGCAAAGATATTTGGCTCAACTACAAATTAGAGGTTAGTTTCCTTTGTGTGGGTTATGAAGAAAACCACAAGTTTAAGGTAGGCTTCCTAGTGCAGAATGGACTCTATGAACAGATAGTACAATAACTCTTTGACCTAAAGCTATATGGAAGCTACCTGTTTGAACCCTGAAGTATGACCAACTACATTTATAACTTGATCCAGCTGTCTTTTTCAAAAACAGTACTTTGCCTCGCCTCATATGCTGTAACAATGCAGTTGCTACAAAATCTTTTGACAATTACGTGGGGGGAGCAATAATCTATGGGCTGCTTAGTTTAGCCTGCTTTGTAGAAGCAACGCTGCCAGGGTATGAGTGAGACAGGTATTCAAAGGAAAAACTGTGTTTATTCATTATAGTTTCTATTTCCTTCTCATATATAATTTGACAACCCTTATTTTAGGGGAGCGATACTATAATTGTAATTTGGAAAACACAGGGTTCCGAGCTCAAGGGCAGTGTTTACTGGGATACCAGGCGTGCTGTATCATTATCTGTGTTATAGTGGAAACTGAATGTGGCTTCTCAAATTGGGCTTGTGGTACACAGTAACCAGATGTAGGTGAACGCTGCCTGTCTATGCCTGACTAGTTTTCCAGTGGGAGAACAGATGCAAATTTGAATAACATTGTCAGTGTTGTCCTTCAGCTTATCTGAGCTGACTCCAGAAGCTTATCAAAGAAAAGTTCTGTTCTTACACATCTTAAAAAAAAAAAAAGGTAGTTCTACTAGTGCATGTATTCAAAACAACAGCACTGTAGCTTCAACTGTCTTTTTTGAAAATTCGAGTCTTGCTGGAAATCATATTTCAGAAAAAAGTAGATGTTTGGGATTGAGAGTTTCCCTATTACAGAAGGGAAGTTCATGCAGGCTGATTTGGGGTAGAGCAGGGAGTAAATAAGGCTCAGTCACTGTATTCTGCATATCTGGGAAAATGGTTTGGATTGGAGTCTCAGCTCCTGTGCGGACAGTGGTGTGAAATGCTTATACTCTGTTCTTGTTACACCTAGATTTCTCTAGGTGTCCTTTTCATTTAATGACTGCTGTAACAATTTTTTACTTCTGATTGCATTTTTAGGCTTGCTTTTGCATTCCTTGCATTTCGTTTTCATTTTGATGGCTCTAACTGTTAAAGAATATCACTCATCAGCTTTCAATTAAATACATGACCACAAAAAATAGCATCACTAATAGAAAGTGAAATGCTGTTTTGCTTGAGATGGGAGAGCCTGCTTTAAAAGGCTAACATTTGTGTTTATCACTAGGTTTTCAGATTATGTAGAAATAGTTGGGGAGGGAAAGCTTGCTAAAAGGAGTTGTTCAGCTCTGTTCTGTAAAGCTATAGGCTTATGCAAACTGAAACACGGGGGGACATTCTGAGAAGAAACCAAGCTCTTCAACATGTGTTCTTGCAGCAAATGTTATTTCTGCAATTGTTGTTCCGAACAGTTTTGTGTATTGCATGACTCCTGACAGGAGTTAATCGTGGTGTTGCTTCTGTTTCACCTGTTCAAAAGGAGAAAACTCTTTCTAGAATTTCCTGTGGGGGCTATTGCTTTCTCACGCAGCAGAGTTGACTGCTGTCTTTGCCATTGCCTGCATGATTATCTTATTCCAGACTGAAGCTATTTGGGCTTATCTTTGCTCTACAGCCTGGGAAAACAGAGGCATAGCTGGTCATACACATCTGCACCCAGGACTGCATGCAGTTGGGTGCCTTACATCACCTCATGTTGGTTGTTTAGTGAGTCACTTTTTGGGCAGAGAGCTGGAGAAGCATAAAGAATACTTTTATCAGCATGCCCTGTGTGTTTTAAAGCTTAGGCTTTATTATTGTCAGAAAGACTGTTAACTGTGTTGAAACAGGTTGCTGTAAAACTTTAGTCTCGTTAAAGCAAATCGTGTGTTCTAGCTGGATTTTTTGGAAAACTCATTTTTGTAAAGTAGGTTGCTGAGTAATGCTTAAGGAACAATCTCTGCTCGTGTACTAAGTGTCCCTATGGAAATGAGTCAGATTGTCTTTTTTTCTTCTGCTTTTTATCTCATTTCTTCTGACAGGTTAAAGTCTGCATAATAGCTAAGTAAGCAAGAATTCGCTTCTCCACATAATACAAACTACAGCAGTGAGCTGGTGCTGGGTCCCCAATCAGTGTGAGTGGATGTAACTTCTTTAGAAAATATTTTCACTGTCCTTCATGTTTGCTGTGTCCTCCACTCAATAGACAAAGATTCTGCAATGTTCCAGTGAATATATTCCAGTACCTTAAACTTGTCTAGTTCTGAAGGAAAGTGTCTGTATACAGGGAGCTTTACAAGGATTCAGAGTACAAAAAAAAAGGCAAAGTGCAGGTGGTGCCTCTTGTAGCCCTTTCCAGAAAGGACTCCAGCTGCCCTGCTGAACACCAACTAGCTGCCTGGTGAATCCTGATGCCGAAGCACAATGAGCTCTGAAGCTTTCCTGTGGCTGAACAGGATCCAGGATCTTCACTGGCTTTGAGTCCAGCAGCACACTCAAGATGGATGCCTTCCATCCAGAGCACTTTGAAAAAGGAGATTAAATACTTCAACTGCTTCAGCCTGTGACTGCTTCGTGCACTCACCCAGACTCTACCAGTTTTTGTGATTTTTAGTGATAGTTCATAAGACTGTTACTTCTAAAAGCAGATATCCCTGAAGATGACACATAGTTATCTAGAAATGGCTTCAAAAACATCACATTTCTCTGCACAAAAATTGGTGGGTTTGGAAAAATTATAAAAATACCAGTCTGCTCCTTATCCCCTTAATATTGTTTGTTCTTTTGCTACAAAATAACGACTTTTGGTTCAGTGTGACTTTGTGACTCTTGTACTTCAGGTCAGTTTTCTCATTCCAAACATAAACCTCCTGTTTCCTTTTATTAACTACTCCTTACTCTGTGATAGTTTCTTCCTCTAACCCTTGAAAGAAGAAAATCTACTGGAGCCATTTTTTCAGGTTTTTACCTTCTGTAGCTTCGTCCTAACTTTGTCTCTGGAGTCCCTAAAATCTGATGCTGTACACAACCATCTTTTCTTTTGGAGGAATTATTTTTGTCCTTGCATCCCTCCCCTCAAAAAAGCCAAACAAAACCCCTGAAGGCACAGCTGCTGCAATGCAGTTCAAGAAAATTTGCTGTAATGGGGGATCTTGGCTCGCTGTTGATGTGTGGGGCTTTTTAGAGTGTGGGCAGTAGGGCTTGCACTCAACACCTGTCCCAGAAAAATGTCTTAGAGGTTAAATGGATGAGAAGTTCATTGACAGTATTATGCCTGTAAGTTCTGTTGTCCGTTACAACCTGAATTTGTTCATTGCAACTGAATTTCCCAGGCTGTCAGTACTCCTGCTGCTCTGCCCTGTGTAGCTGTCCTGGGGACATTGTCAGAATCTACATCGTTGGCCCTCAAGGAACTACTCCCAAGTGTCAAATTAGAAGTCTTTGGTGGTTTTGGCTTCATTACCCCGATTCATCTCCTATCTCCAAGAGTGCCTTTTGAAGGATATAAGGCAGCTTGAATCAATGAGTTGAGCGTTTAAGATCCTTTCAGTTTTGAAGGGTACACTACAGTCTCAGTGATAAGTTTTGGGGCAGTGAGAGAAGTCAAGCTGCTGCTCTGAAATGGATTTCATTAAAATGCTTTGAAGATCACCATGTACTGAGTAAGGAGATTGAATCTGAGCATGAGAAATGGCCGGGTTTGACTATTCCATGTCTGCTCTGAATCTCCCCTTCTGCTGCAGGCACTGCGTGGGATCCCGTGGATTGGGACTTCTGCCTCAGTGGAGCTTCCTTCAAGATCAAGGTTCTTAAAAAAGATAACTCATGAGAAAGTGTACAAGAGATGCCCTCTGAATATCTTTTTTCCTTCAGATTTCTTCTGGAGTCTTGATTTAGAAATGCTCCTTTTGATCTTGGTTTAGATGGCTCACTCATAGCAATTTAGATGGTGTTGAAATATTTGTACTTGGTAACTAGAAAATGGTTTGACATAGCACAAGGACAGGTACTGTATGAGGAATTATTTTACATACTGCTCTGAAAGATTGGAGCTGGTGGTAAGCTGAATAAAATGCTGCTTAGAGCAGCAAGAATCATATGCATTTGCAGCTGTATTATTATTATTTTTAAATAGCCTCTTGTGCAGCAAACTTCTCAATAGCACCAATTATTTCTGTGAATTGGATCCCCTGTGAAGTTTGTACCTGACATCTGGATGGATGTTTAGTCTTTGAAATACCTGGAGAAAACAGCCCTGAGCTGTTTTTATTTAAATTATTTATTATTTAAAATTAGTTATTATTTAAAAGATCTTTTCCTTTTGGCTTTGGTATGTCTCCTAGCCATAGCTGTCACTGCTTGGGCCTGACTTCATTCCCCCTCTTCCACAATGAAAAGCCACTTCTTCATTCTTGATCACTGTAGTTCTTTGCTTATTCTGAATTTTGTGTTTTCCTTGCTCTTATCAAAAAATCTATTCCCACGTCTTGAACAAAGAGTACTCTTAGTGGTTTGAAGACTCTGCCAGTGGAGGAGTAGAAAACATGCTGTGGTGTTTCTTCTGTGAAGGCAGATGAGGAGCTGCTTTAGTTAGAAAGCAAAAAGGAGAAACTTCTTGCACTTTACATTTACTTTTGCTGTATAGTCTTCTAGACCTGACATGTGATACTGTAAAGTACCATGTTCTTGTTGAATATCTGAAATTTTCATGGCAATAAAATGTCTGTCATGGACTTTCATCCAGAGCTGGCAAAAGCCTGGGCCTGCTGTCTGCATGATAAAATTATTCCTTCCTTGTGTGAGCATGTGATGCTGGGTAGTGATAATCCTTGAGTGATGAAACAAGGCAAAAGTACTAAAACCTCTCCAGTTTATTAAGAGTGTGCTAATTATGCCTGGTAGGTGAAAGAGGACTTACCCTTTTTATCCTCCTCATGTTAATTTTGGGACAGTCACCTCAGCCCTGTTGATCATGGAACCTCTGACACTACTGTAGCTTTGCAGCAGTTACACTGGGCTCTGGGTTGAAAGGAAAACAGTTTTTCTTTGGGCAGTGAAAATAATTGGGAGGATGAAGCTTTTTTGGCTTTGCACCTTCATGAAAAGGCTGGAATGAAGAGGAGGAGCTGCATTTTAGTACAGAAGTCAAAGATTCCCATGTCATTTATCTGACTGTGAGCATCTTGCACTTCTTATGTCTCAGCCCATGAAGTAATAGGGCTTGCAAAGTAGTGAGAGATGTTTTTGAAATGCCCAAAGGAATGCTGCATTTGACCCAGCCTCTTCACACACTGTTGTTGTCACCTGTTCTGCAGGTGTCCCAGGGCAGATAATATTTTAACCTGTGCAGTAGCTGTGGATGCTCGTGAGGAACAGAGTGCAGCAGAAGCCTGGCAGGCTGTAGGAGGTGAAACAGTGACTGGGAGGTGTGGGAGAGGGCTGGATAGCTGGGGAGTTTTCAAACAAAACAGATCTTTATCAAAAAAGCCAATTAATCAAAACTGAAATATTTCTTAAAGGTGTTGTTTTTTATGAAAGTTCATAGAAACACAAGCAAAGCTATAACGGGAGTGTTTTCATTGGAAGCATGCCTGGCTTTCTGCCAACTTGTCTGCTGTTTTCTGTAATGAGATATTGAAAGACTTCAATTCTTTGAATATGTCCTACTCCTTGGCATCTCGCCTATTTTGGGGGAGGAGAGTGAAAATGTGAGCATGCCTGAGGTTCTGCGGCCAGCAATAATTCCATCAAGGAGCTTCCTTCCCCATTCCCAGAGCAGTTCTCCGTGCACACCAGCTGCCCTTTGAGGAAGGGCAGCTTGGAAGGGCATCGGTGCTCAACGCTCTGCAAGAGGGGTCTTGGCAAGAGAACTGAGATGTGGAGCTGCCAAGATAATTTACCTGCCAGTGGTGGGGAATGAGCTGCTGTCAGCAGGTAAGCACGACCCTCCTCCTTGTCAGCTGGAAAACCTCTACAAAAGCCTGTGCTTTTTTCACAGATGTCTTTGAGGGGTTCTCATGCAGCAGGGACGAGTACAGGACTCCTGAGGGAGGGAAAGATTTTGAGGCTTTGCCTGAAATGTGTTAGAGAAATTGAGGAGAGTGTTTGAGAAATTGAGTAAGACAGCAGAGAGCAGTTAAAGTTTGGGGAGAATTTTTCTCTTCAACAAAGCTAGCCTACATTTTCATTCCAAGTCTTTATCTATATCTCCAAAGGGAAAACCCTTCTCTCCTCAAGGACTATGTCATTAAAATGTTAGCTGGCCTAACCACAGATTACTTGCATGTTTCCATAGCAATGACACTTTGTAGAGCTTTATATTACAGTTTGCAGGGTATCTACTGTACATCAGCCTTTTTGAAGCTGGGTAACTGTCTTGGAAATCCTCTGATCTGTTTTCTTCTTGTCACAATGTGGAGGGAGAGTAGATTGAGAGCATCAGAAAGAAGGCTAGTAAACAAGCCTGTGAAAGTGCTGAGGGACTTAAAATTTATCAGAGTACTTGGTAGTTGTGATTATTTGTAGCAGTAAGGTAGACTTAATGCTGCATTTAAACCTGCTATGCTTTTAAGTATCTGGCTTGAAGCTCTTGGAAAATACTGGAAGAGTATTTTGGAGCCATTCTTAGACTAATTGGCATCTGCCTTAAAACTGAGAACTAGAGTTTAATTAACTGGCAGGTTGATTTTGTACACAAATACTGCAGCCAGAGAAGAAACAGCCTGCTTGACTGGATACTGCATGGGATATAGCACTTGGAAAACCGATGCATTCTTCCTGTTTTACTCCTGAATCAGTGCCATTGAAAACCCTCACACATAGGGCTCGGTGGCTCTTAGATCGTGTAAACTTGTAAAATTTTTTATTCAAAACCTGACTGGGGAATGTGTGTATCTCATTGAAGTCACGGCCTACTTTTCTGCAGTTGAATTCTGCAGGATTAATATAGCCCACGATTTTTTACAAGGGACTTTAAAAGAAATACAGCGGTGTTGGACTTCAGACACTTGCCAGCTTTCCTGCTTGCCTTGGTGTTGGAGGCACTTTGAATTTCAAAGAGTCGAGTCAGTTAAAGTCACGAGTCGCCTTTTCAAAAAACAATTCTGTGCAGTCAAGAAAGCATCCCAAAACTACCTTTGGCAGATCCCAGTCCGTAGGCTTTTCTCTCTGAGGGCCTGCGCAGCAGCTCTGGGAGCAGCTCAGCTGAAGATACCTGCTGGAAACGGCACGGCAGCCTTCGGGCCCTGACGTCAGCAACATCCGATCCCGCACCCGGCACGCATTGGCTGCCATCCGTCTGCTCCATCACCAGCTCGTTTTTATTTCCCCCTTCTAAGTGACACTGAGCTGGGATTGGGATTTAGTTCAAGCTAGTCTGCCTGGGAAAGCTAGAAAGAGAGAACTAGAGTTGCTGAAGAAATTAAAACCAGATATGCCCATGCATGCATGAGGGAGAGCCAGTCTGCTGTCATTGCCAGGCGGTCATTGAGGGCTGAACCTGATCTTTGGAATGTTCTCATGTGGGAGTGGAAGGGTACAACTGAGCTGTCACCTCTTGTGATTTGGAAAGATCTGTGCTCTAAAGCTGTCCTAGAGACGTGGTAGGGGAAGGACGCTTGTGTATCTGGTGCTACGAGACAATTCTTTGTTAGAACGGATAGATCTATTGTGCTGTTAATCACTTGTGATCAGTGTTCTTTCTCTCCCAGGAAAAAGGAGGCAAGAAACCATCAGGATCATTCACTTTAATCAGAGCTGGTTTTGAGATAAAGTAAAATTGCGCCTGTGGCTAGACCAGAATTGGGCTCAGTGACATGGAAAGAAACACGGCTGCTCTTGAAAGCGTTTCTGTTGACTTCAAGCCAGTCTTATTTTACTTTACTCTAGGATTTTAGTTCTCTTATATTCATTGAGTAAGGTATATAAAACTGGATTATTTTGAATTTAAAATCAAAACCTGTGGACTCTTTGAGGCTCTTCTCATAGAAACAGCATGGGATTTCTCCTATCAGGGTTGTTAGTACCATCTAGGTACTAAGCAAAAACTATTTAAGGGTGTATCTTCTAGCTACCTATTGGGCCAGTGTTATGAGAGCAGCAGTGTGGTGGATGCTGCTCTGTTGCAGTAGACTTGCCATGCTATTACAAAATATTCCCCTTGTGTCATCACAGGGGCTGGGCTGTGAGGTTTTTAAACTACCTTTGTGAGTGTTCTCCATTTGTACAGACTAAAGTCTATGGGCTGAGGGGGTTGCCAAGAAATGCTGAAATGGATGGGCATGTTGGTCTATGGGGTAGAGCAGTAGCAAGGGCCTGGTTCTGTATCCAGTACAGGGGAAAATCTATTATGACTCAAGGAGCTCAAAGCATTGAAAGTAAAGAATTAGATACATAGCTCTCTGGAAACAGGATCCACCCTTGCAAATAGTTTTGTATTTTTGAAATGTGCAAGCTATTAAAAAGCATTTTTCAAAAGTCTATTGTGTAAAGGACTGGCTTCCATGAGTCAGGTTTTACAGGAAATGGTCCAAGCCTTATTCTTCTCCCTGAAAGAATTTCCTTCCAGTTTTCTCATGCAGAATGAAGTTCTGTAGGCAACCTCCTGATAGTGAGAACTGATATCTGCCTTTTAAGGGAAAGGAGAAACTCCCACCTGTAGTAAGGACACTTGGTGTAATGTCTAGTGCCCTGTATCCAAACTCCCATTCCTTACATTTCTGGTCTTTGTTAGTTTGCTTTTCTGTACCCAGTGCTTTGGAGTGAGACCTAACAAAGCTGCTAAATAATCCCATAGTGTATAAAGGAGCAAGACTTAATCTTACAAGGAGGGCTAGAGAAGTATTCAAGTACTCTAGAGAACACTTGAAAGCCTCTTCTGGAAAGCCCCTATTACCAGTGTAAAACAGGCTTTTTACACTGTAAAATACCCTGAAGTTTTTGATACGTCCAGGCCTTAATTTGAAAGACCCGTTGAAATAATTGCTGGTGCTGGTACAGTTTTCTAAGAACTCTCTGCACTCTGGTATGTTTTTTATGTAAAACTTAATATGCTTTTTGATGACTTAGAGCCTGCAAAAGATTCTGGAGTGGGTCAGAACGTCTACGGGTTTTCTGAACTCAAATTTACTGTCACTGATGAGACTCAGAACTGCTGTAGCTGTCCTGTCCCAGATGTGATGTTGGGAGCAGGGAGGACCTGAAGATATTTTTCAATTCAGGAAGTTTGAATGAGGGAGATGGAACAGCACAGTGGATACAATTGATTCTACAGGCTTAGCCTGGGTATATGTTCCTGTGGCCCTGGATGGGGCTGGGAGCTTCAAGCAAAGCAGGGTTGTAGCCGTGTCTTACTCTCAATGGTGCTTTGTGCAAATACTTGTGTGCTGCACAAACAACCGTAGTAGTTGAGCTAGGAATAACTGAAGCTTCCTAACCAGGAAGCTACTTCACTGAATCCGAAGGCTTTCACCTTCCTTTTACAACAAGACCTGTTATTGCCTCACTAGATGTGTGCACACCTGAAAGTTCCCAGCTCACCCCATAAAAAGAACCTGTATGCTACGGTTTAATGCTCGGTCCCACAGAATGAATGCTGCTATCTGAATCAGGTGTTTGGTCAGTAACCCCAGGGTGCAAACGTCTGGGTCAAGGTTCAGATTTAGTTTAGATTGGCTCAATTAAAGCATCTACTGGTTTGTCAGAGAACAGTGAAGTTACTGTGTTGGATATTCAGCATGAAATGGTATTTGGAACTGCAGTTGCAAGCCTGTTTTCTCTTCTTTAATGTGGGAGGTGTGGCTCGGAGGTGAGGAGATGGATGGTGCCAAGTAGCACACCTCTCAGTGCTAAGCCGTTCCGTGCTGCAGCTGGAGATCAAAATCTTCTTTCTGCTGCCTTTATTTGTGTTTCTGTGTGTACACGGGGATTGTGCATCTGAAAGATGGCTGTTGTCACTGTGTCAGGCCTGCTCACTGGTGCTTGTGTAATCTGATGGCGGGGGCACAGGGCTGGGAGCACAGATGTTCAGGGTCTGACTTGGAAATGTGCTAGCAACAAATCAATGTGTATAGCTACTTTCTTACTCTGAATGCGAATGTGACCTGTCCCTCTGTAAAACAGTCTCATGAAATGCCTAAAAAATGCTCAATTTCGGAGGCAGTGTTCTTGACGAAGCATCCAGTCTTTGCAAAACAGGGGAGAGCACTCAGAACACCTTTTGCAAAGAAAATAAGAAAGAAAATGTACAATACATTTCTGCTCACAGACCAGTCTCTCCCAGTACATGAATGTGCCTGTGGCTGCTGAATTACTGATTCAGGGCTTACAGTCAGGTTCATGATAAAGTTGTTTGAGCAAAAACTGGCCGAACAGAAAACAGCTTTGGTGTCTTGTATGTCCTTACATTGTGTAACCTATTTTGAGAATGGAAGTAAAAGCCCGTTTGCCATGAATTCAGGATAGGGGAATTCTGGGCAGATATGCACCAGGCCTGCAGGTGTGCAGTTCTGCCTGTGTGTCGGGCATCTGTAGCATCCCCTTTCCTGTGGTAAACACTTCAGCTATGCAAAGTGGTGCAGGCACTCTAATAGTTATCTAACATCCCCTGTCCCCTTCCCTTATCACCTCACGTCCTGTAGTATAACAGAGTCCCAGCCTTTGTTCCAAACGGGAGCCTAAATGACAAACCCAGTGTGCAGCATGAACCTTGGGTCTGTGATAGATACAGCCCTGCCCAGCCACCACTGCTCTCTAGCAGTGTTTTTCCGTCTGAAGAGTTCACCTGTTTGCTCTTGTGGGTTGGCTTCAGGACTGGTGATGTCTGAGCAACTGGAGTTTTTCCACAGTGGTGCCCAGTGCTCTCCAGGCTGTGGCTTTCAAACACAATACACCTTTGTCATTTGTTTGGAGCTTTAGGCGGCACCTGCCCTTGTAGTCGTGCCTGCACCAGTCTTCTTTTAACAAAAACGCACATTTCCTCATACTCCTTCCTTTTCCCCTCCCTCACACAAGTGCTTGATACTAGAAAATCTGGGGTCACAGTGGAACAGTTGACTTCAGACTTTCTTTGTGATTACAAGTTCCATTTGGTTTGAGAGAGCTTGAAAGCTGAGTTCAATATGCACATTTTCTCTTGTTTTTTTACTGTCATATTTCATTAACAGTTTAGTGATTATTTTCTCCTGTTTACCTTTTGTTAATCTGTTTTTCATTTTCAGCTCTTCCTCCAAAGCCCCCCAAACCAATGACTCCAGTCAATACAAATGGAATAAAGGACAATTCCAGTTTCTCTCTGCAGGAAGCAGAGTGGTACTGGGGGGACATCTCAAGGTAAGCAATATTGGTAGAATATATTAATTAAAATGTATTAATATATGCTGTTGACAGTAGGATAAGCCTGCTAGAATTCAACACAAAAAGAACATGCCTATTTCAGGCAGCATTTTACAGGAGGGGAATGCTTTAGGACCATGTTTGGCAAAGCACCTGAGTGAAAGTATTCAGCTGGATTCAGGATATTTAAGTTATTGCTCTTCAGGTGCAGGTATTGCCAGTCTTGGTGACAGTAATTTTTGAGTTTCTAAATTTGTCCAGATACACAATCTTTAAAAAGAAGAAAAGTGCTTCTGAATCTGATATTTAGTAAAGTGTTGTAAGCATGCAATCCTGGAATGCATGCAGTGCAGCAAAATTTCAGTATAAAAATAATATTTCAGGATAAAAGGAGTTGCATTCTCATTTTTGGTTTCTTTAACGTTTGTTTTAAATTGCATCTGTATTAATTTCTGTTACATGGTGATGTGAAAAATAGCTCTTGGAAATAGTAACCATCACCCAGCTACACTGAGCAGATGATAGAGACACATACCAAACAAATTAAGTTTTGCCTCTTAAGAAAACACTTTTCTGTGTACTTGAGAAAGTAGATGGCTTGGGTTTGGTTCAGAAAATGAAAGGCCTGTTTTTATATACTTAATTGCATAAAAGAACTGAAGTGTTCAGTCATCTCTTACCCTCTTAAGGCACTTCTGAAGAGTCTAGAATTTGGAACTGTAAGAGGACAGGCAAGCGCACTGGGAGTGTGATCAGCAATTGCTCAAACTTGTGCACGTAATACTTTGAAGCACTTTGGCAGATAGAGGCAAGAAGATCGTGTTTGCCACATGAGCTCATTGACGTTCTGAGAAGAGAAATAAGGTTTTCGTATCTTTATTGTACCACCCTTATCTTTTTATAAAGTAAACCCTCATAGATCTTGCTTTTGAAGGGCCTTAGCAGAGATATTTTTCTGTTAATTTTAAGGTGAAGCAGAGTGGCAAAACCTGATCACAAAACCCACTAGGCACAGTTTGTTTAAAACTGCTCAATACTGGTATCAGTTTATTGACTGTGGATTTGTCTCTCAATTACCAGTGCCCATGATGGCAGGAGCTAATGCCCTGCAAATCGCATTGGAGTGGCTTTATTAGATTAAAACTTGATACATGCTCGTGTAAAGATGGAATTGTTTATGACCCTGGTTTGGCAGCCAGCAGGTACAGGCTGCATCAGGCTATCAAGGCAGGAGCAATGTTCTGCAGTCAAGAACTTGTGCTGAAAATTCTGTCATGAGCTCCAGGGTGCAACTTGCAGTCCCAAACCTGTAGGTCATATCTGTGCATTCAAAAAGGAGTTAACTGGGTCCAGTCTGTAAAATGGTTTGAGAGGAGTAAATGGATATGCATGTGATACTCAGTAGGAGTCAGTTTTACTAACAGAATAGTTTTCAGGTAGCTAAATCAAAGCTGAGGCTATTCTTTTGTTATTCTTTTGAATACTTTTGTTCCTTAGTATTTGAACGAAAAAACCTGCTGTTGATTTTTCTTTGTAAAGTTCAACTAGGCTTCCTACAACACTTAAAGAATGTTGAGGCTACCTGAGAACCTTTAGTTTCCAAACAATTGTATTAAAAAGTGCTTAGGGCTTCCAAAACCTTTGAGGGAGCTGTTACAAAGTGAGATACATAATCTGGGTGAAATGCTCATAAGCAAGATGCATATCTCTTCAGCTGAAATTATTTTCTTAATGCTTACAGGTACTCTCACTAAAAGACTTCTTGGTTTAGCTTAAAGCTCGGGACTGAGTATCCTTCTACCTCAGTTGTAAATAAAGAAAAGTTGCACTGAAGCTAGCAAGGTTGTACTGAGTTAAAAGGGCTGTAAATAAGATCAGAGTTAAGCCAATAATGAGCCTCTTGAGACTAAAACTCTGCTAAACTCTAGGCACCTCTGAGCTGTGATTCTAGAGACCATGTCTTAAGAGGTCAGGACTGGCTTCTCGAAGGGCACCTGTGGACTTTAAAACCTGAGCAGATTAAAGGGAAAGGTTGTGAACTGAGTCACAGCTGCCACTGTTGTTTAAACAGAGACTCCTTCCTAACTGGCAGTTGACTGTAGCTGCTTTCCTTTAGTAAAGCTACGCAAGTTGAGACTTGCTTTAGGTGGCCTAAAAAACTTGAGAGCCTGAGCATGACAGAAGATTGAACTCTGCAGACATTGGTGTTGCTGGGTCTGATGTTTTACCTGTGGCAAAGATGCTCACGTCCTTAGCACTTCTAATTTTGCCTCTCTTTCCATTCTCCAGGGAAGAAGTCAATGACAAATTACGAGACATGCCAGATGGAACATTCCTGGTGCGCGATGCATCGACCAAGATGCAGGGAGACTACACTCTGACACTGCGGTGAGCACTGAGCACTTGTGGTCCCCTCAGCAAAACCCTGAGGAGCTGTTGCCGTACCAGTGACAGCCCTGGCTGTGTAAAGCTCATGTGGCTCAAGCTGAGGGATGTTCCCAGTTCTGCACACCACAGAACAAGCAAATAAAGAGCCAAGTCTGACAGTTCTGCTCTGTGCACTGAGTCCTGTCCCTCACTAAACACTACCCTAAGGATCTCTGTAGATTAGATGGGGCTCAGGGAGGAGAGCTGCTTCATAGTTTCAGAACTGCTAAGGTAAAAGGTGTTTGTAAACTAGGCCTTTGATTAATGGGAGAGTGTTGAATACCTCATCAGCATGCAGCTCTGGAGAACTGAACACAGTGTCTCGGTAAAAAGAGTATCTTGTGCTTTCTGATCTAAAGTTTAGGAAATACTGACTTGGAGCCATGTTCTTTTCTTCATTAAAATCGTCTGCAAGTGGCAGGTTTCCCAGAGCTGCCCCAGCCCTGTCGGCTGCAGTTAGGCAGAGACCTCCTCATGTGACTGGCTCTGGTGCCTTGCCCAGCCTGCCCAGCGACTTGCCTCTGACAGGCTCCCAAGGCTGGCTGTTAGAGGCAAGTGGGCAAGGCACAGAAGCCACAGCCTTTGTAGCACACCCTTGGGAGTTACTGTGATATGGCAGGTATTTGATCCTGCCGTGAAATTCCATTGCCTTAATGGTAGGCTTGATCCCAAGGGTGTAGTTAAAATTCTGCTGTAACTTCTGCCTCAAAGTTCACAGCCTGTGTGCTAAGGTTTGGCATGATTTGGTTATTTTACTGAACGCAGCTGTCTTTAGGAGGCAAAATTGTAAATGTGGGAGGACAGGACAGTGTCTTAACAGTCTGTTGTTGGGAAAAAAAAAGGAAGAAATAAGCACTATATTTGGGGAAACCACTAGAATGTATAAATCTGGGTAACATAAAGTCCTAAATTTACAACCATCTTGTAATCCTCAAAGGATTTTGTTTAGGTTCGTGTGTCCTGTATTAGCACCCATAACTCAAAAAGACTGGTTAATAATTGTATAAATCTGTGCTCAGTTGTATACTATTAGTAACCCTGAATTGCAGGAAATTATGGGTTTGGGTTTTCTTGTGCCTCCTTGATTCAGCCTTCAGCATCCTCCTTTTCCCTTGCAAAACTTCTGGCAAAGCTAGGACTTAAATACCGTAAGCTGGCTCCAGAATGAACGCATAGGAAGAGATTTACTTTGGGCTTTGCTCCTGTTCAGATAATCTGATGATAATTCTGTGTGTATTGACTCTTAAACTACCTAATACTGCTACTGTGTAAAGAATCACTGTGAAGGTGTGCAGTGTGGAAGCCACTTGCCCAGGAATGTCACCGGTGTCTTTGTTAGCAGCCTTAGTTCTGATGAGGGATGGGAGGGACACAGTAAAACCTCTGAATGACTGTACTTTACAGGAAGGGTGGCAACAACAAGCTGATAAAGATCTATCATCGGGATGGAAAATACGGCTTTTCTGATCCACTGACATTTAATTCAGTTGTGGAACTCATTAACCACTACCGCAATGAGTCTCTTGCTCAGTACAACCCGAAGCTCGATGTGAAGTTGATGTATCCCGTGTCCCGGTACCAGCAGGTAAGATCTTCATCAGACTCCAATAGCTATTAGTGCAGACAAGAAAAAAATTGCAGATGTGTATGTAATTCTGGGTTTTCTCTATGAATAGCCTGATTATTTTTTTTACAGGAAAAAAAAATGGTGAATTTTCATATTTGTCCTCACCTGGGTCTTCCAAATTGTCTGACCATCTAAGCTGCTACATTTTATCAGGTTTCCAGTCTCCATCTGAGTCCAATGGAGAATTCAAACCCTGACATGCAGCAGAGTTGAGCCTCTGAGAAGCCTTTTAATTTCCCCTTGGACCTTTGTGAACCCACTGAGTACTGTTCTAGCCAGTGCTACCCATATGAGCTGTGCAGCTGCTCACTCTGTGCACAGCCATCTAAATTTTTCAAGAACATTTTTTAAACTTTTATTCGGTAGCCCAAGACACATTCTTGCATTAAGGAAAAAGAACAGAGCTTTTTGGAAAAAAAAGAAACAACTCTGATCTCTAACTTAAGATTCTAAGCAATTTGCTTCCTTCTTTCTTGAAGAGGGGATAGCAATCCTGAAAGTAAGGTGTGGTGTGTTTTTGGAAGTTTAGTATTTTGGCACAGTTCTTGGTGTCCCATAGTTCCAGTTCCTACTGTCTGTAAACTGTGGAACATGTTGCACAAAGGAAGGCGGGTTTAGATACAGTGTTCTCTAGAAACTGGATTATAAACATGATGCTAATATCTGTAAAATGCAAATGTGCATAAGAGGACAAATGAATACTCTTAAGGAAAAGCTGCTTTGCTTGAAGACTTAATAGCTCTTTGTATGTGCAGGATCAGTTGGTGAAAGAAGATAATATAGATGCAGTAGGTAAAAAGCTTCAAGAATACCATGCTCAGTATCAGGAAAAGAGCAAAGAGTACGACAAATTGTATGAAGAATATACCAGAACATCACAGGTTGGTTCTGCTTTGGCTCTTTGTAGAGTCTGTTTCTTGTTGTTTAAAAAGCAAAGAAAATGATTTTAACCTGTTAAGGCTAATAAAGGCAATATGAGGAAAAATCGTAGTAAATTGTGGAATAGAGCAAGGAGGTTTCAGATTTGATGGAAACAGTGAATATTGCTCATTACTGGTAGTCTTAGAGGTAAGGTGTGGGGCAAGGAAGAAAGGACCTGAGCTTTCTAGTATAAGGTAAAGCTGTGAAGAAGGCCAACACCTACAAGTTTTACACTGCAGGCTTCTTCCTTGACTGCTGAGTATTTCCAGCTGCCACATGCTGCAGTGAGAATTGTAGAGGGACTTGTCCAGGTTTTTTGTGAAGTCATGTGCGAGTCAGTTACCAGATATTATGCATAAAGGAAGTGTGAATACGGTATTCAGACTGCTTCTTGTAAAATAAGATAGTTCATATATGGGGTGGAGGTTTGCTGGCAGTCTTCCTGCAAACTAAGATGGAAAATATGACTAAAATATTTGAGGGGTTTGCAGCCTAATAGAGAGCATCAAGTAGAGGAGGAGGGTAGACTTATAGGGAGTAAGTCTGCCTGGTTCTTTCCTGACCTTACTCAGACATTTGACTGAATTTAAAGCTGATTAATCCCATTTTAACTTAGTGGGGGGGGAAAAAGATCATCTTCTCAGTCAGTTTAGGGAACATAATCAAGTGTTGCGTTGTCATCTGTATTATGAACAAATGATGAAGAACTCTTTCCTTACATAGGAAATTCAGATGAAGAGAACTGCAATTGAAGCATTTAATGAAACAATTAAGATATTTGAGGAGCAGTGCCACTCACAAGAGCGATACAGCAAAGAATACATCGAGCGATTCCGCAGGGAGGGGAATGACAAAGAAATTGAACGGTGAGCTCTCGAGTTGTGTTTGCTTACCTGGAAAAACTGGTGTCCACACTGACACTGCCATTACAGCGTCGTATAAACCACTTTGGAAGCTCACTATTTTCTGAGACCTTCCCTCAAGGTATCTCAGCCTTCAGTAAAGCTCTCTCCTCTCAAGGAATTGCGGAGCTGGGAAATCTCTGGATTATCCTCTCTTAACTTCAGTAAATCAAGATACTTCTTATTAACTTCTTAACTTCAGTAAATCAAGATACTTCTTATCCTCTCTTAACTTCAGTGAACCAGAGGACCAGGAAGGAACAGGAAATAATGATTTAATTTGCTTATCCTATTTCTATTTGGATTTGCTCAGAATATAATTCAGAGAAATCTTTACTTGCAAACTGTGAAATGTAGATAAATCTGGTAAATCTCATTGTCCGTAGCTGTTTTTAGTTGCTTTCAAAGAAGATCAATATTTAGTAGCTGTCATCTAACAAATTCAGTAAGGGCCTTGTTTGAAACTGCCCTTCTGAGAGGGTATTAGCAGAAAAAGCTGGATCTAGGCCTTTGAAGAAAGACCAGGTATAATGCCTAAGTTGACATGGTGCTTTATGAACCACCTGAAGGAGGTTTTTGGACCAGAAACAGTTACCCGTAACAATCTCACTATGCAATTGTGGTGCTTCATTCTTAGTTAAAGACAATTAACAAGCAAAAGATGTAATTTTCCTGAATCACACAAAACCTGCAAACTAACCTTGAATGAAGAGACAGGCAGCGTTACTTCCTGGTAGCTCTTGATAGTAATTGAAGTCTGCATTTGTAATCTTGCTATTGCTGGTACCTGTGGGGGGCTGCATAATTGGTATAACAAAAGCTGAATCTGACTGTGAAGGAGGAATCTGTTCTAGCTTACCTTCCTATAGAGAATTTCTTCCTGCATCTCTGCCAGAAGGAAATATATTAAGGTAAACTGAAGGTTGCAGGCCCTCTGGCAAGAGGTCCTTCCTGTCACTCTTACAGTAATTTTCATGTAAGGATGAGGTGGTCAAAGGGAGGAGCTGCTGTTACAGTAGTCCTTCTGATACTCTTCTGTAAGTGCTACCAGTAGGTTCAATCCTTCTGGACTGGTTTGACCTCTTCTCTCATACTCATTTGCAGGATAATGATGAACTATGAAAAATTAAAATCACGCCTGGGTGAGATCCATGACAGTAAAATGCGCCTGGAACAAGACTTGAAGAAACAAGCTCTGGACAACAGGGAGACTGATAAGAAAATGAACAGTATCAAGCCTGACCTAATTCAGCTCCGCAAAATCAGAGATCAGTATCTTGTGTAAGTAAGCCTGACCCATACCTCAGAATAGTGTCTCTGATGAATCTGATTAATGGCTGTTTCCATCAGGATAATGAGAATTTAATTTTCTTTTCATAACCAAAGTTCTGTTAGTGCTAAGATGCTACAGTCTGGCAGGGGATGTGTGAGTACTGGTTGGCCTCTTCATGACTTCATTATTTAAAGAGCCAGCCACAACTAGATTCTGCAACTCCTGTAAATAAAAAATTTAAGAAAAATTAGTTATAAACAAAACCTGTGGCTGCTAATACAACAGATGTTAGTACTTTTTTTTCATTAGGTATCTCAGATGTTGCTTATACCCACACTTGATTTCACCACCACTGTTACCCAGCTAATGTCCCTGGGCTGGACACAGACTGTTTGTCTTGTCTGAGCTTCAGCTTGCTCACTATGAAAACCCATACACGTGCTCTGAAGTAATGTATTAATGTTCTCTTCTTCTGGCAGATGGCTCAATCACAAGGGGGTGAGACAGAAGCGAATAAACGACTGGCTGGGGATCAAAAATGAAAATATTGATGAGTAAGTGTCACTATACATATGATTTTATTGAGAAGTGTTCCATTAATAAGTGTTTTCTCTTGTGGGGTTGGTAACAAAAACCACCAGTTTCTCAGTAAAGGACTGGAGTCACGGTGATGTCATGTGAGGCGGCAACTCTGCTGAAACATGTAGGAATAAAATCAAGATCTAAGTGGAAGCCTTTAATATAATGTTCGCTAGGAGCCCGACCTCCCAGTTTGGGCAACTCTGGTATTTCTTTGTATGATTTTTGCAAAAACAACTGCTTATCGACTCCTTTACTGATCACTGGTTAACAAATTTATCCTCTCAGCACATACTTTGTGAATGAAGAAGATGAAAACCTGCCACATCATGATGAGAAGACTTGGTTTGTTGGGGATCTCAACCGTATCCAAGCAGAAGACTTGCTCTGTGGGAAACCTGATGGAGCATTTTTAATTCGCGAGAGTAGCAAGAAAGGATGTTATGCTTGTTCTGTGGTGTAAGTCTGTTTTCCTTTTTGTTCTAACTACTCAATTCATAAATCTCTACCAAAGCTCTTTATTTTGGAGAACAAAAGCCAGGCCTAGCTTAGGCCTACCCATTGGAATGTGTTGCATGTTTGCAGGAAGACCGGCATTGTAAAAGCTTTGTAACAAAAATGTGCTTTGAATGTGCAATAACTGTAGTCCTGCAGCCTCTGCAGTTCCCACAGTTGTTAGTACAAAATTCTGAAGTATCCCAACTTGAAGCTCTGTAGTCTAGTAAGTAAGTGAGGGCCTGATTCTCCTGTATTCTTCCCTGCTAAGGGACACATGGGAAGAAATAGGGTGGGGCTGTAAAGGTGTGGCATCCTCCGTTCTCATTTTCATGCCCAACTCTAGATCTTTCTCTTGTATTTGTAAGGTAGTGGTGGATTCACAGGATTATTTGTGAGCAGTAGTTTTGATGACATTCACACAGCCTTGCATTGATTTCTTGTATTTCACTTCATTTTATGCTGATGTAAGGAAGGTCAGAAATACCCTGACTCCATTATCTAAAAATCCTTCAAGCCTGTCCTGGAGTCCAAAATGGCTTTCACTGATTTATTTCACATGAGGTTAATTGCTTCTGAGCACAAGTCTGAGAAATGAATATATGAAGGTTTAGCACCTCAAGGTAGCTGAAGATTGTAGTATCTGCTGTGTTCAATGTTCTGTTCATTGCAGTCCACTCGTGTTGGGTTCATCAGATGCTTCTGTTTGGTTGGGATCATGCTACAGGCTCGCAAAGGGGTGGCATAAAGTAACCTGTTCGTACATGTGACTGGGATTGTAACAGGCTCCAGGACAGGGATTACATAATACCCGATCTTTCTGGCAGATAAGTTTTTCTAGCAGCTTTGGAATTGCTGTGTTCCAGTAGCTGCTTTGCCAAGTTGGAGACTCAGTCACTATGGCTTCAGATAATGAATCAGCTTGAACCCTTCCCATGCTTAACATTAAAAAATGCACATGGCAGGCTAGCACTGTGTTTCATGGAATACTTTGTAGGTCCTGATAATTTGTGGGTTTTGGTTTCTTTGCTTAGTGGAAAGGTTTCTAGGTAAGTTGAGCACAAAGTCATTGCTGACTTTGGGTGCTTATCTTCTTGGTTCAGCTCTTGACTTTTTTTCCAAGGAACATTTGGAGAACAATGCAGTAGGGAATTGTACTGCTGGGATGGAAGAGCCCTCTTATGTGGATTATTATGCAAGAGCGTTTAATCGCATGCCCTGAAGCACTGTTTCTTCACAGACTATATTAATCTCCTCCACTTGCATCTACTGGGTCCTCCATTATGTAATCCAGCGAGTGGCAGAGTTGCTGCACTAGTTAATTGTTAATAGACTGTCACTTTGGGTTTGTCCTTTAATGTTAAACTCTCCTCTTTCCTTTCCTTGCAGAGCTGATGGAGAGGTGAAACACTGTGTGATCTACAGCACTCCAAGAGGTTATGGGTTTGCAGAACCATACAACCTGTACAGCACACTTAAGGATTTGGTTCTTCATTACCAGCAGACATCCCTTGTCCAACACAATGATTCCCTAAATGTCAGGCTTGCCTATCCTGTCTACGCACAGATGCCCCCCTCTCTCTGCAGGTAAATTTTGGGGAGGAGGAAAGCGTTGGCTATCTTGGATTCTTTTCTACGATTTTTATTAGAACTCGGAGGGCATTCTTTCTCCTTAGACTGCTTGTTTTGCACAAGAAGTGATTCTGTGAATGTGAATCAAAAAGAGGCCTAGCAGCAACAAGACGACAACTTGGGTGTAGGTGTCCTGGTGCTACCTTAAAAGCTCAGCTGTGCTTTTACACCGATACTTTTGTTTCCTTATGAGGGGAATAAACTCAACGCAACGCATACGAAAATACTGGAAGCAAAGCATCATTTTATGGAGATGATTTTTTGCCAGGCACCTTCAGTGGAACTTCTAATTGGATTTTGTTTTCTCTTGTTCTAGTAGACACAATTTGAAGCCTCTACCTGAGGCACTGGTAATGTCTTTCAGTCTTAAACTCCCAACAAACTAGGGGGAAACTCTGCCACAGCAATTCTTCTCTGCTAATTTTAGCAGCTTCACTGCGATTCAGCCGGACTTCCAAAAGAGGGCTTGTCTTGAGGTAGCATGGAATTTGGTGAGAGAAGACCAAAGGAATTATGGGAAAGTTTCAGGTTTTTATTTAAATGGAAAAATGCTTGTAAAAGGAAAGTTGCTTTATTTTTTTGCCAACAGTAACAAAGTTTTGGTTTCAATGGCACTGCAGGTCTTCGCTTAAAGGAAACATAACCAAATTGAACATGCCAAAACTTTGTTCGTTGCTAGATCGAGCACTTACGGGGGAGGTTGCATTAGCATCCGCACATACTTTCTGCACCAAAACTTGAAACAAATAAAAGGAAAAGCTAAACATTGTGTGTCTTCAAAACACTAAATTTGTCTGATCTGATGTAATTGCTCACTCTCCTCTTTCTTCACCCACTCTCCCTCCCATTCCTCAGCTTGGGATTCTGTTTTCAGATTTTTAATGATACTGTGCTTCAGAATGTAAACCAGAATGAAGCTTGCACTCTCCTGCTGCAGGTCTCTTGCTGAACAGTGACAGACTCTTGTAGCGCTTGATTTTGGTACAGAAGAGGTCGGTGTAATCAAATGCTTCTGGATGGCTTATTGTACCAAATTATTTGGTGGGGTACAGTCACTTCGAGCTGTAAGAAGTGAGCATGCTAATCATAGATCTCTGATTTGTTCTTTGCAAGCTGGGTTCTGAACTCTCACACCACTGCAGCCAAGCAAGATTTTACCCTGGTATAATCTAAATTCTCTTGTAGTTATTTTTGATATGGTGCAAAACACAGGAAGGGAAGAGAGCCATACTCCTCAGTTATTGGATGTCTGGTAGCATCCTTTGGCAAGGGCTGCTGTCAAATATTGGAGTGGGTAGTCCTGGGCTTCATCAACTACAGCGATCATCAAATAAATCCCCTCCCTGGAAAGTGTACAAAGCAGCTTATTTCCATTCCTTAAGCTTCTAAAATGAAAAAGAGCTAAGTTTGGCAAACTGAACTACTTGGCATCAAAGCACAACTGGCAAAGCAATTGTTCAGTGTGCAACCTTGAAAGTTACTTTTGTTCCCATTACTGGAAGCGTTTCCCTTGCAATGCACCCATTGTGCAGGACAGGAAGCAGACAGTCATGCAGGTCTGAGAATGCTGGAGACCCATTTCTGACCCTGGAGCTGATTTCCTGTTCAAATGGCTTTTTTCTGTAATGCCTGGGCAGTAGTGCCAGGCTTGTTGATGTATAATGTTTACACTAGAAGTATTATTTCACTGAATGTCTTGAATTCACAAGTAGGGAAGTGACAAGGCTGGAGCACTGACAGCCATTGCAGGAAGGGTAGTCTGGTTGCCTGGCATGCCATGACATTTTTTATTTTGCACTAGTGACCCTGACTCATCCCAGCCACTTCCTAATTGGCCAGAGTGCAATCCTCAGGCAAGGAATTGTATAGATGCCGCTTTTACTCATTTAAATGATGCCCTACAAAGCTTAACCAAAACTGTGAGAGAGAAGAATAAAATTCACATAAGCTGCTATGTCAAAATGAACCACATCTGCTTGTGTGTCCCTTCTCCTTCCCCAGGAAAAAAGGAAAAATGAGACATAGCCTGTGCTATTAGTGAAAATCTTGAATGGTTTCCTCAGTGGTCTGTGGACATGGAATTTTTTCTTTATAAAGAAACTTGCCTCTACATCTTGGCTAATTTGCAGTTCTAATTGGTACCTGTACAGCTGCCATTCTCACACCTCTCAGGCATCTAGCATTCCCTTGGTGCTGGGTTGGGACCAAATGCCTGATGAGGGAAATCAGTTCAAAGGCACAAATGATAGCCAGGTGCCTCATGCCTGTGGAAAAACCTGTGTGAGAGGAGTGTCTGGTTGTTTTCCCTGCCCTTGTGATCTCTCTGCACTCTCTTACTGACAGTGTTAACATTTGAGGCTGACGAGGCCCATATTTCTGATCCCTGCTTTTGTGACAGAGATAACCTGGCCAGAGTGTTTCACATCTGCCCCGATTTCAGGTAGGGTTCAGTTTTGTTTTAAACAGGCACAGATCTACTTCCAGGCTCATAAATCCTGGCACACCCTTGTAGTCCTGACAGCAGCAGGATAGCAGAGCAGGGCTGTCTGAAGTCTCCCTGTGGTGGAATGTGATTGATCCTGTGAGGTCTTGGTCCAGGCTCCAGCCCTGGCTCTGCCAAGGTAAATACAGTGTGATTCCATTAGCATCTGTGAAGGTAGCTTGGCTTTATCGTGGTGTGAGTGAGTTGGGACTCTTGGGCCTTTGCTCCCCGAGATCTTTTTGCTGATCACAGGTGATGTATTTGCTGTGAATGATGGACCCAGAGCCAATAAGCCATCCTGAAGTGTTCTTTGAAGTTCTGTTTTGCCCAAACCTTCAGACCAGGGCTATGGGCAGGCAAAGCTTGTGTTCCTTGTACTGGCTCCCTTATTCTGAGCAGTCTCCCCGAGGCCGTTTTGCCACTGTTTCTCTCTGTGTTTGGTTTAGGCACCTGAAGTCCCAGCTGCTGCCATTGTTCCCTGTTGACTCACATGTGCTATTGCACAGATTCTTTTTGCAACTGTTTTGCACTCAGAGACCGAATGAAAATTGGTATAAAATCAACTGACAGGAGTAGCTGGTGTGATCTATGGAGCAAGGGCTTGGTCCTGCACCTCTCATTGTGCTTGGCCTAATTCTGTTTGCTCAGTAGCGTTAGACCTGTGAGAAAACCCACAGCTTCCAGGAGCTGTTCTACACTTGCATGACTGAGAAATCAGAAATGGGCCTGTGTAGTGCAGGATTACACCCCAGGATGAAAAGCAGCTGTTAAGCCTGAAACAAATACAGGAAATGTGAACATAGAGGCAAAACAAAGAAACTCAAGTTCTTTTAAAACAGTAAGATGTGAGAAGGTTTTAATTTTAAGAGTCAGAACATCAGGAGGAAAGGGGGAAGTAGCCTCACTGTCATAGTAGCCATCTGGTACTAGGCTGCAGTTAGAGGAGCATTGATCTCATTGACCCATATTGTATTAAATATATATGTAGAGTTAAATAAATAACTTTTGCACAGTGTTAAATGGGGGAGGGGGGGAGGGGATGCTGAAACTCGAATATGCACAGTTTCTTCTAATCTGTTTTGAAGTATATTTGCAGGGAATTAGGGGTGATTCAGTATTTTGTATTGGTATGGATGGAAATCAGGTCTGCTTCCACAGTTGCCATTGGCCCCATTGTGTCAGCCACGAGTGCCATGTTTTTGAAGTTAGTGAGTTATAAATCTTTTGCCACTACTTTCTTTATTGATTACGAGTAGCCTGAGCATGGGAAGAACCAACCTAGAAACAGAGGGATGTCTCAACAGATGCTTCACTAGTGTGTGGAGCAGTAATGTGTGATTGTCCACCTTCTGATACTGGAGTGCTCTAGTTTTGGGTGTTGTATTTGGGTTTTTATTTCATTCTCCTCAGCAGTGAAGTGAGTTGCTGCTTTGCACCGTTGGTAGTTGCAATCTAGAGTTATATCCAGTACAGCCCTCTGTCTTATGCCAAAAATAAAATGCTCTTTCCACACTCATCTCTCTTGAGGTGGCATATGTTCAAGAAGTTTTCCATTTAATGTGATGAGCCTGATTCTTTTCTTGCTGACACTAGTGTTAGCAAGACTTCCACAACCAAAAGCCATTCCCAGGAAAAAAACTTGCATTTAGTCATAGCTGAATTCTAGTCACAGCAGGGCAAAAATCAAAGTTTTTCCCTCGCAAAGCCGGGCAACTGTAATGGGACTGTGGAAATGAATGTTGACACTTAGTGCTGTTTTGGGGAGGACAGGAGAAGGAGGAGGGTCTTGGTTGCCCCAAATCCTGGGCTCTCAGCAGGCTTAGGTGGCACCGTGTCTGTAACTGAACGCTGTGGCTGTTTAAAACAGCAGAATTGCTATAGGAGCGTCACACTTTAAGTTTGGAAAAGCCCCTTATTTGGTACTTGAACAATCTCGCTTCTGTTTTTGAATGTCTGTTTATTTTTTATTTTTTGTTACACTAACAGGGAGTAAAAATCTGAAATGTTAGTGAGTCTTGTATGCTTGCTGCATTATGCAGACATGAAACAGGTACTGCTTGTGGATCAGAAGGGGTAAGAGACAAACAGGTTCAAAATGCAGTTTTACAAAGCACTCTGATGGGTTGGGGGTTGTTTGGTTTAGACCATGTTTAAAATCAAGTTTTCTTATGTGTATTTTCCTTATAGTTGATTTGCAACCTCTGCTTTTGCAATAGCAAAATCAAAATAACATTCCCGAAGAACAAAAATGCTGTGAGGGGAGGGGGGTCAGGCCTGCTCAAATTCAGCATTCAAAGCAAATAGCTTTAGTGGAGAGGAAGGATCAGCACCCTAAAGTATCCCTCTGGTTGTAGTTCAATGAAGCAGGAGACAGGCCGTGAAGCAGAAACCTCTGCCTGGAACCACGAAAATAAGAGGAGGTGCCAGAGCAGACCCTTCCCTTTGGAATAACCAGTTGTACTCTCCTTAAATACACATGCAGGAGAGGGTTTAGGGAATTGATATAAGTCCTTGAGCAGCTGCTGCCCTTTCTGTATGGGAAGGGAACTTGCACTGCTGATCCCCTTGTTTCCCTTGGCACACGAGCAGCTGGGAGAAGGGAAGGACCAGCCCAAAGAAGCGCCGGCCTGTTCGTCAGGCAGCTCAGCCAGTTCAGCCCTGCGTGAGCAGCAGCTTTGGACGGGGTTACATGAAGTTTGGCCAACATTTTTGTGAATCTTGCATTCTGTGGGCAGAAATACTTTCCACCGAATGGGAAGGGAAAAAAAAGAAAATCTCTCTTGAAATCTTCTCAGTTCCTTCCTGTTTGTTCAAAGGGGCAGATTGGGAGCTTTAGCTTGTTAACTGTTTAGATGATGACAGTGCTTGAAGTGCTGGTCTTTGGGGCTGGCTCCAGACAATTAATGCAGAATTTGCATTTTTTAAATTGCTATTGGCATAGACTCACTGTATTTTATGACTACACTCGCCATTTGTTCTAAAGTTTGCCTTTAAAAAGTGTAATATGAGCTTCAGAGGCAAGGGGAAAATAAGTGAGATGGGCCCTTTTTGATAGAAAAAACGCTTCGTTGATCAACGTGTATTAGAGAAAGCAGCTTTAATTTGATGCCCCCCTCCACCACCTTCCCTTGGGATTGCTTCTGTGAGATCGGCATTGGCAAAGGAGGGGAGGGATATTTCCCCCTGTATCCAGCAACGCCGTTCTCATGCACTTTCCAAGTGCTTGTAGCAAGAGGCTTGGGATCGTTTGGAGAAAGTTACTGCATCCAAAGACAAAAAAAAAGGTCTCTAGGGGTGACTGTCACCCCCCAGCAGGGGGTTGTAGGATGCTGGGGCTGGCCCGAGCTGCCCCCGGGTCTCTGTTGGCTGCAGGGCGGGGCTCACGTTCAGTCGGCTGGGTCGGGGTTTTGATCTGTTTTGTTTTCGTGAGTGACTTCTACATCCAGCAAAGATCTGTTTGATGAAAACCTGTTAATTTTGTATATCTGGCTGTTTATTGCACCATGGGATTGTAATGGTCTGCATCATCCGTGTGTGTGTGCGCGTGCGTGTGTGTGTATATGTACTGTATGTATATAGATATATGTAAAATATATTCACGTACACATTTATATGCATTAGCTGTAAGTGGCACTGCCCCTTAAAAATAAAACGAAACTCACCGTTAGCACATTCTGCCACATGTTTAGGCAGAATTGGGTTGGTTTTTTTGTCAAATGAAAAGGAGTTTATTGTGTTCATCTTGCATATGTACTTCTGAAATGCTGAACTCTGGATTTCCTCAGGGGGGTTGCTACTATATATTTGTAAACAGTTAATTTGGGGTGTTACTTACTCTGGGACAAAGCATTCAACCGTGTCCCAAGCAAAGGCTTAGCAAAAGAAACCCCTCTTGCTCTCCTGTGAGACACAGTGATTGTTTGCACGTTTCAGTGGCCCCTCAGTGCCCCCTGTCCAGAGCTGATGTGCAATGGGTGGTGTTGGTGCGTGTCCCTTTGTGAGTGGACTCTTTGTACAAGGTGTGGTTCAATGTACAGCATGAGTGGGTGTTTGATCTTGTGTCGAGGGCTGAAATAACAGCACACTCCTTTGTACAATCTTTGCATCAATGTTTCTGCTTTTCTTTGACTTCTATTTTCTTTAAGGGAAACTGCATCTGTTAAGAACCTGCTTCTCCAGAAGCTATCGAATTATTTTGTTTTCCAGATGAATTCCAGCATGTAACTTTGGTACTCTTGTTTGTTATTTGTGTAAAATCTGTTCTTCTGTCGTTTATGGTGTAGTCGGGGAGGGGGGTGGGGGGAAGAAAAGAAAAAAAAAAAGGAATTCATGTAGTTTAACTTTTAAAGAAAAGAAACAAACTGCTTCATAAGGAAACCAAGTGTATGTTAGTGTTTTCTGACAAGTCATCCTGTAGTTTCTAGCTCAGTAATGCAACACTGTACTTGTCACCGGGTGTGTTACAATTTTGCTGTACTTTCTTTTACTAGATGGTTGGGCTTTTAAATCCCAGACACTAAGCATCCTGGGCCTACTTGCTCTAGATCAAAAAAAATGCAATAAAAAAAAAAATTGCAATAAAGCACATTGACATGTAATGTTTTAGAAGGATGTACTGACAGCTGTTTCTAATAAATTCCGAACTGCAGCGTGGTCGGGCTGCCGTGGTGTAGCTGTGTTTGTCTCCCAGCCGAGGCCATGGGCATCATCTTTAGAAGCTTTAAAAAAAAAAGACTTGCAGAGGTCTGATTTCCTGTAGGCTGGAGAGAAAGCCCCTCCTGGGGCTGGGAGGAGGGAGGAATACACGTAGCACACGCGCGTTCCTTAATGGAGCCTTCCCTGCGTTCCTTTCACAGCGTCTTCTGAGGCAGCGGGAGCCATCAGCAGTGTTCTTGCATGGCTCACTGCTTCCTCTGCCGTCAGGGAAAACCACATTTGGTGATGCCGCTGTTGGTGCTGGAGGAAGAGGAGGGGATGCACCACTTGGGCAGACTTAGGAAAGACATGGCTCAGCTGCATCCATTCACCTAGACATTGCAGGAGTTTAGGAAATCACTGTTTGCTTTCCCAGTTCCTTCATGAGCACCAGGCACTGGAACCACTGGAACATCAGCGAGTTTGGGGGTGGTGTTGCTGCTCCTCTTTCATTCCAAACACAGGTGATGGCAGGAGGGCAAACTTGGGGGGACATTTTGCCCCTTAAACTTGGGAGTCGGATGGGATGCCACCCCAGAATCCTCAAATTTAGGGCAGGGGCAGTGGCTGTGCGTGGCTCGGTGTTTTTGCAGCCTCATGAGTCGGCGTTTTTGCAGACTGATGAGCAACATTTTTCCAACCTCCTGAGTCAACCATTTTTTTTTAAATGCTGCATCGGCATTTTTCACAGGATCAAGTAAGCCTTTTCAGCTGCTGAGTCAGCATTCCCTCCATCACTCACACCACAGGCCCCTCCACCAGCAGGCTGGGAACACCCAACTGGGCAGAAAAGTCCCTGATCATGGTGCAGGGGAGCTGGGAGCACCCGAATGCACCCTGAGGGCTGACTCGGGCATCTGTCGTTACACCCAGCAAGGAGCTCACCCTGTGTTACAGCACCTCGGGATGCTCCCTGCTGTCCTGCCCACAGGGAAGGGGCACAACACGGGAGGGATGCAGCCACTCAGAAACATCACCTGGAACAGCAGGAGCCACGTGGTACCCAGTGGATGAGCCAGGGGCTTTGTGGGTCTGTGTTCACTGCACTGGCACCCCCAGGCGAGAGGGGAGCGATGGGGAAACATCAGCAAGAAAGCGGGAGGACTCTGCAAGCTGCTGCAGGGCCCTGGATCTTTTTTATTATTATTTATTTCTTTTTAATATGGGCTAATGAGGTAGAATTGCAGGAAAGATGTAAGTCACTAATTGGCAAATAGTTTTTCAGGGCTTTGCCAGACTGTTCGCTGTGTTATGAAAACATCACAGCCAGAGCCGGCGTAGGAAATTTCCAAGTGGCCGTGCTGACTGGATGGAAAGAAAAACACCTCCCAGCTCAGATGTCTTCTCAGAGAAAGGGCAGATCCCGGGGATTTTTCCATCCTCAGCAATTCCACAGAGCTTCCTGCAAGACCCCTGGGTTCCCCCCCACTCACACACGGGAGCCTTCCCAGGGGCAGGCAATAGCCCAGCACCCCCAGGCGTGGCACCACAGGGCAGGGGCACCGGATGGATGGACAGATATCCCCACACTGCTTTCATGGGATTTCTGTTCCCCCCCATGCAGGAGCCCGCTCTGGTGGGAGATTCATGCGAGGAGCTTGCCCATGGGAAAAAACATCTGGCAGGAAAAACCCAAGCACCTCCAAAAGCCCATCCTCCCCCAGCCAAAATGCCCTGATGTAAGGGATCAGGGTTTGGTTTGAAACCCGGGGCTTGTTGCAGCAACCAGGCTGCTCCACTTCTCCTCCTTGGTTTCAGCTCTCAAAATAGACTTATTTTAGTCTAATAGTTTAGTTTAATAGGCACCGTGTTGCTGGGCAGCAAGAGCAACACAACCACAGCCATAGCTCCGAGTACCACAGTCGTAAATAAAGGGCAGGGTGGTGAGTGTGCTGCACAGCACCTTGAGTAGCCCAAAATCCGTGAGGGACGTGTTTGCCTGTCCCCTCGTGCCCACTCCAACATGCACAGCCGGAATGTGGGATCCATCAGGTGCCTCTGCCATGAATGAAGCACCTGAACCTGGAAATGCAGCCGGGGCAGCTGCTTCTCACACCAGTCCCACTGGGTTTGGGGTTGTGGTGGGTGCAGAGGTACCCACGACGGAGGGTGCTGCCTGAATCCCCTGGGCACAGGACCCCTCCCAAAGAAGCACAACCTGGCTGAGCCCCAGGGACACACAAGGATGGGGGAGTGCTCACCCTGGTCATGGGCCACAATTCATCCCCGTGACACACGAGATGCAGCATTTCCCTCCTTGGAGCATCACGTTCAAGCTTGGGGCAGCAGTCGGCAGCTTTCAAGTGAACTGGTGGATTGGCCACAGACCCAGACTCCCAGTTTCTCGGGAAATCTCACCATCTTGCTCATCAGGCTTAATTCAAATTGAAACAAAATGGCAATGTACAAAATTTGACTCTGTACAATACTTTCAAGGGGGGAAAAAACATCCCACACAGATTTTGGTTGAGCTGGCACAGTCCCACACCAGCACTGGCCTTTCTGTACCAATGTTATCCGTGAGCCCAGAAGGGTTGGAAGGACAGAGGCTTCACCCTGACCAACATAATCTACTTCCCTGGCTACTATTTTCTCCAGATTTTCTCTTGACTGCTATTTTCATCAAATCTCTTCTTTCCGATGGCAAATCTTTCTCCCTGAGGAGATCTAATTGGCCTTGTAGAGAAGTGATGGGTAGGGGACAAAATGCCAGGGCACCATCCACGTGAAGTCTCTGTGCTCCCTGGGCAGAAGGTGTGGTGGAGCAAGAGGAAAAGGCTGCGGAGCACCAGCCTGGGTTGCTGCCCACTCTCCTGCCTCCCAACCCATCCTTGGTGGTGGTGGTGGCTCCTGGGAAGTATCCTGGCCACCTCTGCCCGGTCACTCTGCCGCATTGCGGGGCAGAACCCGCTGCAGGTTCCCCCGGGCTCCAGCTCTCCTGTGCACAGCCATCTGCCCGGAGCCCTCCCTTCCCTGGCCCCACCAGACCCAGGCCATCTCCCCAAGACAAGGGGCAGAGCCTTGACCTCTCCGTTGGAGCAAGAGGCAGCTCCTCACATCGAGCTGGCTCAGCCTCCCAGCCCTGATGCAAACTAGAACAACTCAGGGTCTGGCTCCCAGAAGAGGGGTAAGCAGCAGGAAGAGGAGCGTGAGCTGTCACAAGGCCTCAGGGGCAAGCAAAGGCATGTCCCATGGTGGAGCATCTTCAGGCAGACTAGGGTGCCAGGAGGGCAGGGGCCAGGATGTGCCCATACATCCCAAAAACCTCTCCCTGTGCTCCTGCATGGGCTTCTGGGCAAGATCCCGGCTCTTCCGGCTGCTGCCACAGGTCTGTGCCCAGGAGAGGCACTCGATAGTCACAAGCCTGCTTCAAGCAGAACTGTGGCTGGAACATTTCCCAAGCTTTTTCCCTCTGCTCGCACTTTCAAGGGAAGGGGCAGGATGGGTGCACTGAGAGCAGAGCCAGGCGCCCTGGGCAGGTGCTGTGCACGCTCCCGCGGCCTCTCTGCCAAAGGAAACACAAACATCCTACCCAAAGAAAGCACTTTTCATCGGCAACACAGGTTCCCATTTTTGCACAGGGCTGGTCTGTTCCGGGCAGCTTTCCCCACCGCACTGCCGGGCCGAGCAAGGGCCCGGCCGAGCTTTCCGGGCTGGGCTCCGGCCAGAGCCGCCCTTCCTGCCCCCCTTAGACCCACAGAAACCAGGCAATGTGACCACGTCCGGCACCTGGAGAGGATTTAGGCTGACCTGATGTGAGACACCTCAGAGTCAAAGGGGCTTAGTCAGCCTCAGAGTCCGTTCTGCACTTGAGATGTGGCATTTGGGGATGTAGGACCCTGGAGACTGGAGACCTAGGGGCCATGGGACCTTGCTTCTCCTTACTTCTGGCAGGGGAATTTTGGCCAAACCTGACTGTCCCAGCACTGCAGACAGAGGTGGTGAGGCGCCATAACCTAGAAGGAGCTGAGGAAGGGAAATTCCAGTGTCATGGAATGGTGCAGCCCAGCACCAAGCCAGGACAACAAACATAGGTTATTAAAAAAAAAAAAAGAAGAAAAAGAGAAACTAAAAAAATAAAAGGCAAGTGTTACTTTGGCCTAAAATTTGTGAAGAGCTGAGGAAAAGGCAGGATTCGGGGCAGAAGAGGGGGTGAGGAGGAGTGCAAGGGCACTTGGACGCACATCACTCATGGAATAAATAGCTCTGGGTATTTTATACCTGCCCTCAGTGTCGGGTGGGGAGAGGAGGAGCCGGGGCTCCTCATCCTGCTCCTCTGTGCCCATCAAAGCGCTGCCACTGCGGCAGAGCCAGCAGGTCCCCGGGCCCAGCACCTGCCCCATCTCACCTGCCCCATCTCACCTGCCCCATCTCACCTGCCCCGTCTCACCTC